>BLSH010343011.1:628846-654009 GCA_018402905.1 Glandirana rugosa
TTCTTTTTTTCATTTACATATTTCAAGTCCGACGTAGTTATTACCCATATGGTCGTCTTACTTTCTCCAGGTACCACCAAAAGAAAGCTCTATTTGTGGGAAAAAAAGGACGCAAATTTCGTTTGGGTACAACGTTGCACGACCGCGCAATTGTCAGTTAAAACGACGTAGTGCCGAATCGCAAAAAGTGCTCTGGTCCTAACCTGGGAAATCCTCCCGGGGCTGAAGTGGTTAAAGACTTTAGTCATGTCTCCCCTTTCCCTTCCTTCCTTCAGACTGTACATACTAAGTTCCTGAAGTCTCTCCTGATATGTTTATCCCTCAGACCTTTCACCATTTTTGTTGCCAATCTCTGGACTCATTCTATCTTATTAATATCTTTCTGTAGGTGAGGTTTCCAGAACTGGACACACTGGAACTGAACTGGGAATCAGGACCTCTTTCATTCTGCTGGTATACCCATTATTGATGCAGCCTGAACTTTATACATTGACTTTTTTTCTTGAATTTTCCCAGTTCACTTGGTGGTAAGGGTCGACAGGTGTTATTGACTCCTGCCCCCTAGCCGCAGACCCTCGTATCTCTGTCCCTCCTTCCTTCTATCCCTATCTCCCTTTATCTATCCCTATCTTCTATCCTTCTATCCTGTATCCTTCTCCACCTCTGATTCACATTCTCTTCTTACCTGCCACAATGGTACATTTCATCCTTTGTTATTCCAATAAGTGACTCAATGAGTGTCTTTCCAATGTACTGTTATTTTTTTCATCTAAGCATAGTACTCATACTATTATATCCTGCTGTGCTGGGCAAAATCTCTTAATATTCTTGCTGATAATTTTGTTAAAACATCAATAAAACTGATTGAACAGAAAATATTATTAACGTGGATTGGTTAAATGGAAGTAAAAGATGAAATGATAAAATGAAATGGAATGCAAATCACCTTTTAATCACAGGCTAATTCGCGTAGGAAGACAGTTGACTGTGGGGTTCAGCAGTCAACAGCCCTCCAATTGAAAGAATAGCTTGGACACTTTTCATGGAGAGGATCTACAACTTCCACAACAAAACATTTGCATAGATTGTGGAGAGAGAAGTGCCATGAGATGGGGGGTTGTATAAGGGCAATTTATTAGGGATAACTATACTAAAATGTTTAACATTTTCCATGTCTTTTACACTTACTCATCATTTATCCATGGCTAGTAAGGCCCAGCAGACCGACTTGCCAGGAGGTATAGGTGCCCAACTTTTTGCACCTTTTATATCCTGTATAACCTGTGTTGGCACCAACATAGTTAGGGTACACTTGTTCATATTTGGTGGGTATGTCCCCCTTTTACAGTTCTGTGGATCTGATTCTTCAATTATATGCCAAAGTTATGGACTGGGTGCAACCATTCCAAATTCAGCACAGGTGGTTTTGTTGTCCAAATTACTGGGACCGATCAAACATGTCAAGAAAGGTATTCTATGACACATCTTGACAACGGCCAGGACAGCTATCCTGCACCGTTAGCGATAAGAACAGGTTCCTACCCTCCTTGAATGGGTCACAGAGATGGACCATATCAAGTGCATGGAATTATTTCTGGCACAGGAATTGAAAGCTTATAATCAATGTCATCAGGCTTGGCTTTTGGACTGTGTTTAGGGAGTCACAAGAACTACAGGATCCTCTTGGGATGTGATGCCCTGGTCAGATGGATTTGTTGAGCTGTGCTTCCTTTGGATGCCATCTTTTGGCTTCTTTTCCCCTTTCCCATCTTGCTCCTCCTCTCCCTTCTCTCCCCTCCCCACCCTCCTTTTTTATTTTGTCCTTTTCGGTTCTTTTTGCTTCAGTCCTACAGGGTTAAGCCCCTATGGTGTGGGCTATGGAGCCTATTCTGCTCATTCCTCTGTGTTTCCTTTCTGGAGCGAAGATCAGGAAAAGTTTTTCTACTTTGTCCATTCATAATTATAAGTATTACCTATATGTTCTGTCACAAATTTGATCATGACTGTTACCATACTAGTGCGTGCCTTACCCAGTATTTGAATACCTTATGGTACTGTGATGTGTACAGTGGATAACTGAACTGTTATTATGACTGTCATTGCATTTTTTTTCTTTGCTTTTTGTTATGTTATAAAATGTTTTCAATAAAAAGGGATTGAACATAAATGATTTCATATGAAAGTGTCTATGTATAATATAATATGTGCAAGGTCAAAGGTACTATTTGCGATCATATAGTACAATTATTGCAAGCTTGCTTCTGTTATAATATCCATATTTCTTTTGTCCCCCAAGAGAAAATATATGTGTAAGCCACAGTAATTTTAAAGTATTATTGATTTCTGGAGGAACCCAGAGAATTTTATTAAAGCATAATCTGTTAATTACACTTAATGAAGTTTATTGTTTTGTTCATACAGTATGACAAGACTAGACATGATAAACCTGTGTCTTGAGGTCTTCCTTATATGTCAAACAAGCTTGACTGTGCACATCCGTTCTTGTCATATCTCCTTAATCCCTTTACCTAAAGGATGTCAACATAAAATTGCTTATTTTGTTTTAGAGGGAGGGTGATGGGACTAAGGTAGAAATGAAAAAATTCGATTTGCAGACTTGCTGTTTAGATGCTTCTCCCCTTGCTGGTCCTGAAGTTTCCAACCATCAAAGTAACTGTTTACACTTATTCCTAATAAAAATAATTTGCCAAAAAGGGGCACATTTCCTAAAGGAGTCATTTTTATTTTGCCATGTCTGTTTTCACATACCAAATCGTGTCCAGATCTGGTTTTTAAATTCCCCTGATGGGATGTTTAAAATTGTAATGATAACTGGCACTTAGGTTGTTGTCTTACAAGCTAGAGAATATACAGTGCCTTGAAAAAGTATTCTTTACCCCTTGAAATTTTCCACATTTTGTCATGTTACAACCAAAAATGTAAATGTATTTTATTGGGATTTTATATGATAGACCAACACAAAGTGGTACATAATTGTGAAGTCGAAGAAAAATGATAAATGGTTTTAATTTTTTATTACAAATAAATATCTGAAAAGTGTGGCATGCATTTGTATTCAGCCCCCTTTACTCTATTAATCCTAACTAAAATCTAGTGGAACCAATTGCCTTCAGAAGTCACCTAATTAGTAAATAGAGTCCACCTGTGTATAATTTAAGGTTGAATAGGTTTTTATTTATTTGTTCACAAATAAAATCTTAAACATACATTCTCATTTCTTGCTTAGTTATACAGAGAACTTTAGGTTTATGAGATTTTACGTATTGATTAAAGTGAACATGGGTTTAAAGAAAAAACATCATTAGACTGCATATACTTTTGAGGGGGAGATACCCCTAACTTGGTTTAGGTAATGAACATTTACATGGTGACACACAACACTGTGACTAGTGAGGTGACCAGAGGAGGTTCTCCTGGACTTTCTCAAGTAATAAAAGCGAGTGGGGTGTAATACCCTGAAAGATAGAGGAGATGAGAGTGGGAAAGCATGAAAAAGGAGAAGCAAAAAGAAAGGGAGAGGTTAGTAGAAGAGTGGGGGCTAAAAAGGGGGTATAGAAGATGGGGGGGGGGAGGGAATTGGCGAGTCTCCTTCCATCAGATGCAACTAACTACTCAAAGAAGGGGGTTGCCCAACAACCGTTTCCCTCGTTAACAGGAGTAGTGCATATTTAAAGTGTCCTTTTCAGTTTGTCTGAGGTGGAATTGTGTATCCAGATCATCCACATAGTTGTGAATTTATCCCATTTGTCTTGTTCCCTGGCCTGCTTTTCCACCATGAGCATAATATCATTGATCTCACTTACCCACATGGCAAAAAGGGGAGGATTCCTTCCAATACCTGGAAATCAATTGCCTGCTTGCTGTAAGAAAAAATCTCAGCAGGCTCGTCTTCTATTATTTTATGGTCCCTGGGAGTATGGATAACAAAGCAATGGAGGGAGATGGGGTCAGGGGGTCATCTGATATGTCTGTATAGGTCTGGAAGATTTGTGTCCAGAAAGTTCTAATAGGATCACACTCCCACCATATGTGGAGGTAAGTGCCCTCCACAAAGTGACATTTCCAACATATATCTGAGCTTGTGTGAAAGATTCGATTGATACTGGATGGCACATAGTTCCACCTTGACATTACTTTGTAGTTCTTTTCCTGGGCATAGCTCGAAATAGTAGATTTGTGGGTGAAGAGGAAAGCCTTGTGCCACTCTACCTCTGAGATCTCGGTCCCCAATTCCCGAGACCAAATACTATTGTATGTGGGAAGAGTATGAGCGTATGAGCTTGGATAATTTTGTAAATCTCAGATAGAGTGTGGCGAGGAACCTCAAGCAGAGAGCATAGGTGTTCAAAATCTTTTAAAGTCCTATGGATTTACTTTGAGGCTGATAGGCTTTTACAGTATGTGGACAGGTGGAATTCCGTTACCCAGGTAAGTTTGGATTGATCAGCCTGGGGGTTCAAAATATATGCTTCTGTGGTCGGTTGAACATATTGTGTGGCCGTGGGCCATGATGACCTGTCATATGTAGAAAAGTTGGCACTCCCTCGCTCTCAGGTAGGGCCGGGTTATCAAACAACGAGGTCAGAGGGCTGGGTTCAGAGGATAGAGCGTATTTGTTTCTTTTTTCTGTACCATATTTGCAGGTCTGTGGAAATGAGAGGAGAAAGTGCCTGTAAGGATTTGTAGTGAGGGTCATTTCACCATAGGAGAGCCCGGAGGTCTAACGGGGACATGTCTTGCTCCACTATCATAGAGAGTTTGGTCAACGGGTGTGGGAACCATTCTAATATGTAGGAGAGTACTGATGAGGTGTGGTAAATTTCAAAATCAGGGAGCCCGTTTCCCCTA
The DNA here is from genome assembly GCA_018402905.1 of Glandirana rugosa. Taxonomy (NCBI): domain Eukaryota; kingdom Metazoa; phylum Chordata; class Amphibia; order Anura; family Ranidae; genus Glandirana; species Glandirana rugosa. The sequence goes on from BLSH010343011.1 coordinate 633,716, forward strand.
GGAATTTATGTTTGATTCTAGGGTGTCTCCCTTGCCAGATGTAGTGGATCGCCATAGGTCTGAGTTTGTGGAAAAAAGATGCACGGAGTGAGATTGGAAGTGTCTGAAATAAATACAGTAATTTAGGGAGTATGTCAATTTTCAGGACATTAATGCATCCAGACCAGGACATGTTGAGATCTATATGGGAGTCTCATAACCGTTTGATTTTAGTGAATAATGGACTGAAATTTAGTGTGTAAATGTCTGGTATATGCGATGGAATGGATGTGCCCAAATACGTAATTGCCTTAGGACGCCACTGAAACTGAAAATTAGATCTAAGAAGAGAAAGTGTGCTATGCTTAAATGAGATGTTTAGGGCCTCCATCTTGGATATGTTTAATTTGTAATTGCTGTATTGGCCAAATCTGTGAATTTCGGCCAAGATAGAAGGGATGCTGATGTGGGGTTGGGTCACGTATAGCAGAAGGGCCTCTGCATATAGGGAAAGTTTACAATGTGTGGAGGGAGTTTGTATTCCGTGGACCGAGGGGTTGGCTCTTAGGGCTTGGGCAAGGTGTTCCATGGTTAGAGCGAAAAGGAGGGGTGAAAGGGGGCAGCCCTGCCTGGTCCCATTCGCTATATTAAATTTTTGGGATTGGATGCCATTTACCAACACTGTGACTGAGGGGGAGGAGTAGATGGCCATAATACGATTTACCATTTTGGGGCCTATGCCAATCTGAATGAGGGATAAGCGATTGGCGAGGATTTTGGCGTAAAGTCCACGTTCAATAGGGAGATTGGCCTATAGTTACTGCATAATGAGTAGTCCTTACCGGGTTTGGGAAGGACCACTATTTGTGCTGCCAGGAGGGAGGGAGGGAGGAGGACAGCGATTTTCATCTATAGAGTTAAATGAGGTCACCAAGATAGGGGTGAGAAGTGGGGCGAACGTTTTGTAAAAACGTGGGGAGAAACCGTCAGGGCCAGGGCTCTTGCATTTTTAAGGCCTCTGATTACTTGTAGTAACTCAGCATCTGTGAGTTGGGATTCTAACTCCTCTGATTCCTGGTCTGGAACAGTCGGAAGAGCGGTTTCTTGAATATATGTGTGCATATCTTGGTTAATTGTGTCCTCTGGTCGTGAAGTCTGCATTATCGGAGTGGGGGGGGGGCAGGTTGTACGGTGCGTGGTAATATTTACGGAATTCGTCCGCAATTTCGGAATTCGAGTGAATCTTTCCCTTGGAGGGTGATTGAAGGAAAGGGATCGAGGAGCGGGCCTGTCTAGGGTGAAGGACATATGCTACGTGTTTGCCACATTTGTTAGCTTGCGAATAGTGTGAAAATCGCCCTTTGTCTCTAGCAACAAGTGACTGATCAGCAAAACGTCTAAGTAGATCCCTGCGCGCATTAGAAAGTTCAGCTAAGGTGCTGGGGTCTACAGATTTTTTATGTGTGGCTTCTAGTGTGGCGATTTTGCTTGGGAGGGCAGATATTTCCATCACACATGCTTTTTTAAGGCGGGCTCTGTGTTGAATGAAAATGCCCCTGAGTATGCTCTTAAATGCCTCCCATTTAAGTCTAGATGCAGTGTTATCTTGTGCATGGTCAGAGATAAAATCTCTGATCGCTTGGGAAATGGCTTGGGTGCAGACTGTATCTCTCAATAGATTGTCATTCAGCCTCCATGTGTAGCCTTTCCAGCGAGTAGGTACTTTACCCAGAGAGAGGTGTACTGGGGCATGGTCTGACCATAGTGTTAAACCTATGGACGCATCTGGGGTGCAGTCTAAACGTTTCTGAGATATCATAATACAGGGTGGGCCATTTATATGGATACACCTTAATAGAATGGGAATGGTTGGTCATATTAACTTCCTGTTTGTGGCACATTAGTATATGTGAGGGGGGAAACTTTTCAAGATGGGTGGTGACCATGGTGGCCATTTTGAAGTCTGCCATTTTGAATCCAACTTTTGTTTTTTCAATAGGAAGAGGGTCATGTGACACATCAAACTTATTGGGAATTTCCCAAGAAAAACAATGGTGTGCTTGGTTTTAACGTAACTTTATTCTTTCATGAGTTATTTACAAGTTTCTGACCACTTATAAAATGTGTTCAATGTGCTGCCCATTGTGTTGGATTGTCAATGCAACCCTCTTCTCCCACTCTTCACACACTGATAGCAACACCGCAGGAGAAATGCTAGCACAGCCTTCCAGTATCCGTAGTTTCAGGTGCTGCACATCTCGTATCTTCACAGCATAGACAATTGCCTTCAGATGACCCCAAAGATAAAAGTCTAAGGGGGTCAGATCGGGAGACCTTGGGGGCCATTCAACTGGCCCACGACGACCAATCCACTTTCCAGGAAACTGTTCATCTAGGAATGCTCGGACCTGACACCCATAATGTGGTCGTGGAAGTTAATATCACCAACCATTCCCATTTTATTAAGGTGTATCCATATAAATGGCCCACCCTGTATAATCTATTCTGCTGTATGAGGAATGGGCGGGAGAAAAGTACGTATAGTCTCTACCCGTAGGGTTCAATACTTGCCACACATCTATCAGTGAGAGTTCCACAAAAAGTGAGTGGATTTTGGTTAGAGTGGCTGGGGACAGAGATGACTTACTGGAGGAAGCGTCAAGTCGTGGAATCAAGGCTGCATTGAGATCCCCGCCCAGGATAACGTTGATGGCACCAAACTTCCAAAGTTGGGATGTCACTGAGATGAAGAATTGAAGTTGATCCTGATTTGGGCAGTAAACATTGACAATAGTGTAAATCATTTTAATTTAGGACACCTTTAGAAAAATAAATCTGCAGAGGGGGTCAATCTGTGAGTCAAGAACTTCTGGGGAGAAGGATGTGTGAAAGGCAATTGATACCCCTTTGGATCTTGCTGAGGGGTTGGTGCTGTGAAACCAGGCGGGATAATGTTTCTGGGGGATTCGAGGAACAGTGTCCGATCTGAAATGAGTCTCCTGTAGTGGGAGGATGTGGGTTCTGAGTTTATGAAAATGGTAAAGGATTCGATTGCGCTTTTCAGGTGTGTTGAACCCTCTACAATTTAAGGAGGAAACTTTCAAGGGGGCCTGAGAAGCCATTCCTGGAAGTTCGACAAAGCTAAAGGTTGAGGGGAGGAGACTCGCCGCGTCTAGGGATGGGGTAGGGCAATAAGGAGGTAGAGAGGACAAGACCAGGGAAGGAAAGGGTGAGAGATCAGTGTGGATATAACTGAAAATTATGTTTTAATACCACTACAGGGGAGACATTATCAGCATTGACGTATTTAAACTAAGGAGAGTGCAGCACCTGGTGTATCCAGCGCTCCTGGATAAACTGGACATACTGATTTTAATTAACCACCATAACCTTTGAGCATTGTACATAGGCGAAAGGGGCCCTCTAGTGGGGAGAGATAAGGTTACAAAGTAAAGGAAGCAAGGGAAAAGCATCTGAGACCCTAATGGCCTCCTAATTAGAACTATTAGAAATACTTCTAGTAGGACCACTATGGGTACCGAAAACCCTAATGTGGGGAACATAGTCAGCGCACAAAGTGGCCCGCACAAATTGGCAAATTAAGTAAACATTATTATATATATTAGATAACTCAGAGCCCTGAGACCTAGAAGAAACCTGTGAAAAACATCAAACATATGTCAGGCCCCGTAACCAGCTTCTCCAGAGAACAATGGAGATATTGGCCACATTAACATGGTTGGGCATTAGCTTGAGGTATAACTGTTAACAAACCATAACTTGAAGCTACAAGCCAACAGTACATAATGGGCACAGTATATACGACCTGGAGGGAAAAACAACCAGGCATGGGGCCTGTATGTGGATGGATTGTTCATCAGGTAAGGGTTGCCACTTCAGCCATCAGGAGGGATTGATATTTTGGACCTGGAGGGTTTTTTCTTGCTTCTGGACTGTGGCTGCCAGCCAGTGGTGAGTGGTAGGCCAGGGGTTGCTGCATGTAGCGGCCAATCTGGGATGGTGATCTGCAGCAGTTCAAATATTCCAAGAAAATTTGGGATGTCTCCTAGAGTACGGAGCGTTGCTGATTTACCATTGTGGGTCAAGGTTATTTGAAAGGGGAAACCCCAACAATACTCGATGTGTTTGTCCATCAATGCTCTTGTTAAGGGCTTCAATGCCCTGCGCATGTCCAGGGTCAGTTTAGACAAGTCGGGGAGCAGAGTGATCTGGGTGTCATTAAACTGAATGGCATCTTGGGTACGGGCAGCCTGCATAATTTCTGCCTTCATAGCGCAGAAATGCACTCTGCATATGACATCCCTGGGATATGCGGGGTTAGGATTTTGGGGGCCCAGAGCTCTATGTATGCGGTCAATGTTATTGCATCTGGCCCTGTTCTCCTGGTCATCCTGATGCAGTAAAATTTGTAACATTTGGGTGGAATGTTCATTAAGGATCGCTTCATGAGAATTGAGCATAGCCACAGTATCATCCACTGTATGTTCAATATCTTCAAGCCTCCCTGTAACATCCCTGCACAGCTCAGATATCTCCTGCTTATATGAATGTTCAAGCCTTTTCACATAGGCCTCAAAATCATGCCTGCTTGGAAGGGCCTTGATGTAGGCCTCCATATCTCAGCTCAAGCCTGAGCGTTGTGAGTTGGGGGAAGGGCAGCCCGAGTGAAGAGACCCGTGGTCTGACTCTGGGGGTGAGCGGGCACGCTGCCTTGTTCTCATTTGGGAGGCTAAGAGTGATGTGCCTGTGTGCTCTGAGGACGAGTGGTGTGCAACTGATCGGGCCAGCGCCATCTTAGAGGAGGACGAGCCGCCTTGAGACTACCTTGAATGGGTAAAGAAGCGGCCAATTTCCCCGTTATTTTGCTGCCCAGGTGTTTTGTGGCTACTTACCTTGCCCTTCCCTCCCATTACTGTCTTTTTAGACGGTGGATGCGGTACTGGGAGCCGTTTCTGTGCCGATCCGTGCAGAAGCTGAAGAGAGAAGCGTCTCACCGCTCCATGCGCCAAGCCACGCCCCCTTTCACCTGTTTGTAATTTTCTCAGTATAAATAAAGCTGTTCTATAAAGCCCTCAGAGGTTTGTTAGAGAACCTTATTGAACAAACACAATCATGAAGGCCAAGGAACACACCAGACAGGTCAGGGATAAAGTTGTGGAGATGTTTAAAGCAGGGGTAGGTTATTAAAAAATATCCCAAGCTTTTAAGATCTCATGGAGCACTGTTCAATTCATCATCAGAAAATGGAAAGAGTATGGCACAATTGCAAACCTACCAAGACATGTCTGTCCACCTAAACTGAAAAGCAGCCAAAAGGCCCATGGTAACTCTGGAGGAGCTTCAGAGATCCACAGCTCAGGTGGGAGAATCTGTCCACAGGGCAATTATTAGTCGTGCACTCCACAAATCTGGCCTTTATGGAAGAGTGGCAAGAAGAAAGCCATTGTTGAAAGAAAACCATAAGAAGTCCTGTTTGCAGTTTGTGGGAAACCAGCCATTGGGGAACACAGCAAACATGTGGAAGAAGGTGCTTGGGTCAGATATGAACAAAATTGGTCTAAAAGGAAAAAAAAAATCTGTGTGTGATGAGAAACTAACACTGCACATCAACCTGAACACACCATCCCCACCATGAAACATGGTGGTGGCAGCATCATGTTATGGGGATGCTTTTCTTCAGCAGGGACAGGGAAGCGGGTCAGTGTTCATGGAAAGATGGATGGAGCCAAATACAGGGCATTCTTAGAATAAAACTTGTTAGAGTCTGCAAAAGACTTGAGACTGGGGTGGAGGTTCACCTTTCAGCAGGACAATGACCCTAAACATACAGCCAGAGCTACAATGAAATGGTTTAGATCAAAGCATATTCATGTGTTAGAATGGCCCAGACCTAAAACCAATTGAGAGTCTGTGGCAAGACTTGAAAATTGCTGTTCACAGACGCTCTCCATTCAATCTGACAGAGCTTGAGCTATTTTGCAAGAAAGAATGGGCAAAAATTTCACTCTCTAGATGTGCAAAGCTGGTAGAGACATACCCAAAAAGTCTTGCAGCTGTAATTGCAGTGAAAGGCGGTTCTACAAAGTATTGACTCAGGGGGGCTGAATACAAATGCACACCACACTTTTCACATATTTATTTGTAAAAAATTTTGAAAACCATAATAAAAACTCCAACATACACACAGGCTGACATTCAGCCCATGTGTATGTCAGTTTGTCTGACAGAAGCCAGCCATGTGGCCAGCTTCTGTCGGACCAGCATGCTGGAAAACCAGCACCCGACCTACTCCCGATCATCACTCTCAGCCAATGGCAGAGAGCCCTGATCGGAGTGTTCTGGCGTGGGGGGGGGGGGGGGGGGGTAGGGGGTTGTCCCCCTGTCAGAACACAACAGCTCAGTGGGGGAGATCGCTGTACTATGAAGGATAACATGTAGTGTGTGCCAGGCTTAAGATGTGAGCACAGATTAGTGTTTGTTGACATTGCATTTTTTGGGAAGCTTTGGCAGGCAGCTTTGTCACTTACCAGGTGCTCTGCAAACAGTGAATCAGATGGCTCAATAAATATGGTACATGTTGCAACATGGTGCATTGCAACACAGCAGCCCAAAAGCTATATGCTGTGTTCTAGTCACTGCGAGTTCATGGTAATGAATCAAAATAGCATAGTTAGGTAAATTATATTTTCCCCCACTTCTTGCCCTTATTGTCCTCAGCACAAATAACATAATACATCTATTGCAAATACATTGCTATTGGGTGCCTCTGTTTAATTTAGTGTTTTAAAAGTGTGTAAATGTACCCCTAGCAGAGTGTAACAGACCTAAGAGGGAAGTTCCTAAGTGATTAGCAAAGCCTTATACTACCCTGCCTTTAAAGTGTTACTAAACCCAGTAGTATGAAAATAGTTAATCTGCCCCCCCCCCCCCCATAGTGCCCACAGCTTATAAATCTTCTTTTTACATTAAAATACTGCCACTATATACCTTTTGGGATGATCTGTATACCATGGTTTCCTGATAACCTGCACAGTTTGTCCATAGCTATGTGTTCAAGTAGGAGGGGATTTCCACTATGGCCTCTATACACGCCCACATGTGTGATGTCAATATCATGTAACCTGAACAGTTCAACTGAAACAGGAAATGTACTTTCCAGCATAAGAGACCAAATGAGCATGTGCAGCCTTACCACCCTGCTGTGTATTATATGATTGACAGTGCAGGAGGGAAGAATCTATGCATACAGGATAAAACAGCCTTTTTTAAACAATGCTGAGGAATAACTGCTTAAGTTCCACAGTGAGTATAACAAGCATGCTATGCTGCATAAACAAACTGATTTTACTGTTGTGGGTTTAGTAACATTTAATACATGATCAAACATAAGCGACACATCAGGCAATATCAGTGCACCAGTCATAAAGAGGAGTCAGTAGAAAAATTTAACCCAAAGGATATCTAAACCAAAGAACAAAAATGTAATATTTTGCAGATTCCCAGTCTTTGGATGTGGTGGTTGAATTTGTTTTCTTTTTTCTGATGAACTACATTTTCTGAAGCACATAAACAAACCTGTTGATACATCCAGAACTGCACTTTGTGACTTCCTGTGCACAACACTGAACAGTATTAATAGCTTTCCAACCTATCTACTGTGAAGACACTATTTCACCCATTGCTATACAAAAGCGAAAACGTCATAAAACCAGATATTTTCTTACACATGTAGAGTTAGTGTCAGCAGACTGAAATGACGAGGTCGGCCTCTCTTGTATCTCCAGCCCAGGCCCCACTGAAAGTGGAACAGAGAGTGCTGAGGGACAGGAGGAACACAAGTGCCAGCAGATGTAGATAGGAGAACTTGCAGCAGGAGATGCAGTCCCAATGGAACCGGTGAACCATCAGGTCAAGAACAATAGCTGTGCTCGGTAGTCCAGCCAACGCTGTATCTTGGCCTAGGCCAACAAGGCCCAGGCCTAGGGCAGCACTTTGCAGCACAAAAAGAATCCCCGCCGGCTTGCACTTAGTGCTGCCGGTATAATAATACAGGCAGGGCCGCCATCAGAGGGGGACAGCACATACAAATGTGGGGGTCCTGGTGTCCCAAAGGGCCCAGGCAGCGAACCCCAACCAATGAGTTGTTGTGCGGGCAGCCAGCATTCCCCAACTATGTGGGGGGGGGGCACGAATTTAGTCAAGCCTAGGGCAGCACAAAACCTAAATACACCACTGAGTCCAGCTGAGGTTAAAGAAGGTTAAAGAAGCACTCCACTTGCACTGCAGGCTCAGGACATGTGACTAGTCAGAACTCTCAGCAGACTTGCAGCAGGAACACTCAGTGGGGCCCAGAGCTGGAACAGCAGGCAGGCAGGCACTCAAACAGGTCAGGAAGCCATGATCAGAGACAGATGCGTGATCACAGGATTAGCCAGGGTCATCAACAAGCGGGCAGAGAGGTACTGAATCATGAACAGAGCCCAAGTCCAGAACAAGCTGGCGACAAGTCAAGAGCAGAATCCAAGATCAGGTCAGCAACAAAGGAAACACACTGGAAGAATGCAGGACACAGAGAACAGCTGAAGACCAGTCGGCACTTGAGCATGGGCAGGAGCATCCTTAAATAGTTTGTCTGACGCCAACATGCACTGTTTGCATGCCTGTGTGTCTCTCAAGCCTCTGTCAGTTTAAATGTCACCCCCATTCAAAGAGTATCTCCCACCAGAAAGGTAAATGTAAGGAAACATCCAGCAAGTATAGGTCTAGGGCAGGGATGAGCTTAAGAATTTACTGATACTAGTCTAAACCCACCTGAGCTATACTGCCAGAAAACTTACTGTAGACTTCCAATCATAAGTGGCAGAGTCATGTCACATCTCTTGTAGATGTGAGGCTGAGGGGGTGGGAAATGCCTCAGCTGCCTGTGATTGGCGGTCCGCAGCGACAGATTCCTGGCGGGATAGTGTTGATGGCCTCAGTCTAGTATCCAAACATACCTGAGCACATACCTAGTCTTGGGGTATAGTCCCTGATCCAATATGCTTGTATGTCCCTTTGTATTGGAGCTGAGATTTGTAGTGTGATTGGTGGTTTGTTGGTTTGAATGGCATAGTTTTGCAACTCTTTCCTGCTTTCTTTGTGTGAAATTACTAGAGATTATTGAACAGATGAAATATTGTACTGTTCAGAGAGTAATGCTATACTTTAATTTTGAAAAATAAAATAAAAAGGATTTCAGAAAAGAAAGCTTGCCCTGTGTTATGTTGGTTTATTGGGTAATATTATCCAGAAGTGGGCTGTTTTCAAACATGCTATCTATTTTGTTATTTTCCAGACATGGATGTTGTGGATGTTCAAATAGAAGCCAGAGGCATGTTGCAGTTTTTCCTTTGATGGGATTGATCTGAAAAGCTCTTATAGCTTTGAAATACATCATTTGCAGTGCATTCCATGACCTCATCCATACTTACATGATGCTGGTTATTAGACATCAACAAACTAGAAACATATTTTTTGGGGTAGTTATAGCCTGAAAAAAAACAACATCATACAACTGTTTGTAATAACTATATTAAAGCATTCTCAACATAACAGTTTCAATCTGGAAATACAAAATTGGGAAATCTGTGTGATAGCATGCTCCAAATACACAGGTGTGGTGGTACCAGGCGTTCTAAGCTACATACATGGATAAAGGAGTGCTGAACTCTGCAGTGATTTATTCGATTGTGGTATCCGATGTTGAAGTCTTGGAGGCTGCTCTCAATCAACAGGGGTATCCTGAAGGACCCCCAGAGAAAGACACTAGAGCTTTAGGATGAGAACACCACACTAGTTTGGAAGTACGGTGTACATCCTAGATTATATCTGAGAACCATGCTGGGGAGCCTCTATACTGGATACTCGCAGCCCATCATTCCCTATAATGCGTATTTGACCTCCAGACTGAAAAGCTGGGAGCCCAGTGTTTTTGGTTAGTAAGGACACATGAGGGGTGTGTGACACCTCACAGCAAAGGTTTTCTTTGGAGGATATCAACACTTTGGACAGATTGGAGCACAAGAGCACCTTAATATGGACACTTGTTGTCATTTTGATATTTGCACTAAATTGCATTTTTTGCACAGTTGTAAACGTACATATCCATGGTACCTATTTATAAGTGATTAACTTATTATGTTATGTGAGCATCATATTGTTATTTGTACATTTTGTGTTTTTTTGCACCGTTGTTAGCGCTGTATTTCTTTACATCACAAAAGATGCATTTGGAAACATTCTCAAAAAAATTTTAGGGACAATTAGGCAGCGTATTATTTTAATTAGGGACGGTGAATTCATTTGTAGGCGTGATCTAGCAGGAGTCTGAAAATGTGGCTATGCTAAATATCGGGCGTGGTTTAAAGGGGTGTGGTTAAATAGTCTGAGATGAAAGAGCAATGGAGGGAGAAGGAAGAGACGGTTGGAGAGAGAGAGAAAGAAAGAGAGAAAGAGGGAGAGTGAAAAAAAGAAAGAGGGAGAGAGGAAGAGGAAGAGAGAAAGAAAGAGAGGGAAAGAAAGAAAGCGAGAGGGAGAGAGAAAGGAAAGGGAGGCAGAAAGAAAGAGAGAGGGAGAGAGAGAGAAAGAAAGAGAGAGGGAGAAAGAAAGGGAGAAAAAGTGAGGGAGAGAGAAAGAAAGAGAGAGGGGGAGAGAAAGAAAGAGAGAGGGAGGGAGAACAAAAGAAAGGGAGAAAGAGTGATGGAGGGAGAGAGAAAAAAGAGAGAGTGAGGGGGGGGGGGGGAAGGACAGAGGAGAAAAGAAAGAAGGAAAGAAAGAGGCAGGGAGAGAGAAGGAAGGTAAGAAAAAGGGATGGAGGGAGGGAGAGGGAAGGAAGGAAAGAAAGAGGGATTGAGGGACAGTAGGCCCAGATCCTACACCAAAATAGCAATATGTGTATTTCAGAAAGCTTAATGATCAGTAGATAAAAATACTCCAACCTCCATTCCTCCAGGCAGATCCTATCAAACAGATACAAGAGATGGTCAGAGACTGCAGATGTGATACAAAATGGTCAGAAACTGTGCGGACATGATACAGGAGATGGTCAGAGAGACTGTGCAGACATGATACAGGAGATGTTCAGAGAGACTTTGCAGACATGATACAGGATATGGTCAGAGACTATGCGGATATGATACAGGAGATGGTCAGAAGCTGTGCAGACATGATACAAAAGATGGTCGGAGAACGTGGGGACATGATACAGGAGATGGTCAGAGACTGTGCGGACATGCTACAGGAGATGGTCAGAGACTGTGCAGACATAATACAAGAGATGTTCAGAGACTGTGCGGACATGTTACAGGAGATAGTCAGAAACTGTGCGGACATAATACAGGACATGGTCAGAGACTGTACGGACATGCTACAGGAGATGGTCAGAGACTGTGCAGACATAATACAAGAGATGTTCAGAGACTGTGCGGACATGATACAGGAAATAGTCAGAAACTGTGCGGACATAATACAGGAGATGGTCAGAGACTGTGGGGACATGCTACAGGAGATGGTCAGAGACTGTGCCGACATTATACAGGGGATGGTCAGAGACTGCGGACATGATACAGGAGATGGTCAGAGACTGTGCAGACGTGATACAGGAGATGGTCAGAGACTGTGCAGACATGATACAGGAGATGGTCAGAGACTGTGCGGACATGATACAGGAGATGGTCAGAGACTGTGTGGACATGATACAGGAGATGGTCAGAGACTGCAGACGTGATACAAGAGATGGTCATAGACTGTGCGGACATGATACAGGAGATGGTCAGAGACTATGTGGACATGATATAGGATATTGTCAGAGACTGTGTGGGCATGCTACAGGAGATAGTCAGAGACTGTGCAGACATACAAGAGATTACGGGGGTATCAGACTCCATATTAATTATGAATCTTCAGTAAAATACAGGAAATATGAAATATACATTATATGAACAACTAAAAATATACCAAATGAAACAGCAAGATAATAAAATCTGGTATCCTCCACCCGAGGCATCTCAGAGACTATGTGGCTCCTTCATCAGGGATATAATAACCTTGTAGTCATTCATTGGTGTATCAAAGAACATTCTATGTTTGGTTTAAAAACTTAGTCTCAGAAAAGTCTCAGAACTTTCTGCCTTTCTGCCCAACCTTAGAGGTAACGTGTGTTGTACTGGATAGAAGAGCCAATCATAAAGAAGAGCATCCAAAAAGTGATACACTCAACCTGGAAATACCAGGGGGCACTGAGGTCTGGCACACAGGGTCCTACACCTATGCACCCAGTATGGGCTGGCTTTAGACAGCACCGCTAAAATAATGTGTCCTCCATAAAGGTGTGCAGCAGGATAAAAGTATTATTCCGGGGGGGTGCCTACTTCATTCAGGATGATACCATAATGTCATTGTGCATGCGCCCCCGCCCAAGCCCGAACGGCCAAGCTTGCCTAAGCCCAAGCAGCGCATGTGCAGTTCCAAAGTTGGCCCATCTTTTTACGGGGAATCAGAGCGGCCCAGGGGGCCGTCTGGGACAAAGCCAAATCGGGACTGTTGGCAGCTATAAAGATGTAAACTATTTGATCATTATATCAGTCAAGAAACTATAGTATAGCTAGTATCATTTAAAAGACACCATTTACACTATGCTTTGTATTAACTCTTGTGCATTACCATATGTGGACAGAGCAAGTAATGTCACCAGCACACCAGGATCTCCAAAAACAAGTTCAGAGCTTTAATCAGTGATCACATCGTTACAGCAGAGAGCGATGTTTCGGAGCCACGCAGGACCTCTTTATCAGGCATTGCTCTGATGACATACGGTTCCAGCTGTTGGTCACTTCAGCACCCGCTTTAAGCCATCTCTGCGGGAACGTGTGGGTTGGGAATATTGCATTACCATATGTGAAGGCGCGCTGTGTTATTGCAAACTATTCATTTTGAATAGGCTGGCAGCACACCTTAACGCACAGAAAAATGGACATACACCAGAATCCACAGATGGTTCACATTTATGTAATATTGTTATAAAATATGAGTGCATTTGTTGTGCTGGCTAGGTGCTTACCCTGCCTTTATGCAACACAATTGTGTGAATGGGTGCTTAAAGCAGAACTTCACCGAAGTTCCGCTTGTTTGTATCCCTCCTCCACTGCCAAGTTTAAAAAATCGGCTCAGGTGAGGACATCGCTGAATGCCTGTACAGGTATGTGTCCTTATATTTAGACCCCTTTCACACTGGGGTGGTTTTCAGGCGCTTTAGCCCTAGAAATAGCCTCTGCTAAGCGCCTGAAAATGCTTCTCATTCATTCCAGTGTCTCTCTTTGCACTGGGTCGGTGCGCTTGCAGGAACGTTTCGAAAGGTCCTGTAAGCAGCATTTTTGGGGTGGGTTGGGAGCGCCTTAAAAATGCTTTGAAAGCACAGCAAAACTGGAGTTTTCAACCCCTTTTTTGGGGTTAAAGGTGCCCTGCTAGCATGCGAAAAGCGGCACTTAAACAGCCGGTGTTTTCAATGTGAAAACAGGCTAAAAGTCAGCTACAGTATTTGTGGAGACTAGAGCTCCTCTTTAAAGTGGTGCTAAAAGGAAATTCAAAAATGACATATGATATAGTCTTTCACTAGCATTAACAAAATAGTCTTTGTGCTTTGGGAGTCCCCCATAAATGAGTGTATTACCTGGTATTCCTGCTGTTATTTTTCAATTTCCTAATAGACCAAGCTGTGCAACAAAAGCAGCAGTTGCTTATGCTTACAATGATCCGCTTTTATTCATTTAGTTAAAATCTTTATCCCAAAATGAAACTGTAACTGTTAAAAAGTGTTAACTGTTAAAGTTAAACTTTCATTTATTAGTCACTTATGTAAAGTCCATCTAAAACTGCTAGTCCATCTAGCACTACTCTCTCCAGTCATTCAGCGCCCCGAGTCAATACTTTGTAGACCCACCTTTTGCTGCAAATACAGTTGCAAGTCTTTTTGGGTATTTCTCTACCAGCTTGGCACATCTAGAGAGTGACATTTTTGCCCATTCTTCTTTGCAAAATAGCTCAAGCTCTGTCAGATGGAGAGCATCTGTGAACAGTAATTTTTAAGTCTTGCCACGGATTCTAAATTGGATTTAGGTCTGGACTTTGACTGGGCCATGAATATGCTTTGATCTAAACCATTCCATTGTAGCTCTGACTGTATGTTTAGGGTCGTTGTCCTGCTGGAAGGTGAACCTCCACCCCAGTCTCAAGTCTTTTGCAGACTCTAACAGGTTTTACTCTAAGATTGCCCTGTATTTGGCTCCATCCATCTTCTTATCAACTCTGCTTAGCTTTTCTGTTGTCATGAAACCATAGTAAGCATTCTGTCATGTAACCAAAGCAAATTTTCATGTCTTATCTATTGCCTAACTTTGCTGCATGTGTCCAGTTAAAGGCCGGGCCTCCCTCACCTGTGAGCTTTAGTAGGCCCTCCTCAGCTGGCCACCGCCCTTGGCCTTAATTGGTAACAGGATATAATCCTGGCAGTACAAGGCTGCATTGCTGATCAACGTTTGTCCGTGGTTGGCTTGTGTTTGTGTTAGTCTCCTTCAGTTGCTTTGAGTCTTATCTGTGTTCTGATCCTTGGCTTGTCTGACTATTCCTTCCTACCTGTTACCTCGACCTTTGGCTTCTGACTATTCTCGCTGTTCCTGTGCTGCTGCTTTCCCTCTCCCACCTGGGGCCAGCCGAGCGTGAGCTAGGGGACCCTGGGGGCCACGACCTGGATCCAGTTGCAGCCAAATTCACCCTCACCACTAGGGGCTTTGGTGAACACCCACTAGCTCCCTGAGTTTCAGTGTCCGTCTTTTAGGGAGCCCTCGTCCTGTATCAGCTGGTACTACTTAGCAGCAGTCAGCCATAGGTCCGCAACCTTGCGTGCACTTCACAACCTTAGCGTGCGCTTTGCACTACTGTGGTGCGATTCACACTCCTGAGGTGCGCATCCGTCATCTGACCTCAGGTGCCGTGACACCTGTCCCTGTTGAACGAAAGCATCCCCACAACATGATGCTGCCACCACCATGTTTCATGGTTAGGATGGTGTGTTCAGGGTGATGCGCAGTGTTAGTTTTCCGCCACACATAGCATTTTGCCTTAGGCCAAAAAGATTCATTTTGGTCTCATCTGATCAGAGCACCTTCTTCCACGTGTTTGCTGTCCCCCACATGGCTTCCTGCAAACTGCAAACGGGACTTCTTATGGCTTTCTTACAACAATGGCTTTCTTCTTGACACTCTTCCATAAAGACCATATTTGTGGAGTGCACGGCTAATAGCTATCCTGTGGACAGGTTCTCCCACCTGAGTTGTGCATCTCTGCAGCTCCTCCAGAGTTACCATGGACCTCTTGGCTGCTTCTCTAATTAATGCTCTCCTGGCCCGGCCTGTCAGTTTAGGTGGACGGCCATGTCTTGGCAGGTTTGCAGTTGTGCCATACTCTTTCCATTTTCGGATGATGGATTGAACAGTGCTCCATGAGATGTTCAAAGCTTGGGATATTTTTTAATAACCTAACCCTGCTTTAAACTTCTCCACAACTTTATCCCTAACTTGTCCGTTGTGTTCCTTGGCCTTGATGATGCTGTTTGTTCACTAAGGTTCTCAAACAAACCTCTAAGGGCTTCACAGAACAGCTGTATTTATACTGAGGTTAACCGCTTGCCGACGGCTGATCGGCAAATGACGGCGACAGAGTGGCTCTGTAACGCGAAACGCCGTCATACGACACGCGCACGCTCACTGTGTTCGGGGGGGCCAGGGAGCGGGTGCGGCGGCTTCGATTGCCACCGGCTACCCGCGATGCCCCCCCCGGAGTGAAGGAACGGAGGTCCGTGTATGTAAACACGGACCTCCGTTCTGTGAAGGGGGAAGGGCTGTGATCACAGCCTTCCTGTACATGGAGGCTGTGACCACTTCCCTTCTCCTGTTAGGGCAGTCCCCCCCCAGTTAGAACACGCCCAGGGAACATAGTTAACCCTTAGAGCGCCCCCTGCAGGTTAACCCCTTCACTGCCAATGGCATTTACACAGTAATCAGTGCATTTTTATAGCAGTCGCAGATCGCAGATCGCTGTATAAATGCCAATGGTCCCAAAAAAGTGTCAAAACGTTCCGACATGTCCGCCCCAATATCGCAGTACCGCTAAAAATCGCAGATCGCCGCCATTACTAGTAAAAAATAAAAAAAAAATAAAAATCCCAAAAATGAATTCTCATCATCCGTAAACGCGACCACTTTTGCGCAAACCAATAAATAAATGCCGATTGCAATTTTTTTTATCGCAAATATGAGGAAGAATATAAATTGTAAAATGTTTTTTTATATTTTTTTTTTGGATTTGTATTTTAGCAAAAAGTAAGAAATTTGGGTTTTTTTGCAAAATTGTCGCTCTTCTTTTGTTTATAGCGGCGATCAGAAATGACGCAGAGGGGATCAAATACCACCAAAAGAAAGCTCTATTTGTGGGAAAAAAAGGACGCAAATTTCGTTTGGGTACAACGTCGCACGACCGCGCAATTGTCAGTTAAAGTGACGCAGCGCCGAATCGCAAAAAGGGCTCCGGTCCTAAAGCTGGAAATCCTTCCGGGGCTGAAGTGGTTAAATTACACACAGGTGAACTCTATTTACTAATTGGGTGACTTCTGAAGGCAATTGTTTCCAATAGACTTTAGTTAGGGTATCAGAGTAAAGGGAGCTGAATACAAATGCACGCCACACTTTTCAGATATATATTTGTAAAAACTTTTGAAAAACATTTATCATTTTCCTTCCACTTCACAATTATGTGCCCTTTGTGTTGACCTATCACATACAGTAAAATCCCAATAAAATACATTTACGTTTTTGGTTGTAACATGACACAATGTGTAACATTTCAAGGGCTATGAATACTTTTTCAAGGCACTGTAGATAAAGGAGACACCCTAAGTTAGGAAGTGTGTTATTGACCAGATAATCAGGTGAAATTTAAAGAAAGAAAGCCTTGTCCAAGAAAAATGATTAAACTGCTGATATGTACCATAATGTTGAGTATCACACTGTTATGACTGATGACTCTTGCCCACTGCTCACACTCATTAACTATCTCTAGCTTGTTAACATCCCTTAAATTCCTTTACTGTATCTATTTTAAATTGTTGTAACCTGGAAAAAGTGAATAAAATTTATTGGAAAAAAAAAGAAAGAAAGAAAGCCTTAAAAAAAGAAGTGAATGCAGCCACCATATCACATTTAGGGAGTACTAAGCTGCAATATGTTAGATTTTTGTTTTAGTTGTTAACCCTTTGCTGCCTGTACATATATACAGTATCTCACAAAAGTGAGTACACCCCTCACATTTTTGTAAATATTTTATTCTATCTTTTCATGTGACAACACTGAAGAAATTACACTTTGCTACAATGTAAATTAGTGAGCGTACAGATTGTATAACAGTGTAAATTTGCTGTCCCCTCAAAGTAACTCAACACCCAGCCATTAATGTCTAAACCACTGGCAACAAAAGTGAGTACACCCCTAAGTGAAAATGTTGAAATTGGGCCCAATTAGCCATTTTCCTTCCCCGGTGTCATGTGACTCATTAGTGTTACAAGGTCTCAGGTGTGAATGGGGAGCACGTGTTAAATTTGGTGTAATGTAATGTATTAGCTTGTTGTAACGTTAGGCTATGGAACCTTTCAAACAATAGCATGAAAGGTTCCATAGCCTAACGTTACAACAAGCTAATAATCTCTTTCTATCATTAAGAATTATTCCCTATATATTACTCCTATACTAACCTGTGCCAGCACTTTCTGTTCCTCACCCCCCCCCCCCCCCACACACACACACACATACAGAATTCTGTGGGAAGCAATGCAGACCAAAGTCAACCCACGGACACAGAATAATACATCACTCGTTCTTTATTTCCTGGTTCAGTATCTTAAATACAATTTATTATCAAGATATGACCAAGAGATATTTACAACATTACACCAATAGAAACCAATAAAGGAAATGTCCACCCATTGCTTATCATCATTAACCACTTCCGTACCGCCGGACGTCATATGACGTCCTTGGGTTTGAGTGGTGATATCTGAATGGTGCCTGCAGCTGCAGGCACCATTCAGATACCGTTTTTTTCAGCAGGCGATTCCCTGCAAGATAAAAGTGGTCTTAGCGGCAGATTCGCTTCGCGATCACTTTTATCAGTTTTTGCCCCCCCTCCCGCCGCTTTCCAGTCATCTCCGCCGCTTACCGGACCCGCCGGCAGCGGCAGAGATGATCCGATGCTCTCCCCCCAGTGTCTGTGAGCCGAGTGAGCGGCTGAAGCCGCTCACTCGGCTCCATAACACGGCCGGCGGAAATGACGTCAGAAATAAATGACGTCCGCCCAACGGTCTTAAAGGGCCCGATTTTTTTTTCTTCTGTCACTTTTTTCAGATTTTTTTTTTTTTTTCACATTTTAGTGTAAATATGAGATCTGAGGACTTTTTGACAACGGATCTCATATTTAAGAGGACCTGTCATGCTTTTTTCTATTACAAGGAATGTTTACATTTCTTGTAATAGGAATAAAAGTGATCAAATTTTTTCAGTACAGTGTAAAAATAAAAAGTAAAAAGCAAAATAAATAATTAAAAAAAAAAAAAATTTAAAGCGCTCCGTCCCGCCGAGCTCGCGCGCAGAAGCGAACGCATACGTAAGTCCCGCCCACATATGAAAACGGTGTTCAAACCACACATGTGAGGTATCGCCACGATCGTTAGAGTGAGAGCAACAATTATAGCTCTAGACCTCCTCTGTAACGCAAAACTGCTAACCTGTTGAATTTTTTTAAATGTCGCCAATGGAGATTTTTAATTTGCAAAGTTTATCGCCGTTCCGCGAGCGGACGCAATTTTGAAGCATGACATGTTGGGTATCATTTTATTCGGCGTAACATTATCTTTCACAATATGGAAAAAAATTGGCCTAACTTTACTGTTTTCTTATTTTTTAACTAAAAAAACTGAATTTATTAAAAAAAAAAGCACGCTTGTAAGACCGCTGCGCAAATACGGTGTGACATAATTTTTTTTAATGACCGCCATTTTATTCTCTAGGGTGTTAGGAAAAAAAAAATATAATGTTTGGGGGTTCTAAGTAATTTTATAGCAAAAAAAACTGTTTTAACTGGTAAGCACCGAACCCAAAAAACAGGCTTGGTATTGAAGTGGTTAAAGACAAACCCACTTTCATAGAATTGTCTATACACATATGTTGGTCACTCTTAATAGCACCTGTTAGTAATTACTACACATCTTGATAAAGTATATACAGTATCTCACAAAAGTGAGTACATCCCCCACATGTTTGTATATATTCTCTCATACCTTTTCATGTGATAACACTGAAGAAATTACACTTTGCTACAATGTAAAGTAGTGAGTGTACAGCTTGTATAACAGTGTAAATTTGCTGCCCCCTCAAAATAACAAAACACACAGCCACTAATGTCTAAACCGCTGGCAACGAAAGTGAGCACATCCCTAAGTGAAAATGTCCAAATTGGGCCTAAAGTGTCAATGTTTTGTGTGTCCACCATTATTTTCCAGCACTGCCTTAGCCCTCTGGGGCAAGAGCTTCACAGGTTGCCACTGGAGTCCTCTTCCACTCCTCCATGACGAGATCACGAAGCTGGTGGATGTTAGAGACCTTGCGCTCCCCATCTTCTGTTTGCAGATGCCCCACAGATGCTCAATAGGGTTCAGGTCTGGAGTCATTCTGGCCCAGTCCATCACCTTTACCCTCAACTTCTTTAGCAAGGCAGTGGTCATCTTGGAGGTGTGTTTGGGGTCCTTATCATGTTGGAATACTGCCCTGCGGCCCAGTCTCCGAAGGGAGGGGATCATGCTCTGCTTCAGTATGTCATAGTACATATTGGCATTCATGGTCCTCTCAATGAACTGTAGCTCCCCAGTTCCGGCAGCACTCATGCAGCTGCAGACCATGACACTCCCACCACCATGCTTGACTGCAGGCAAGACACAGTTGTCTTTGTACTCCTCACCTGGTTGCCACCACACACGTTTGACACCATTTGAACCAACTAAGTTTATCTTGGTCTCATCAGACCACAGGTCATGATTCCAGTAATCCATGTCCTTAGTCTGCTTTTCTTCAGCAAACTGTTTGTGGGCTTTCTTGTGCATCATCTTTAGAAGAGGCTTCCTTCTGGGACGACAGCCATGCAGACCAATTTGATGCAGT
>BLSH010343011.1:654019-664845 GCA_018402905.1 Glandirana rugosa
TGAGACTATGGGATTGATTTCAGATAACCTTTGTTAACGGAAGTCTTCAGCGGATTAATCATTTATCTCAAGTGGACACACATTAAATTGGAGTCATATTTATGTCGACAAGACACTTCGGGAATCTCCAAACAATCTCTTGGAATCACTTGTTTGTCGTAGCAGTTCCGGTTCCTTGTGTTGCCTGTTCAATCCCTATTTCAACACCTATTCAAATTTCGTCCCAATCCAATAATTTTTTATAGGGTTCGAAACTTGTATAATACCTATCTCAACTCGCTTGTGGACCTTCAAGCCCAAGACGACCAGGCAGGCTCCGTGCGATCGTTCGGGTTCCGTCCGGACCCGGACCCGGACTTTGTCCCGAAGTTCGGACGGACCAGCAGAACCCGAACTTCCAGGTGTTCGCTCAACTCTATCCATAATATGTTCAAAGCTTGGGATATTTTTTAATAACCTAACCCTGCTTTAAACTTATCCACAACTTTATCCCTAACTTGTCCGTTGTGTTCCTTGGCCTTGACGATGCTGTTTGTTCACTAAGGTTCTCTAACAAACCTCTAAGGGCTTCACAGAACAGCTGTATTTATACTGAGGTTAAATTACACACAGGTGAACTCTATTTACTAATTAGGCGACTTCTGAAGGCAATTGTTTCCAATAGACTTTAGTTAGGGTATCAGAGTAAAGGGGGCTGAATACAAATGCATGCCACACTTTTCAGATATTTATTTGTAAAAACTTTGGAAAACCATTTATCATTTTCCTTCCACTTCACAATTATGTGCTCTTTGTGTTGACCTATCAAGTACAGTAAAATCCCAATAAAATACATTTACGTTTTTGGTTGTAACATGACAAAATGTGTAACATTTCAAGGGCTATGAATACTTTTTCAAGGCACTGCAGATAGAGGTGACACCCTAAGATAGGAAGTGTGTTATTGACCAGATAATCAGGTGAAATTTAAAGAAAGAAATCCTTGTCCAAGAAAAATGATTAAACTGATGATATGTACCATAATGTTGAGTATCACACTGTTATGACCGATGACTCTTGCCCACTGCTCACACTCGTTAACTATCTCTTTAGCTTGTTAACATCCCTTAATTTCCTTTACTGTATCTATTTTAAATTGTTGTAACCTGGAAAAACCGATGACTCTTGCCCACTGCTCACACTCGTTAACTATCTCTTTAGCTTGTTAACATCCCTTAATTTCCTTTACTGTATCTATTTTAAATTGTTGTAACCTGGAAAAAAAAGAAATCCTTGTCCAAGAAAAATGATTAAACTGATGATATGTACCATAATGTTGAGTATCACACTGTTATGACCGATGACTCTTGCCCACTGCTCACACTCGTTAACTATCTCTTTAGCTTGTTAACATCCCTTAATTTCCTTTACTGTATCTATTTTAAATTGTTGTAACCTGGAAAAAGTGAATAGTGAATTGGAAAAAAAGAGAAAGAAACAAAGCTTTAAAAAAAGGAGTGAATGCAACCACCATATCACATTTAGGGAGTACTAAGCTGCAATATGTTCGATTTTTGTTTTAGTTGTTAACCCTTTGCCGCCTGTACATATATACAATATCTCACAAAAGTGAGTACACCCCTCACATTTTTGTAAATATTTTTTTTTATTATATCTTTTCATGTGACAACACTGAAGAAATGACACTTTGCTACAATGTAAAGTAGTGAGCGTACAGATTGTATAACAGTGTAAATTTGCTGTCCCCTCAAAGTAACTCAACACCCAGCCATTAATGTCTAAACCGCTGGCAACAAAAGTGAGTACACCCCTAAGTGAAAATGTTGAAATTGGGCCCAATTAGCCATTTTCCTTCCCCGGTGTCATGTGACTCATTAGTGTTAAAAGGTCTCAGGTGTGTTAAATTTGGTGTTATCGCTTGAAAGGTTCCTTAGCCTAACGTTACAACAAGCTAATAATCTCTTAATATCATTAAGAATTATTCCCTATATATTACTCCTATACTTACCTGTGCCAGCACTTTCTGTTCCTCACCTCACACACACACACAGAATTCTGTGGGAAGCAATGCAGACCAAAGTCAACCCATGGACACAGAATAATACATCACTTGTTCTTTATTTCCTGTTTCAGAATCTTAAATACAATTTATTATCAGGATATGACCAAGAGATATTTACAACATTACACCAATAGAAACCAATAAAGGAAATGTCCACCCATTGCTTATCATCATTAAAGACAAACCCACTTTCATAGAATTTTCTATACACATATGTTGGTCACTCTTAATAACACCTGTTAGTAATTACTACACATCTTGATAAAGTATATACAGTATCTCACAAAAGTGAGTACACCCCCCACATGTTTGTATATATTCTCTCATACCTTTTCACGTGATAACACTGAAGAAATTACACTTTGCTACAATGTAAAGTAGTGAGTGTACAGCTTGTATAACAGTGTAAATTTGCTGCCCCCTCAAAATAACAAAACACACAGCCACTAATGTCTAAACCGCTGGCAACAAAAGTGAGTACATCCCTAAGTGAAAATTTCCAAATTGGGCCTAAAGTGTCAATGTTTTGTGTGTCCACCATTATTTTCCATCACTGCCTTAGCCCTCTTGGGCAAGAGCTTCACAGGTTGCCACTGGAGTCCTCTTCCACTCCTCCATGATGAGATCACGGAGCTGGTGGATGTTAGAGACCTTGTGCTCCCCATCTTCTGTTTGCGGATGCCCCACAGATGCTCAATAGGGTTTAGGTCTGGAGACATTCTGGCCCAGTCCATCACCTTTATCCTCAGCATCTTTAGCAAGGCAGTGGTCGTCTTGGAGGTGTGTTTGGGGTCGTTATCATGTTGGAATACTGCCCTGCGGCCCAGTCTCCGAAGGGAGGGGATCATGCTCTGCTTCAGTATGTCATAGTACATATTGGCATTCATGGTCCTCTCAATGAACTGTAGCTCCCCAGTGCCAGCAGCACTCATGCAGCTGCAGACCATGACACTCCCACCACCATGCTTGACTGCAGGCAAGACACAGTTGTCTTTGTACTCCTCACCTGGTTGCCACCACACACGTTTGACACCATTTGAACCAACTAAGTTTATCACAGGTCATGATTCCAGTAATCCATGTCCTTAGTCTGCTTTACTTCAGCAAACTGTTTGTGGGCTTTCTTGTGCATCATCTTTAGAAGAGGCTTCCTTCTGGGATGACAGCCATGCAGACCAATTTGATGCAGTGTGCTGCGTATGGTCTGAGCACTAATAGGCTGACCCCCCCCCCCCCACGCCTTCAACCTCTGCAGGAATACTGGCAGAACTCATAAGTCTATTTCCCAAAGACAACCTCTGGATATGACGCTGAGCATGTGCACTCAACTTCTTTGGTCGACCATAGCTAGGCCTGTTCTGAGTGGAACCTGTCCTGTTAAACCGCTGTATGGTCTTGGCCAATGTGCTGCAGCTCTGTTTCAGGGTCTTGGCAACAATTGAGCAACAATTCTTTTATTCAGATCCTCAGAGAGTTCTTTGCCATGAGGTGCCATGTTGAACTTCCAGTAACCAGTATGTTAGAGCGATACCAGAGTGAGAGCAATAATGCCAAATTTAACACACCTGTTTCCCATTCACACCTGAGACCTTGTAACACTGTACATAAATACTGTATGTGTGTATTATTGTACAATCTTAGTTAGTTCCAATTATGTCCTAGACATATTTATCAGTATTTATGATTATATTCTGGTAAACATTTTCTAGGCTTTTCGCCAAAACCACCTAAAGTTATCTTTCTCACGTTCTTTATCATCTTTCCTATAATAATAATAACAATGTTGCCACATATTAAAACTTGTCAGCTATTTAAGAAGCACTCTAAATTAAGTTATAGCACAGGACAAAGTAAGTTCATAATTAAGGGGGGTATTTACAAGACCCTTACAATCCCTCCCTTTGATCCTTATTATACTTAAGGGTGATCTCAACTGTATAGCAAATTCATGAGAAATAAGGAAACAAGGAGAACATGACAGTGACAGTCCTCAAGTTAATAAAGTAATCTTCAGCAAAATAGAACAGAACAGAAAAGGCTCTTGTGTATTGGGCCTTGCAAAGGTCCAGGTTGTACAAAGTCCACATTATTTCAGTTCTCAAGTTCATTTCTTAAACTTTTGAACACTTTTGAGGATTCTGTAGCTTTTTCATATAACCAGGGGAAATCTATCACCCCATAAGAGCTTGCCTCTTGGTAAGCACAAAACTTGACATCCACGGACAAACTGGAAACTGATGCTGCCAGAAGAAAGAAACACAAAGAAGTCATCCTTCAAGTTAAGTCACTCGGGTCTTCAGGCTGGCACCTCAGATTGCTCTCTCTCTTGTCCACTGGAATTTCCAGGCCTTGGGTTGGCATCTCTTCCTCCAGACACCCCAGGAAGGGTCATATGGAAATGATGGCTTGACAAGGCCTTTTCAGGACCTCCTGCGCCTTTAACAACAAAAGGATCCCCATGCAAGGATCCAGTAATTTCTTCAAGTAGAACATCCAGATAGAGGCGTAAAAAAAAGGCGTTAAAATAGGGGGCGGATACTCTCCAGTCAACATGAATAACCACAGAATCATATTACTAGATAAAGTCTTTTTCAAGTCTCTTTGCCTCCAGAGGTGTTAGCAATAACATTCTTGCCATTTAAAAATTCAAACATAAGTCCATAAGCATGAGAAAATAAAAATGTTTCATAGCTATTTTTTTTTTATTACTAGACAATGGCATGTATATATTCAATTAAACATCTTCCTCAAACTCAATATTGCAGCAGGATTCAAATAACTATTAAAAGAGCCCAATCCTAGGTTGGATCCAGAAGTGACCTGAGGCAAAAACCCTCAGTTCCTCTTATTTTCTGGAGCCAAGTGGAACCAGAGGGCCTCAGAACAGCTCACTTTACCTAAGCAAATATTCTGCCTTAGACCTTTTTTCTGCAACCTTGCAAAACATAATTGTCATAATCAAATGAATTAATATTAGCAACATACCAAATTAGTAAAGTAAAACCAAAAAGGCAGTCTATCTCTAGGACTGTATGCAAACAAACATTGCTAACAAAATCTTAGCAACTTTTACAAAAGCATGCATAAACCATTTGAAAAACTTTTTTTTTGTTTATGGTTGTTTAAACTCTGAATACCTCCTAAAGGATTTATAATTTCACATTTTCTTTACCAAAATCTCATTAGCAAACTTCTAGTTCAACTTTTGTAAATATATATGGATATTAGGCTTGATATCCATTATTTTTTTTAAATCAACATCTACTATTAGGGTAGGAGTAGAGACAAAAACCACTTACTGATATACATTTTAAGGCACATGGAGAATGTAGTGTTATTAGTTGTCTAACAACAATGATTAAAGTGGTAAATCTTGTGCACCTATAACTCAAATTTATTCCAACACTGTTATATTATTATGTCTTGTTTTCTTGTACTTCGTAACACAATAAAACACCTTCTCATATATTCATCCATTGGCCATCGATTTACGCACTCACTCAAAAAAGCATTTTTCCACCATCAACACTTTTTTTTTTCACAATATACAGTATCTCACAAAAGTGAGTAGACCCCTCACATTTTTGTAAATATTTTATTATATCTTTTCATGTGACAACACTGAAGAAATTACACTTTTCTACAATGTGAAGTAGTGAGTCTACAGCTTGTATAACAGTGTAAATTTACTGTCCTTTCAAAATAACTCAACACACAGCCATTAATGTCTAAACCACTGGCAACAAAAGTGAGTACACCCTTAAAGGGAAATGTCCAAATTGGGCCCAAAGTGTCAATATTTTGTGTGGCCACTATTATTTTCCAGCACTGCCTTAACCCTCTTCAGCATGGGGTTCACCAGAGCTTCACAGGTTGCCACTGGAGTTCTCTTCCACTCCTCCATGACGACATCACAGGAGCTGGTGGATGTTAGAGTCCTTGCGATCCTCCACCTTCCATTTGAGGATGCCCCACAGATTCTCAATAGGGTTTAGGTCTGGAGACATGCTTGGCCAGTCCATCACCTTTACCCTCAGCTTCTTTAGCAAGGCAGTGGTCATCTTGGAGGTGTGTTTGGGGTCGTTATCATGTTGGACTGTCCTGCGGCCCAGTCTCCGAAGGAAGGGGATCATGCTCTGCTTCAGTTTGTCACAGTACATGTTGGCATTCATGGTTCCCTCAATGAACTGTAGCTCCCCAGTGCCATCAGCACTCATGCAACCCCACTCCCACCACCATGCTTAACTATAGGTAAGATACACTTGTCTTTGTACTCCTCCCCTGGTTGCCGCCACACACGCTTGACAAATTTTGAACCAAATAAGTTTATCTTGGTTTCATCAGAAAACAGGACATGGTTCTAGTAATCCATTTCCTTAGTCTGCTTGTCTTCAGCAAAGTGTTTGCAGGATTTCTTGTGCATCATCTTTAGAAGAAGCTTCCTTCTAGGATGACACCCATGCAGACCAATTTGATGCAGTGTGCGGTGTATGGTCTAAGCACTGACAGGCTGATCCCCCACACCTTCAATCTCTTCAGCAATGCTGACAGCACTCAGCCGTCTATTTCCCAAAGACAACCTCTGGATATGACGCTGAGCACGTGCACTCATCTTTTTTGGTTGACCATGGCGAGCCCTGTTCTGAGTGGAACCTGTCCTGGTAAACCACTGTATGGTCTTGGCTACAGTGCTGCAGCTCAGTTTCAGAGTATTGGAAAGTTTTATGTAGAGCAACAAGTCTTTTTTTCAGATCCTCTGAGAGTTATTTGCCATGAGGTGCCATGGTGAACTTCCAATGACCAGTATGAGAGAGTGAGAGCGATAACACCAAATTTAACACAGTTGCTCCAAATTTACACCTGAGAACACGTAACACTAATGAGTCACATGACACTGGGAAAGGAAAATGGCTAATTGGGCCCAATTTGGAGATTTTAACTTAGGGGTGTACTCATTTGCCAGCAGTTTAGACATTAATGGCTGTGTGTTGAGTTATTTTGAGGGGACAGCAAATTTACACTGTTATACAAGCTGTACACTCACTACTTTACATTGTAGCAAAGTTTAATTTCATCAGTGTTGTCACATGAAAAGATATAATCAAATATTTACAAAAATGTGAGAGGGTGTACTCACTTTTGTGAGATACTGTATATCCTCTAGTTTCATAAACCAAAAACCTTTCCCTGGCTATATTACAAACTCGCTTTGCTTGCTCTGGTCCCCTTCACAGCTGTGGGATTCCCTTGAGGTCTGTCCCCTTTGGAGGAACTGCCTTGGGTAAGTGCTCTGGCCTCTGGGGATGGTTCTGTTGGGTGGTTGGTGGGGTGGGTTTGTTGTATGCATGAGGGTACTATCTGGGGCTCTGATGTTCCACGCTGCTTCAAAAATGAACTAAATATGTCTAAATGTCAAATTGTTTCATATGTACTGATTTCTGTCAATCTTCCTTTTAAGAAAACATGATTGGTGTTACCATTATAGTCCCCTGAGGAAGCCTGAGTAAGGCGAAACATGTCGGGATACTCTCTGACCCAATCACCAATTTTCCATTTGGGTAATCCTTAACCCAATGAAAGTGGCCTATAATCTTTTGTATATCTTTCTGATGCTCTTTGGGATACTTTATATTTCATGTTATTAATAAAATATTTGATTTTACTTATAGCCTTTTGTAAATTTGTCTCTTTGCACCGCATAATCCCATTGGGGAACACCCCTCCTTACAAATTGAACATATAATAAAATATTTACAAAAATGTGAGGGGGTGTACTCACTTTTGTGAGATACTGTATATCCTCTAGTTTCATAAACCAAAAACCTTTCCCTGTCTATATTACAAACTCGCTTTGCTTGCTCTGTTGTTAGTTTCAGCAAGATAACACAAGTCCTTAGTTTCCATTTGACATTATTTTCCTGATGTCATAACATAATAAATGATAACCACATAGTGCGGCTATGGAGATGTCTGTAAATGTAAAGGTTTTCTTTAGCACTTACAAGGAAAAAACACATAATTTATAATCCACACACTGTTTGGATTTCAAAAATAACAATAAATAAAACCAAAAATATTATGATAGCTGTATTATAATTAATAACAATTTATACTAAGCCAAAGTAACCCCATATTATATATTTTCCTAATAACCTGTATTTCCAACCAAAGTCTAAAACTATTACAATATCTCTATATTATTAATAAAATTGTTCACATCATATCAGAAATTAATAAAGTGATAATATCAACATCACACCCTATTTCTAATCACAGACATTTGTAATAAAAGGAGGAGGCTTTACTTAATTTCCCTTTTTTTAAAAACTGCAGTGTTTCCACTATCAAAGAAGAAAGTTATCTTGTGTAATATAACCCCAGTACACTTTTACATTTTTACCATGCCTGGGAAACAGATTAAAAAAATTGTGATCACATTGTTTATCATTAGATTAATTAAGCTGGCAAATATTTTTTATGACTATGAGTAAGTATAACAATCTCATGTGTGACCTTGCCAACCTTACTCTTACCTCTCTAAAATCTGCTTTCCTTATTTTATTCTAATATCTCTTTCATGCCATCTACTGTAATAAACTTAACTCTTGCTTCTATAATTAAATGGGCACCCATAATGCTCATCTAATCTTTCTTTTCTGACAACATATAACATTTTCTGTTTGGACCAGGGCTAAAATTATGTGATTCCTATATATTTCCACCCGCATGTTTTAGACTTATTTGAAGTAGTGCTTGAACCGAAAGTCAAATAAATACTTAACGCTTCCCTTTATGTCTATTATTTTTCCTGTCACCCTCGAACCATCCTGCTCACATAGCTGTTTCTCTAATTATTTAATATGCATCATTTTCTAGTCCCTGTGGACCTTGGTAACTCAGTTACCCTAAGTGGGTCCCTGTCCACTCTAACCCCTTATCTAGGGGCTCAGTATAGGCTAAACCGCAGCTCTGGTTCATACTTGACATGTACCTATATCCTCTTGTCTCTACACTACTATTACAGCAAACAGTTAAGCTAGCTTCCCAATATCAAAAAATATATGAAAAAATAAAAACATTATTTTAAGGCGTAACTCTACACCTATATTAAAACATTATTCTAAACTTAAGTTTCCTAATAATTTGCAATTGCAACATTCTTAAGATTTAAATCCATCTGATCAGGTTACTCAGTAGAGCACAAAGCATATAAATTAAACAGCGCATTGGGAATGGGATCAATAATATGAGCCAATCACATTCCATAAACTCACCAATAGTTATTGGAATCCACAAAGTCTTATCAAGCAAAAACTATAACATGTGATAAAAGCATACTACAAATCTATGAACACATTGAATCCTTATCATTTCTCTCCCTATTATCAGTACACTTAAAGCGGAGTTCCACACAGAATTTTTTTTTTTTTTTGGCATCCACTCTTTTAATACTAAATAGATGTAACCTTTTGTTTCCTTACTTTCAAATTGCCTAGCAATTACATGTATTTTTTTACTCACAATTTCATTTCTCTCACTGCTGGACTTTTCCATTTTAGGTGAGAGCATCCGTAGTCTCCTGGCATTTCTTCCTGAAAGAAGTGCATGGTGGGAAACCATCATGCACTCCTCGATCCTCGCCTTAAACCGCGACATTTCCTGTCTTGAAATAACACGATTTTACAGTACAGGGAAGCCCATTGACTCCTGGGAAATGATGAGTCACATCTCCCAGGAGGCACGGGGAAGCAGGAAGTGAGGAGAAGAGCCTAGGACCTAAAAGGGGCAGATTACAAAGACAACCTAGCAACAAGCGACTTAGAGTGAGTATAAAAACATTTTTTCCTTCAAAGGTAAGCCTATATAGGCAAAGGACTTGAATGATGTAAAAAAACATTTCTGGGTGGAACTCCGCTTTAAGTAAAGGTTAGCCCAGTCATGTAACAAGGTAACAGTACCTATCCAGTTACGACTGTCTACACAGATTCCTGTATCCCCATATGTATACTCCTGTACTCCCTTCAGATCCCCCTGGATAGACAGAGAATTGTAAAGGGGCTTTGGAATCATTAACTTAAGAGAAACATTCAGCATTTCCTAACTAGCATTTGCATTAATTTATAGAAATACTCATCAACCCTGGAGTTATGGATGTACTAGCATGGGGACATTTGTAAATGTGCATGTTTTTTTTTACTGGGGAAGGGAATCCTCTATTGTATTCAAAAGGGTATTCATTTTATTTTGTATTATATACTTCCGCTTTTCCTTCAAACTCATTGGGGTTTATTTACTATACCGCTCAGGCGCACATTTGCGCAAATGTGCGCACATTTGCGCAAATGTGCGCACATTTGCGCAACTGTGTGCTATTTAACGGTAGATATGCGCAAATAGCGGTAAATAGCGCACATATGGAATTCACTATAACGGCTGGCGTTAAATAACGGCCAAACTGGAATTCACTAAAGCTCCCAGATAAACGCGTATAGATGGCAATTTATCGTGTGTCAACGCGTTTACACGCGTGTAAACGCGTTTACACGCGTGTAAACGCGTTTACACGCGGACTCGCCATATCATTTATTTGGGGTTACTCAAACTTCCTTTTCGCCTTCATATATTATGTTTTATTTTACTTATGGGAAAACTTATGTTATCTCCTAAGGGAAGGGGTCATTTTTTTTTGTACGTGTAAATGTTTACAGGGGTACGATCATGTAGGTATTGAGGTCCCAACTACTCATAAAGATATTTAATTACG
>BLSH010343011.1:674139-699906 GCA_018402905.1 Glandirana rugosa
AGGGCAATGAACTTGCATACAGCTGCAAGTTCAATCCCAGCCAACATCAACACATAACCTGAGAGGCATCTTCACAGGCAAATAGAGCTCGCAGGTGTGCTATTTTACTCGAGTGGGTGAGAGCTGAAGTTGTAAGTGCCTTTAACTGGGAGTTATTTTAAGGCACTGCGGGAGTAGATTTGGGAGGTATAGTAAATCAGGGCCATTGTATCCTTCAATAATTGAGAAAATTCTGAACCTTCCTGAATTTCTTTTATTAACTGTACATTTTCCCTATTCTCCTGTGACTCTTCCCAATCAGGGGAGAGAGAATTAACTCTCTCCTGCTCAAAAGGGAATGATACAGACCTCTCAACTGTCTGAGTCTTAAAAAGACTTTCCTCATGTCTTATTTCTGTTCTTATTTTCAGCAACTTTTTTTTTTATTCTCTTCAGCACTTTATCTTTTTGCTTTCTCATTTTAGTTATTTCTTTAATTTTAACTTTCATGGCAAAAACCCTTTCCTTCCGTAATTCTATATGAATATATATTTTCTTAACATCCTAAATGATACTATAGATAAATGTGAGACCCTTTATTTATCTAAGGAATCCTTCATCTTAGAAGGAAAAAAAACAGATTATGCGAGCAGGCCTTATGCATTTCTGAGAGTGCAACTACTCACTGGCTAAGGTGATCAACCAGCCAGGCATCTCTCTCAAGACCTAAAGATGTCACACTCAAAAATACACTGTACTGACTCTGTCAAGCTGCATACTGGCATTTGCAAGATCCCGGGTAGGCAAACCTTTACCGAGGAACGTGGTACACCTTAACAGTCCTAGAAACTTATCAATAAACTTTAAGGTTATTCACAAACATACAAACATAAACACTTATCACTCAATTGTCTGGGTGTGTGGAATAGAGTTCCCTATCTTACTTATGTCTCTCCATGATATATCCCTACCTGCCTAACCTTCTTAATATACCCATAAGCTCCAAGCTTTGTGGTCACACACAAGCTCCAAGCTTCGTGGTTTCTGCATGGGCTCCATCCTCCAATGCCTGCACGTGCTCCAAGCTCCAGTGCTTCTCTCAGCACTACAATAGCGTTTGAGGCTCTTGTCCGAGAAGGGATTTGAGTGCGACAATATGCAGTAAAGCAGCTTATCGCATGGACCCCAAATGGCCACATCCAACCCCACAAAAATCCTAAATCCTAAAAACACTGCTAAAATTGCGGACAATATACATTTTAAGCAGATTTCCATCCAGTTCTCCTGAGCATCTGTAGAGAACATATGCACTGAAGCAGCTGCCATACGGTTCTCTTCTACCTATTGACCCAGTATGAGTCCACTATAGGAGGGCAACCAAAAAGGTGGCCTCTACCTAACCAATCTTCTGACACCACTGAAAGGTTCCATAACCCAGCTTTACAACAAGTTAATAATCTCTTTCTATCATTAAGAATTATTCCCTATATATTACTCCTATACTAACCTGTGCCAGCACTTTTTGTTCCTCACCCCAGACACACACACACACAATTCTGTGGGAAGCAATGCAGACCAAAATCAACACATGGACACAGAATAATAAATCACTTGTTCTTTATTTCCTGGTTCAGTATCTTAAATACAATATATTATCAAGATATGACCAAGCGATATTTACAGCATTACACCAATAGAAACCATTAAAGAGGAAGTAAACCCAGATAGGGTTTACTTCCTCTACATACACCTGTAAATTAGAAGCATAATGGGCTACTATGCAGCTCATAGTAACCCATTATGTGTCACTTACCTGCAAACGAGTCCAGCGCTGTCCCCTGTACTGGCGGCATCCATCTTCAGCCCCTCTTCCTTCCGGGGCTGCGACTCCGGCTCTGTGACTGGCCAGAGTCGCGCGACGTCACTGCACATGCGTGCTGGAGCCACCAGTCACGGCACAGTGTCAGTGGAGAAATGGCACGCATATCTCCTGAACCGTACAGGTTTGGGAGATATGCAGGGCACCTACAGGTAAGCCTTATTCTATGCTTACCTGTAGGTTAAAGTGGTTGTCACAGGTTGACAACCATTTTAAAGGAAATGTCCACCCATTGCTTATCATCATTAAAGACAAACCCACTTTCATAAAATTGTCTATACACATATGTTGGTCACTCTTAATAACACCTGTTCGTAATTACTACACATTTTGATAAAGTACATATGTGTGTATTATTGTACAATCTTAGTTCCAATTATGTCCTAGACATATTTATCAGTATTTATGATTATATTCTGGTAAACATTTTCTAGGCTTTTCGCCAAAATCCCCTAAAGTTATCTTTCTCACGTTCTTTATCATCTTTCCTATAATAATAATAATAATAACAATGTTGCCACATATTAAAACTTGTCAGCTAAAAAGCCAATGTTTAAGAAGCACTCTAAAATAAGTTATAGCACAAGACAAAGTAAGTACATAATTAAGGGGGGTATTTACAAGACCCTTACATCGCTCTCACTCTCTCATACTGGTCACTGGAAGTTCAACATGGCACTTCATGGCAAAGAACTCTCTAAGGATCTGCAAAAAAGAATTGTTTCTCTACATAAAGATGGCCTAGGCTATAAGAAAATTGCCAATACCATGAAATTGAGCTGCAGCACGGTGGCCAAGACCATACAGCGGTTTAAAAAGACAGGTTCCACTCAGAACAGGCCTTGCCATGGTCTACCAAAGAAGTTGAGTGCACATGCTCAGCGTTATATCCAGAGGTTGTCTTTGGGAAATAGACATATGAGTGCTGCCAGCATTGCTGCAGAGGTTGAAGGGGTGGGGGTCTACCTATCAGTGCTCAGACCATACGCTGCACACTGCATCAAATTGGTTTGCATGGCTGTTGTCCCAGAAGGAAGCTTCTTCTGAAGATGATGCACAAGAAAGCCCACAAACAGTTTGCTGAAGACAAGCAGACTAAGGACATGGATTACTGGAACCATGTCCTGTGGTCTGATGAGACCAAGATAAACGTATTTAATTCAGGTGATGTCAAGCGTGTGTGGCGGCAACCAGGTGAGGAGTACAAAGACAAGTGTGTTTTGCCTACAGTCAAGCATGGTGGTGGGAGAATCATGGTCTGGGGCTGCATGAGTGCTGCCGGCATTGGGGAGCTACAGTTCATTGAGGGAACCATGAATGCCAATATGTACTGTGACATACTGAAGCAGAGTATGATCCCCTCCCTTTAGAGACTGGGCCAAAGGGCAGTATTCCAACATGATAACGACCCCAAACACACCTCCAAGATGACCACTGCCTTGTTAAAGAAGCTCAGGGTAAGGCCTCATGTACACTGCTGCTGCTAAACAGATGTTTAGGGGCAGTTGGGTGTTTTTTTTCAGCTGCCCCTGAACTCTCCTAAATGTTATGTTAGCAGTACATGTACACAGGGTAGTTTACAGTCGTTTCTAGGCAGTTGAAGTTCGAGGCATTTATTGGAAAGCAAAATATGCATTTGAGATGGATGTTCAGAGGCATTTGAAATGCCAAATGCCTGTAACAGCTTGTAAACTCGCCTAAATGCGGTAACTCGCGTCTAGGAGCGTTTCGTTTAAAGACGTGTAGCGCCCCCAAAGTGTAGGCATTTTTTCGATGAGGTCTTTTTGCTAGGAGAGGCAAAATTTAGTCAGGCCTAACTGTAGGTGCAGGCCTGAATGTTTTGATCTTAGCTAGGGAGTGGCTGGAGATGAAAGGAAGGAACACCCCTTGGAGTTTCCGCCCCTTTGAACAGAGAAGGCTCTGTAAAGGGGGATGGATGAGGAGGTGTCACTTCCTGATGTATGACAAGGAGCCCTGACCAATGTACAGTCTGGATTGGCAGGGAGTAGGAGAACAGCAGAGGTGCTACTGAGAATACTTAAAGTATCCACTGGAATCGGTGAGTGACAGACCCTGGGAGCTGAAGGAATGGCTGAAACAGGCTGGGAGAGGAAGAGTGGATAGTCTGTGGATATCTCAGGAGCCAGTCACGGGAAGGAGTGTCACTGGGTGGAAAGCAGGTCGGTGAGACCTGGAAGAGGGATGGGCTGGAAGTTGTAGTCCATCAAAGGCCCAGCTAGCACCAACGTAGTAAGCTACACTTTGAGGGGTCCTTGACCCTGGCCTGTAACGGGGGGGTCCGGAGGTCCTGCTGACAGAGTGCAAAAGGAATGGAGTGAGCCTGATAAATTTCCCTTCAGGTCAGGAAACTAAATGAAGTGCCGGAGAGAAGTGAAGGAGCAATAATCTGCAAGAGAAGTGCTGGAGTAAGTAGAGTGTATATACGGTCGTGTATATAGATGGTCCTGTAACCAATTCTTTGGGCATCCCACAGTCACCCCTTTTCCCTATCCAAGTTAATCCCCTAAATAAAACAAACAAAAACAAGAGCCAGCCTGTTCAGTGACTTTGGATGTGTGAGATATGGTGGGATATGGAGGGCAGCTATAAGGTGAACCACAACTACCAGCCACGCCCAAGAGAGCATGCAAATGCAGCTAAACGGACGTTTTTAAACGCTGGTTTCTAGCTGTCAAGTTGAGTCATTCAGGGGAGGTTGAAAAACATCCCATGTACATGTAGCCTAAAGATGATGGACTGGCCAAGCATGTCTCCAGACCTAAACCCTATTGAGCATCTGTGAGGCATCCTCAAATGGAAGGTGGAGGAGCACAAGGTCTCTAACATCCACCAGCTCTGTGATGTCATCATAGAAGAGTGGAAGAGGACTCCAGTGGCAACCTGTGAAGCTCTGGTGAACTCCATGCCCAAGAGGGTTAAGGCTGTGCTGGAAAATCATGGTGGCCACACAAAATATTGACGCTTTGGGCCCAATTTAGACATTTTCACTTAGGGGTGTACTCACTTTTGTTGCCAGTGATTTAGACATTAATGGCTGTGTGTTGAGTTATTTTGAGGGGACAGCAAATTTACACTGTTATACAAGCTGTACACTCACTACTTTACATTGTAGCAAAGTGTCATTTCTTCAGTGTTATCACGTGAAAAGGTATGAGAGAATATATACAAACATGTGGGGGGTGTACTCACTTTTGTGAGATACTGTATATACTTTATCAAGATGTGTAGTAATTACTAACAGGTGTTATTAAGAGTGACCAACATATGTGTATAGACAATTCTATGAAAGTGGGTTTGTCTTTAATGATGATAAGCAATGGGTGGACATTTCCTTTATTGGTTTCTATTGGTGTAATGTTGTAAATATCTCGTGGTCATATCTTGATAATAAATTGTATTTAACATACTGAACCAGGAAATAAAGAACGAGTGATGTATTATTCTGTGTCCATGGGTTGACTTTGGTCTGCATTGCTTCCCACAGAATTTACAGAATTTACATTGTAGCAAAGTGTAATTTCTTCAGTGTTGTCACAAAAGATATTATAAAATATTTACATAAATGTGAGGGGTGTACTCACTTTTATGAAATACTGTATATATATATATATATATATATATATATATATATATGTATGCAGCCTCACTGAAGTGGGTCTTCTTCCGTGAGCAAGCATATACTGTTTGCGTGCATGTCTTTGTGCTGGGAGCAGAGCACAAGGGTCGGGAACTGGAAAGCCTGATTCACAATCATCTGATCACTGTAATAGCCTCTGATTGGCTATCACAGTGATTAGTAAAACCTGCCTCCTGTGTATGCTATGCTTTCTCTTCTGAATGGAGAGAAAGATATATAAACAAAAGTGTGTTAAAAAAAATGTAGATCAAGGTTTGATCTAGGTTAGGCATAGAGTTAGGGTCAAAGGTCATAGTCAAAGATCCAGGTCAAAGGTCAGGGGCAGTATATTTTAGGTAGGGTGTTTTAAAGCATTTTAAAATTATTATCAGTGTCAGTGTGTTTTAGATGAAAAATGGATGAAAAAAAAAAGCGCAAAATGCGCACTGTTGTTTCTGGGCCCTACTGCGACAAATAACATACGCATTTGTGATTAAAGGGTCAATACCCTTATGAAGGGGTTAATACAGCTTTAGAGACCCTATGCTGTATGTTTCAGTATGTAACCCCAACAGGCGGCATCTACAGAAACTACAAAATAATTGAAATTGATGGGAATAATTCTTTCAATTGTAACATAGTAATGTTGTGTCGTTATTGAACACTGATCATATATGGTATGAGGCTGTAATGTATCTTCTTTGCAGTAAAGTCTTTTTCAGCTACTGAAAACTGGTGTGGTTGTTTTTAGCACTGGAGTTTTGGTATCAGAATATTTGGAATATTTTTTTTAGCAGAAACAAATGTTTCTGTGTTATATGCCTATCACCCCAAAAAATACACTCTTAGGCTGGGTTCACACTAGTCCATTTCTCGGACCGACATGAGGAGCACAAGTCGCATTACGTCACAAAAACAATGATTCCCTATGAGAGCCGTCTTAACTGGTCCGACTTGTGTTTTTCAAAGTCGGACCGACTTTGAAAAAGGTTCCTGTACTACTTTTGTCCGACTTTGATCCTACTTCAGCCCATTGAAAAGCATTGAAGTCGGATCAAAGTTGGATCAGTGTCTTCACTGATCCGACTTTGGCATGTGATTTGTGCTCTGGGGATCATGAAGAGGAACTCCACTCCAAATTAAAAAAAAAAATGACATGGGGTCTCCCTCCAGGAGCATACCAGGCCCTTTGGTCTGGTATGGATTTTAAGGGGAACCCCACGCCGAAAAACGGCATGGGGTCCCCCCAAAATTCATACCAGACCCTTATCCGAGCACGCAGCCCGGCAGGCCAGGAAAGGTGGATGGGGACGAGTGAGCGCCCCCCTCCCTCCTGGACCATACCACGCCGCGTGCCCTCAACATGGGGAGTATGGGTGCTTTGGGGCAGGGGGGGCTCTGCGCCCCCCACCCCAAAGCACCTTGTCCCCATGTTGATGAGGACAAGGGCCTCTTCCCGACAACCCTGGCCGGTGGTTGTCGGGGTCTGCAGGTGGGGACTTATCGGAATCTGGAAGCCCCCTTTAACAAGGGGGCCCCCAGATGCCGGCCCCCCACACTACGTAAATGAGTATGGTTGTACATTGTACCCCTACCCATTTACCTGGAAAAAAAGTGTACAAAAAAACACACTACACAGGGTTTTAAAATATTTTATTAAATCAGCTCCGGCATCTTCTTTTCTTCGGCATGTTGACATGACGCGATCTCCTTCACAAATGCCCTCTCCGCTGTGTGCTGTGCCTTATATTGGCATGGGGCGTGGCCATCAGATGACATCACCCGGAGGCCCCGTCCCCATATGATGTCACATCCTGGGGCGGAGCTGTGACATCATATGGGGGCGGGGCCTCAGGGTGATGCCATCTGATGGCCACGCCCCATGCCAATATAAGGCACAGCACACAGCGGAGAGGGCATTCGTGAAGGGGATCACGTCGTGTCAACATGGGAAGAAAAAGAAGAAGAGAGGGAAGAGGGCAGCGGAGAAGACCGGCAAAAGAGCAGAAGATGCCACAGAGAAGGAGAAGAAAGAAGACCCCCTCAGAAGATGGAAGACCCCGCAAAAGAGCCGAAGAAAGGAGAAACCAGAGAGGCGAGAAGACGCCGGAGCTGATTTAATAAAATATTTTAAAACCCTGTGTAGTGTGTTTTTTGTAAACTTTTTTTTCCAGGTAAATGGGTAGGGGTACGACGTACCCCATACTCATTTACAGAGGGTGGGGGGCCGGCATCTGGGGGCCCCCTTGTTAAAGGGGGCTTCCAGATTCCGATAAGTCCCCACCCGCAGACCCCGACAACCACCGGCCAGGGTTCTCGGGAAGAGGCCCTTGTCCTCATCAACATGGGGACAAGGTGCTTTGGAGTGGGGGGCGCAGAGCCCCCCCTGCCCCAAAGCACCCATACTCCCCATGTTGAGGGCACGCGGCCTGGTATGGTCCAGGAGGGAGGGGGGCGCTCGCTTGTCCCCACCCCCTTTCCTGGCCTGCCAGGCTGCGTGCTCGGATAAGGGTCTGGTATGGATTTTGGGGGGACCCCATGCCGTTTTTTTGGCCTTGGGGTTCCCCTTAAAATCCATACCAGACCAAAGGGCCTGGTATGTTCCTGGAGGGGGACCCCATGTAGGATCAAAGTCGGACCATTTTTTTGTCGGATAGTGTGAACCCAGCCTTAGTCTTCATATAATCCCTTAACCTAGGTCTACAATTGCAATGTATGTATTGGCATTTTTTAAATTTTTTTTAGATACAGTAGGAAAGGCTAAGATGCTTTAAAATGTTTATTGCTGTCTGTGTTCCCTCCCTCACTGAGACAAAAGGTGGGGGGAAAAACAAAAATTGTGAGTTGTCACCAGAGCACGAGGTAAAATCCTCCAATGAGGACACATGCTCCTGTGCCAACTCTCTAAAAATTTTATATACATTGGAGAGATTTCCTCTTGTTTTTTGTGTCCTGGCTTTACAAACACTTTAGTTCTTATTTTCATCCAAATCATAAACACTAATAATGAATTGCAGGCAAAATATATACAATCAAATTTATATAGTGCACCCACAAAGAGGCAGCACAGTGGCTAAGTGGTTAGCACTTCTGCCTAGCAGCACTACGGTTGCCGGTTCGAATCCCAACCCTGACACTACGTGCCTGGAGTTTGCATGTTCTCTCTGTGCTTGCGTGGGTACTCTTGTTTCCTCCCACACTTTAAACATATGCTAGTAGGTTAATTGGATCCTGTCTAAATTGGCCCTAGTACGTGTATGAATGTGAGTCAAAGGATAAGTTCACATTTTGTAACATGTTATGAATGAACCGACCTCTGCCCCAACCCCCCCCCCCCGGCGCTTTCTGATCTGACAGCCAGTGGGGGTCCTTTCCTACCCTGCCAGCTGTCACAATTTTAAAAAAATGTGGCCAGTGAGCTGTGAATGGAAAACTACAAGGTGCGGCTGTCGGCTTGTAGTTTTCAATGAACTACCACAACACTGTGAGTGCTTTGGCATTTCATTCATTCTTCCTGTCCGCATTAGAGTTGAGCGAACACCTGGACGTTCGGGTTCGGCTGAACTTTCCGGAAACGTTCGGGTTCGGTACCGAACGTTATCCAAACTTTACCCCGGACCCCGAACCCCATTGAAGTCAATGGGGACCCGAACTTTTCGGCACAAAAATGACTGTAAAGAAGTCCTGGAAAGTGCTAGATGGCTGCAAAAGGAAGAAAAATGGGAGATGTTATTAGATCTGCAATCTATCCCTCAAAGCAGTAGTAATCTCTATCTAGTCCAGTATCAGATCATTCTGTAAACAGATCGTTCTGTAATGCAGGATGAGAGATCGTTCTGTAATCAGATCGTTCTGTAATGCAGGATGAGAGATCGTTCTGTAATTAGATCGTTCTGTAATGCAGGATGAGAGATCGTTCTGTAATCAGATCTTTCTGTAATGCAGGATGAGAAGTTATCGATCTACAATTTGTCCCTCAAAGCAGTAGTAGTAATCTCTACCTATTATCACTGCAATCTGTCCCTCACAATCTGTCCCTCACAGCGCCGGCAGCATCCTCTCTCTACACTAACCTGAGAGCATGTGACATGCAGCACTGTGACTCCAGCCTCATATAGAGGCTGGGTCACATGATGCACTGGCCAATCACAGCCATGTCATTAGTAGGCATGGCTGTGATGGCTTCTAGGGAAAACCAGTGAAACGCTTGTTGATTGGCTGCCCTGCAGCTATTCAACATGCGTGATAAAATACCAGAACCCAGAACCCGAACCCGGACATTTTTCTCAAACGTTCGGGTTCGGATTCGGGACACGGACACCCGAAATTTCGGTATGAACCCGAACCTTACAGTTCGGGTTCGCTCAACTCTAGTCAGCATGCATCGGCTTACTAAGCCGATACACTGATAGAGCACCAGCAATTAATGCTTTACAAGTTTTTTTTTACCTGCAAATAATGTGCGTTTATTATCTTTTTTTTAAAAATGTGAACTTATGCTTTAAAGCGTTTGTTAACCCCCCCCCCCCCCCAAAAAAAATGCTGCTCCTGTCTCCTTAATGTGCAATTAACAGCATGGTGCTTTTGTGCTTTTGCTTTTTAAATTATCTTTCTGATTCCCTAAAATATCTGTTTGATAATGACAGGTCATGGCTTCCTCTGTGAGTGCTGACTCCCCTTGGATATAGCTTATACTGAGAGCTTGTAGTCTATGCAGGCTTTGTCACTCCCAGCTCTCCTATCTCCTGTGTGCCTGTCTTCAATCCCCCCTCCTCCCCCCTCCCTCTTCCTCTAGTAACGTCTCCTCTCTGCTCTCATAATTAACTCTAAAAGCTCCTATTTACTCTGTATTAGAAAAAGAAGTTCCCTGTGTCAGTGTTATATCAGAAATATTCTTATCTATATAGATAACACAGCACTGCTCTGTCTCTCTAGCTGACATCAGCAGCAGTGCTCAGCCCCTCCCTCAGGAATCTGAGCTTAGAGAGAAAAGCTGAAAAACGACAACTGATCCTAGTAAGAAGGTGTGTTATCTATACAGAGAAGTGTTATAACACAGACACAGGGCAACTTCTTGTTATAATGCAGAGTGGATGGGAACTTTTTATACAAGTGGCTTAACAAACACTTTAAGCCTCACACACTAGTAGTTTTTTTTATTTCAACCCAGCAGGGCTGAATGAAATAAAAACCTGACAGCTCAGGAGGAGACACTGTACTAACTATCCAATATTAGTATAGCGATCATCCCTGCTGTTCTATTGTGTTCTGACAAGGGGACTGCCCCCCCCCCCTCCCCACCAGAACACTCGGGTCAGTGCTCTCAGCCATTGGCTGCTATTGGGAGCCTTTTTCGGTCATGCCCCTTCCACAGAAGCCAGCTTCTATCTCCATTACAGACGGGCCGAATATTGGCCGGTTTCTATTGAACTGGCCGCCACCGCCGCCTGACATTTGGCCTGTGTGTACTAGGCTTTAGAGACCTTCAATTGTAAGCTCCTTTAGGGCAGGGACTGATGTGAATGTATAATATATACAGTATGTAAAGCACTACCTAAATTGACAGTGCTTTATAAATACCTGTAATACATACTGTAAATAGAATATTATTATAGTAAAAAATGCTGTCATAATGATAAATGCAGGGATAATTTTCTCAGGCTCAAAGTATTATGCTATGAATGTTTTGGTGCCCATTATGCCAAACTATAGATGCTGAAATCACCATGCTAATATCAAAGGGTCTGGTTCATTGTGGTTTCTAGAGTAAGAAAATTCCCAGTGCAGCTTCCAAATGTTCCTTTCTTGTGCAGATTTGAACATTGATTGAAAAAATATGAGTGTTTGTTTTGTGCAACACAGACAGTTCTTCATCTTTCTGATACTTTGATAGATTTGACCTGTAGTGTTGTATTTCCTGTTTTGGCTTGTTTGGATGCTTATTATTCATGGTGCATTTGCTGTGTTAGCAAATAGTATATTACTGAAGTCATATTTATAATAGCTACCATAAAGTATATTGTGTTGATGTATTTGCAATGTTTCCATGGGCTATAAAGATCCATTTATAATAGTCATTGTATGCAGACAATACCTCAGGCATCATATGTCATTTATACACTAGTAGAATACTGTGGATAATTATCAGTGCATATTTTACCCATGACATCTCCTTAATAATGCACTTCTAAGCAACAGCTGTCATGATACAGATGTAAGCCTAAGACACTGCTCTCTGTCATGTGATAATGTTTATCAGCATGATCATTGCAGTCCAGCATATTGACTTATAACTGTTACTACATGTTATTGCCTGCTAATGGGTTCACAAACTTGCTTACCATTTGTTTTCAATAGTTCCGTTTTTAAAGTAAAGTGATAGTTTGTCTGTTTAAAGCTGCAATGGTTAAATGCTCATTAGGAGAAGAGGCATAAGGTATAAAATTTACCTCACTTCCCACTTCAGCATGCTCCCTCCATCTGTGCCACTGGTCCCCAAAGCCTCTTCACAAAGGTACCAGGGACGTGCGGTGAGGTCAGTGGCTGGTGAGGCACTGGCTAGTATCAGAGCCAGATACACACAGGTTACATACGCTGCGAATGTTAGAGCGAGAGCAATAATTCTAGCACTAGACCTCCTCTGTAACTCTAAACGTGTAACCTGTAAAAATGTTCAAGCATCGCCTATGGAGATTTTTAAGTACTGAAGTTTGGCACCATTCCACAAGTGTGCACAATTTTAAAGCATGGCATGTTAGGTATCTATTTACGTGGCATAGCATCATCTTTCAGGCTAACTTTAGTGGGTTTTTTTTTAATTCATGAAAGTTTCTTATATATAATGTTTGGGGGTTAATTTTCTGGATAATTTTTACATGTAAGGGAGAAATGTCAGAATTGGCCTGGGTGGCTAGTGGTTAATTACCATAAATAAGTAATATACAAATAATTATTATATATTGTTTTTAAGGGAATTTACTATATTGTCAAAAATTGTACTCGAGCAGGTGGTTTAACGGACAAATTACTGAAGTTTGACGTTATAACTTCAAACCAGTGATTTCACAGTAAATAGATACATAATAAATTATTATGTTATAACATATAGCATAATAATATATGATTTAGCTTGTACTTTTTCAGCAGCAAAAGATTCTCACTCTCCCTCTTGACTGTGTGACAAAAACATGGGATTATGCGTAAATCTTAAACACATAAACCCATGTTTTTTTCCTTCTAGTTCAGAGGGCTGGTTCTTTTAGACACATGCTCCCTTCTATGACACTGCAGTGAGAGGACAGCCTCCACTGCAGCATTTTTATTGGACAGCTTGGGCCACTGGTAGTTTACCATGGGTCCAAGGCTCCAAGCTGTCCATTGAGCTCATTGCCTCTGACAAGAAGTGAGGAGAGGTACTGTGAGCTCATCCTCTCAGTCTGCTGCAAACAGATTGTGCCAGCTTGTATTTAAACTGACCACTCTGTATGTAGCTTCTGACAGGCTGCACAAGGAGCCCCATATCTCCGTAACCATAGGTTGTAGGAGCCCCATTTTGACCAGTGGTGGGGTAGGCTACCTACCCCCCAAATTTGGGGTCTCTGTGACCCCAGGTCGCCGAGCTACAACCCTCTGCCTCCCCTGACTGCACATCCCTGTCAATTACAATGCAGACATGTAAGGATGGCATTAGCCAACCCACAACCTGGAGTTGTGGAGAGAAGAAAAGAGCATGCCAAATTGAGAAATAATATAAGTATTATTACCTTATTCCTCTACCTCTAGACTTAATAAGCATTTAGCTTTGCACTGCAAGGGTGTTTTTTTATTAATAGTTGTTTGTTAATTCATTTAGTCCTTAATCACAGCTCTTAAATAGAGTTGAGCGAACACCTGGACGTTCGGGTTCTGCG
Source organism: Glandirana rugosa (assembly GCA_018402905.1). Taxonomy (NCBI): domain Eukaryota; kingdom Metazoa; phylum Chordata; class Amphibia; order Anura; family Ranidae; genus Glandirana; species Glandirana rugosa. Next base: position 687,545 of record BLSH010343011.1, read on the forward strand.
GGTTCGGCCGATCTTTCTGGAAACGTTCGGTTCGGTACCGAACGTCATCCGAACTTTACCCCGGACCCCGAACCCCATTGAATTCAGTTGGGACCCGAACTTTTCGGCACAAAAATGACTGTAAAAAAGTCCTGGAAAGTGCTAGAGGTCTACAAAAGGAAGAAAAATGGGAGATGTGATGTTATTAGATCTGCAATCTGTCCCTTAAGATCGTTCTGTAATGCAGGATGAGAGATTGTTCTGTAATGCAGGATGAGAGATCGTTCTGTAATGCAGGATGAGAGATCGTTCTGTAATGCAGGATGAGAGATCGTTCTGTAATCAGATCGTTCTGTAATGCAGGATGAGAGATCGTTCTGTAATCAGATCGTTCTGTAATGCAGGATGAGATGTTATAGATCTACAATCTGTCCCTCAAAGCAGTAGTAGTAATCTCTACCTAGCTATTATCACTGCAATCTGTCCCTCACAATCTGTCCCTCATAGCGCCGGCAGCATCCTCTCCCTACACTAACCTGAGAGCATGTGACATGCAGCACTGTGACCCCAGCCTCATATAGAGGCTGGGTCACATGATGCACTGGCCAATCACAGCCATGCCATTAGTAGGCATGGCTGTGATGGCTTCTAGGGAAAACCAGTGAAACGCTTGTTGATTGGCTGCCCTGCAGCTATTCAACATGCGTGATAAAATACCAGAACCCAGAACCCGAACCCGGACTTTTTCTCAAACGTTCGAGTTCAGATTCGGGACACGGACACCCCAAAGTTCGGTACGCACCCGAACATTACAGTCCAGGTTCGCTCAACTCTATTCTTAAACCCTCAACCACAAATGATACCAAGTAATAATAAATTACTAAATTACAAAATTATAATGTCCCATATAGTGCATAATCCAATATGGCAGCTTTAAAGAAAAAGTCCATTAATGAATAGCATCCTTTAAGTGCTGCTTGCAGCTATCATTTATCTTGTGCAATACTGTCCAAAAAAAGTGCCCCATGCAAATTGTGCAAACCAAACTCTATTGATCATGAAATGCTCTTCAAAAGTGCTCTTGTGTTCAGCAATAAGCCATCACCACATATATGAGAACTATTAATGGAGCTGGTTCACACATCTCCGGAGTGGCTCCAGAGCGAATTGCACAGGAGTCCTGTGAAAAATCGGACCTGAAACGGTGAACAGGGAAAAAAAGTGTAAAAACAGTGTAAAAAAAAAAAAACAGAGTAAAAAAAACTTTTATGTTTAGGTGACTGATATATACAACTTTAAAAATTCACAAGCTGTCATGCTCACATTTAACTGTGCATTCCGCCCTTCACCCAGATTATGTAGCATTTTTATCATACAACACTGGCTTCACTATAACAAGCCCAAGACCTGTTTCTAGCTCCGATCACTCGTTCCTTTCACCACATCCGGTTGTCTCCAGCGGATCAGCTTTGCTTCCTGTAACCATGCCTCAATGTATGTTTTGTCATGCTGTCTTCTTCAGGAGGCGATATAGGAAATATTACTTGCATCTCTCCATTATGAAACCATTTTAACCCTTTACATATTTCCCAAATTCTACTTTTGTCATTATGCAAACTTTCAAAAAACTTTTTTTCAGATAACTGCCCCTCTCCATTCATAGATGGCAATACTGTTTTCCTAAAGGATCACAATTGATTTCTCAATGGTCCCTTTTGTTCCTAAACCACTCTGGTATTCAACCAACCAATTTGGTCTTCAACCAACCAAATCTGTCACTGTATGCTGTTTTTTCTATTGATTTAGATATTCCGATTTTTTTCTTCCCATGTATGAATATTGAGCTTGCTTTATCCCCAATGCACATATTAAAGTAGAAACATTACAAAAAATGTATAAACAATATAAAATAAATATCATCTTAAAATTTGGCAATAAAGCAGTTCAAAACAATATCTATGTTGATTCATAGATGGCAAGGTTCATCATTAATTTCTCAATGGTCCCTTTTGTTGCTAAACCGCTCTGGTCTTCAACCAACCAATTTGACTTCAATCAACCAAATTTGTCAGTGTATGGTGTTTTTTCTATTCATTTAGATGTTCAGATTTTTTTTATTCCCATATATGAATAATGAGCTTGCTGTATCCGCAATGCACATATAAAAGTAGAACCATTAAAAAAAATATAAAATAAATGTAAAATAGATATCATCTTAAAAGTTGACAATAAAGCAGTTCAAATCAATATCTATGTTGAGGCCCTGTGGTGTCAATGTACCAAGTATATATATCCACTTTGTTTCATTATGAAAGACCTTTTGTTTTTTATTTTGCCCCTATTTTACCCCTACTGACATCTTTGGCTGCCCTACTAACACCATCCACTGCTCTACTGACACTGTCCACTCCCCTACTGACCCTTGTACACTGTTCTACTGATCCCGTCCTCTGCCATACTGACCCATATAATCTGTCCTATAAACTGCTGAGTCCTGTACTCTGACTTACCTGCTACTGACCTCTGTACTCTGCCCTACCTAATACTGGCCTCTGTATACTGCTCTACATACCAATGAGCTCCATACACTGCCTTATATCCTACTGACCTCTGTACACTGCCCTACCTACTACTGACCTCTGTACAGTGTCTTACATACTACTGACCTCTGTACACTGCCCTACACATTACTGACCTCTGTACACTTCAGTACATCCTACTGACCTCTGTACACTGCCTTACATCCTACTGACCTCTTTACATTGCCCTACCTACTACTGACCTCTGCACACTGCCTTATATCCCACTGACCTATGTACACTGCCCTACCTACTACTGACCTCTGTACACTGCAGTACAACCTATTGACCTCTGTACAGTGCAGTACATCCTACTGACCTCTGTACACTGCAGTACATCCTACTGGCCTCTGTACACTGCCTTACATCCTACTGACCTTGTTAAGAACTACGAGCGCGGAGAGAGAGCACACGGAGGCAGATCACTCCAAAACCCGACGCACGGGCGTTTATTGAAGAACGTTGGGTTACAGATAGCTGGTAGTCCACTCGGCAGAAGATTCCACAGGGTTACAGTCAGCTGGTAGTCCACACGGCAGAAGATTCCACAGGGTTACAGTCAGCTGGTAGTCCACACGGCAGAGGATCACACAGCGAGCTCCGCAACCAGTAGCCGGTCAGCAGACAAAAGACACAGCAAAGGTTCAGGGACTCACCCATCAACAGCAGCCTCAGTGGGGAAGTCCAAGCCGAGCGGCAGGGGAAAACAGGTCCAGAAGGCAGATGTCCTTTACAAACCCATGGTAGGTCCAGGGAGGGCGGTGTGTCCTGGCCGCAGCTTCACTCAAGCAGCAGTTGAAGGACAAATGGAGAAAAGCCCCACAGAACTAAAGTCCCCGCAGTGAAGAAAACAAAATCAGTCTCAGCCGTTCAGCCATCATTTCTCGTCTCCCAAGGAGACTTTTCAGCCATCATCTCCTCTGTCCAACATTAAAAGTAAAGACTGCCCAGTCTGCCCCCTTCATTGCTATCTGTGGTATTGTGAATGCAGTCACACACCTTGTGGTGCTGAGGCGTCTGCCTTTTTCCCCAGCAATGATCCAATCATTTATTCCCTCCTTACTGAGGGAGCCACACACCTGACCCCCTGTGGGGACAAAGGAGCTCACAATCCACACTATGCAGATATGGTGACTGCGTTACCCATGGCACCTGAATTAGAGATTTGCCAGTTTTATAAAACAAAAACAAATATTGAAAAGACTGAATATTTCTGACCTTCGTCACAGACCTCTGTACACAGCCCTACCTATTACTGACCTCTGTACACTGCAGTACATCCTGCTGACTTTTGTACATTGCAGCACATCCTACTGAACTCTGTGCACCGCTTTACATCCTACTGACCTCTGTGCACAGCCCTACCTACTACTTATCAGAGAAGCAGGCACGATCGTCGCATTCCTACACGCATGCGCACGAACGCTCGTCCTAGACGATCGCATCCACGCATGCGCACGAACGTTCGTCCGGCAAGGCGCAATCCGCGCCTTCAGCACAACCAATGAGATGGGTTGTTGCCCTATATAAGGCGGCCTCTGTGTCACACAAATTGCTGGATTGTCTCAGCTCACCAGTGTTCCTGAACCTGTGTCCTGTATTCTGAGTCCCCACACCTGAACGATTCTTTGGGGACCGGAAAAAATTCAAGTCCTTTAAAGATGCCTGTCAGCTATACCTGGCCCTCCAGCCCAGAACTTTCTCAGCAGAATCTGTTAAAGTGGGATTTATCATTTCTCTGTTCTCCGATGAACCCCAGGCCTGGGCTCACCACTTGCTTGAGCAAAAAAGCCCAACTTTAAGTTCCATGGACTCTTTCTTTGAAGCTATGACACAATTATATGACAACCCCCAACGTACTGCCACCGCAGAAGCTGTCCTGCATAATCTGCTACAGGGGAGACGGCCTGTAGAAGACTACACCGTGGAGTTTCGGAAATGGTCTGCTGACACCGGATGGAATGAGGCTGCTCTCCGTTATCAGTACCGACAGGGCCTCTCAGAGACTCTTAAAGATGAACTGGCCCGAGTAGAGACCCCTGCTACCCTAGAAGGCTTGATCCAGTTATCCATCACGCTGGATCGACGCCTGAGGGAACGGCGGTCTGAGCATTACCAGACCACTCGGAGGTCGTCTCGGAGTCCAGCGCTTCATACACCATCCTTCGGCCAAGCTTCTGCCGCCATTCCAAAGGGGGAACCCTTACAACTAGGACTAATCCGACCCCCTCTCACCCTGGAGGAAAAGCAACGTCGGAGACAGTTCAATCTGTGTCTGTACTGTGGGAAGGCAGGTCACTACCTCTACAAGTGCCCTGTCAGGCCCAGTAAGCCAAGACTCTCACAGTTTATGAACTTTCAGGTTGCTGGTTCCTCGGTGACACACGTTGTCCTCCCTGTCTCGTTACGGGTGGCAGAAGTGGAGATTCGGCTTCTGGCAATTGTGGACTCAGGGGCATGCAGTTGCTTTATGGACTTTGCTTTGGCTAAGAGACTATGTGTGCCCCTTCAGAACAAAAAGAACGTTTTACAAGTGCACCTGGCTGACGTCTCTTTACCTAGCTCAGGACCCATCACTCAAGAAACCAAACCCATCTTTACCAGTACAGACTCAGGCCACCAGGAGTTCCCCTGCTTTGACATCATATGTTCACCCCTATTTCCCATTATCCTGGGACTTCCATGGTTGCAAGCCCACAATCCACAAATTGACTGGACTAAGAAAGAACTGGACTTTTCTTCCGACTGCTGTTCTCAGCATTGCTTCATTCCGGCCACCAGTAGTCCTGCTACCTGTCTATCGCTCCAGCCTCCATCCAGTTTACATCCAGAAGTTCCCTCCGTTTACCACAAGTTTATGGATGTATTTGATAAGAAAGGAGCTGACCATCTGCCTCCTCACAGGCCTTATGATTGTCCAATTGAACTTTTGCCCGGGGCTGAGATTCCCTTTGGACGGATATTCCCACTGTCTGAGGTCGAGTTAGAAGCCCTGCAGTAATACATTGACGAAAATCTTGAAAAGGGGTTCATCCGGCCTTCTTCCTCCCCTGCTGGAGCTGGAATCTTTTTTGTAGGAAAGAAAGACGGGACCCTTAGACCATGTGTTGACTATAGAGATCTCAACAAGATCACCATCAAGAATCGGTATCTGCTTCCTCTCATTCCTGAACTTTTCCAACGATTCCGCACAGCACAGATCTTCACCAAGCTTGATCTCCAGGGAGCATATAATCTTATTCGTATCCGCAACGGAGACGAATGGAAAACCGCTTTCAGAACACGTTTTGGGCACTTTGAATATCTAGTCATGCCATTTGGGTTATGTAATGCCCCTGCCACGTTCCAACATTTGGTCAATGACATTTTTAGAGAATTTCTGGACAATTTTGTTATCATTTATCTCGACGATATTCTTATCTTCTCGGCCACTTTGGAATTACATCGTACACATGTAAAGAAAGTACTTGCAACCCTCCGGAAACATGGACTTTATGTCAAAGCAGAAAAATGTGACTTTGAAAAAACCACTATACAGTTTCTGGGCTTTGTCATCTCTACGGGAGGAGTTGCAATGGATCCCCAAAAGGTAAAAGCTATTCTGGACTGGCCAGCACCATCAGATAAGAAAGGGGTCCAACGCTTCATTGGTTTTTCCAACTTTTACCGTAGATTTGTGAAAGGATTCTCTGCGATCATTGCACCCATCACGCAGCTCACACGTAAGCAAGGCCGGTTTCAGTGGACCCCAGAAGCCCAGATTGCTTTTGATAAACTCAAGAATCAGTTCACCTCAGCACCAGTACTTCAGCATCCAGACCCTGCACTACCATACGTCTTGGAACTTGATGCATCAGAAATAGCAACAGGAGCTATTCTTTCCCAGCGTCAAGGACCAAAAGCTCTTCTCCACCCTGTGGCTTTCGCCTCTCGGAAAATGACCCCTCCTGAGAGAAATTATGATGTGGGTGACCGAGAATTATTGGCTATCAAATTTGCCCTTGAAGAGTGGAGATACCTATTGGAGGGTGCTGCTCACCCCATCATGATTTTTACAGATCACAAGAACCTGGAGTATCTCAGGACTGCAAAACGCCTCCGACCTCGCCAGGCGCGATGGGCATTATTTTTCTCCAGGTTCAATTTCCATCTATCATATCGTCCAGGCTCTAAAAACGGCAAGGCTGATGACTTATCCCGGATGTTCCCAGAGACCCCTGATACCACCAAACCTGAAACCATCCTATCTGCACAAAATTTTTTGCTTAAGACTGCAATCAGACAAGACTCCAGCCAGTGTGCAGAGCCTGAGACCGTCACCTTAAAGAGGCAAGAAGGGTTATTATGGTACCAGAATAAGATCTTCGTTCCCCAACAAGTAAGGTTGCAAGTTTTAAAGACCCTGCATGATCACAAACTCGCAGGTCACTTCGGCACACAAAAGACCACTGATCTGATCCAACGTTCCTTCTGGTGGCCCAGCTGGAGGCAAGATTGCAAAGACTATGTCAGCTCATGCCCTGTTTGCCAACGGAATAAGGGGCCCAATGCCAAATCGTGGGGTTTGCTCAGACCGTTGCCAGTCCCTGAACAACCGTAGAAGAAGATCTCCATGGACTTCATTGTCGACCTGCCCCCTTCAAAGGGTTTCACTGCCATCCTGGTGGTGGTAGATCGCCTCTCCAAAATGGCGCACTTTTTGCCAATGAAAGGGACACCCTCTGCTACGGAGACCGCCAATACGTTCATCAAGGAGGTGGTCAGACTGCATGGATTGCCTGATAACATAGTATCTGACAGAGGAACCCAGTTCACCTCTAGATTCTGGAAGGACTTATGTAGATCCCTGTCCATTGAGGTTTGCCTTTCCTCCGCTTACCACCCACAAAGCAATGGGCAAACAGAAAGGACAAATCAAACGTTAGAACACTATCTACGTTGTTTTTGTACATACTCCCAAGATGACTGGGTCTCGCTGGTTCCATGTGCGGAATTTGCCTACAATAATTCCATACACACCGCCACAAATCAGTCTCCGTTCTGGGCCAATTATGGCTATCGCCCTACTTTTTTACCCAACATGCTACCAGAAACAACAGTTCCTGCAGTTCAAGATCGGCTGAAATTTATCCAGTCCAATTACCAGAAACTTCGGGAAGCCATGCAGCAGTCCCAAGACCAGTACAAGAAGTACTATGACAAAGGAAGAAGAGAGAACCCTATGTTCCAGGTAGGAGACAAGGTGTGGTTGTCAGCCATGAATCTTAGGCTTACTTGCCCGTCCAGAAAATTAGGACCAAGATTCATCGGTCCTTTTGAGATCAAAAGGATGGTTAACCCGGTAGCCTTTGAATTAGCATTACCCAGCTCCTACAAGATTCACCCAGTCTTCCATGCCTCTCTTCTAAAACCTGCAGTTCCAAGTCCCTTTCCAGGAAGAGAACAGCTGCCTCCACCACCAGTTCTGGTAGAAGGTGAACCTGAATTTGAGATTGAAGCAGTTCTGGATTGCAGGAGAAGAGGCAGACGAATACAGTATCTAATTAAATGGAAGGGATACCCCCCAGAAGATAATTCATGGGAACCTTCTAGTAATGTACACGCTCCACGATTAGTGCAGGCTTTCTACAATAGCCACCCGGAAAGGATGGCCAGCATGGGCATCTGGAGGCTGCCCCTTGGGGGGGCACTATCAGAGAAGCAGGCACGATCGTCGCATTCCTACACGCATGGGCACGAACGATCGTCCTAGATGATCGCATCCATGCATGCGCACGAACGTTCGTCCGGCAAGGCGCAATCCGCGCCTTCAGCACAACCAATGAGATGGGTTGTTGCCCTATATAAGGGGGCCTCTGTGTCACACAAATCGCTGGATTGTCTCAGCTCAACAGTGTTGCTGAACCTGTGTCCTGTATTCTGCTTGAACTTCTGTTGTGACCCGGCTTGATCCTTGACCTCGCTCCTGAACTTCTCCATTGCCTTGACCTCTGGCCTGCCTCACGGACTTCTCTTCTGCCTGGCTCCTGTGTTTGACCCCTGGCTTGTTACCTGGACTCTGCCTTATTCTGCCTCTGGTATCAGCACATCTACCTGAAGTATAGACTGTCCTCCTGTGGTTGACCCTGGCTTGGCTCCCGGACTCACTCGCTGCTGCTGCTGCCTGTGCTGACCCAGCTACACTGGTTACCTGTCTCCACCTCCAAAGTTGCTGCATCCTTGCCAAGCCTTTACAGACTATTCCTTCTAGAGACTATACCTACTGAAAGTCTGTCATCACTGAGTTCCAGTCCACACGGACCTTCGGTGTACTTCTGCTCAAGTCCGTCCGCAGCTCTGGTGACCCGTGCTTCTTTGCGCATCATGCCTTCTGTTCCCAACTTCAGGGGTATACTGCGTTCAGCCGCAAGAGGAGCCTCCCTCAGCATTTCGGCCTCGGATCAGGTATGTGACACTACTGACCTGTGCACACAGCCCTACCCACTACTGACCTCTGTACACTGCAGTACATCCTACTGACCTCTGTACACTGCCTTACACCCTACTGACCTTTTTACACAGCCTTACCTACTACTGACCTCTGTACACTGCCCCACCTACTACTGACTTCTGTTCACTGCAGTACATCCTACTGACCTCTATACACTGCAGTACATCCTACTGACCTCTATACACTGCCTTACATCCTACTGACCTCTGCACACAGCCCTACCTACTACTGACCTCTGTACACTGCCCTACTTATTACTGACCTCTGTACACTGCCCTACTTACTACTGACCTCTGTACACTGCAGTACATCCTACTGACCTCTGTACACTGCCTTACATCCTACTGACCTCTTTACATTGCCCTACCTACTACTGACCTCTGCACACTGCCTTATATCCCACTGACCTATGTACACTGCCCCACCTTCTACTGACCTCTGTTCACTGCAGTACATCCTACTGACCTCTGTACACTGCAGTACATCCTACTGACCTCTGTACACTGCCTTACATCCTACTGACCTCTGTACACAGCCCTACCTACTACTGACCTCTGTACACTGCCCTACTTATTACTGACCTCTGTACACTGCCCTACTTACTACTGACTTCTGTACACTGCAGTACATTCTACTGACCTCTGTACGTGGCCTTACATCCTACTGACCTCTGTACCCAGCCATACCTACTACTGACCTCTGTACACAGCCCTACCTACTACTGACCTCTGTACACTGCAGTACATCCTACTGACCTCTGTACACAGCCCTACCTACTACTGACCTCTGTACACTGCCCTACATCCTACTGACCTCTGTGCACTGCCCTACCTACTACTGACCTCTGTACACCGCAGTACATCCTACTGAGCTCTGTACACTGCCTTACATCCTACTGACCTCTGTACACAGCCCTACCTACTACTGACCTCTGTACACTGCAGTACATCCTACTGACCCCTGTACACTGCCTTACATCCTAATGACCGCTGTACACTTCCCTACATACTACTGACCTCTGTACACTGCCCTACCTACTATTGACCTCTGTACACTGCTCTACATACCTACTGACCTCTGTACACTGCCTTACATCCTACTGACTTCTGTACACTGCAGTACATCCTACTGACCTCTGTACACCGCCTTACATCCTACTGACTTCTGTACACATCCCTACCTACTACTGACCTCTGTGCACTGCCCTACCTATGACTGACCTCTGTACACTGCCCTACATACTACTGACCTCTGTACACTGCCCCTACCTACTACTGACCTCTGTACACTGCCCTATATACTACTGACCTCTGTACACTGCCTTACATCCTACTAACCTCTGTACACAGCCCTACCTACTTCTGAACTCTGTACACCGACCTACATCCCACTGACCTCTGTTAACAGCCCTACATCCTACTGACCTCTGTACACTGCAGTGCATCCTACTGGCCTCTACACACAGCCCTACCTACTATTGACCTGTATACACTGTCCTTCATTTTAACCTGAAACTAGTTGAGCAAGTCAGTCTTCAGTATCAGATGTTCCGCTTTCATGGAAGACTCCTATATCAGACTGGTGAGGTTGACTAATTACTCCAAATATGAAAAAAAATGAACGAGTTTCCCACTGAAGCTAAGTTTATATTTTTACAGTGACATTTGTTTTATTATTAAGTTTTTCTCATGTCATCCTTACTGTTTAGTGAAGCCTTGCTAGTTTTTTTTTTAAATTCTATTCTTTTTTTATTTTTTGCTTAATTACATAAAGGTAATGCTATTCATTCAGGAGCTATTAATTGCACACGTGTACATTGTCCCTTGTACAGGATGTTTACATTCTTTATGCCCAAATATGCGGTGAGTCATATTTATTATTTGTGAAATCCAGTGAGTTTTGTTTGTTGACCATATATGCTGGGCAACAGGGAAGGTTTATGGCTACTGTGTGTGTGGCAGCTTCTGTGGGATAAATCAGTATATCTACTGTCAGAAAAACTCAGCTCTGATTACAATTAAAGAAGAATTATTACTTTTTTTTTATATTGTACATTATTCAGTTCTTGATGAGACAAGGTACACATAATACTTTTTCCCATCTTCCTAAGTGCCCTGTAACACTAGCGGCTGTCATAATTCGCCTCCCTCTATATTATGCTTTCTGGTGTATGCCTTAGAGAAGTGTTGGGAGCTGAAGACAGGTGCTCACTATCAAAGCAGCCGTGTCCTTGCTAGGTGCAGTGCTTGGTAGTCATGCGCCAAGAGGGAGGGGCGTCATGTCCAACATCACATCTAGAGTTACTTAGAAAGATTAAACAAAGTACCACATGTAGTACTTTTGCTAAGGAACTCCACCTCCAGGAAGAACTGGAAACATGAAGTCTAACTTTCTGACTACTTACTTTTTGTGCCTTTAAATCAGACATGCTGTATTGAAACATATATAGCACAAACTAAGGTAGCCTTCGCACCAATGTGCTACTAATGCACAATACGTGTGAGCAAATTGAAGTGCTGATCAGTTTTAATGGCACCCAAATACATCTATATAGCAGCACACTGCAATTTACAGTAAAGCATTACTATATGTGTTTTTTTTCATGTGCTCTGTTGCACTGCCATTCCATTCAAATGAATGGGTTGACTCACTGCAATGCACTTAAACACAATGCACAGAAGTGAATATGTGTGGAACCACCATAAGTATTTCATAAATTCTTATCTCAGTCCTCTTACAGACCATAAGATAAATCACAATATACACAAAATCCCGTTGACATGATTTTCTTCTGTGCATTTCTTCTCTCTGTCTGAAAGATAGGAAATGAGTCTGCATGGGGTAGAGTTTGAAACACCTGCCTGTATATTCACATGGTCCAGCAACTTTGTGTTCTTGGAACACCAGACTACTGGCAAACCATGCAATTATAGGCAGTAAGGTGGCCTGGGACAATACAGCTATATCTGGAAGAAAAACAGAAGATGTAGGCTGTAATCTTTTCAAAGCTGTATTATTAACTTCGAATGGAAAGTACCTTTTAGAATTTAAGAAAGTGAAAGAAGGTGGTATGGCGCTGCTATGTGGTAAAGAAAGTGCTATAGGCTGCTGCCCCCACTAAAACCAGCCAAAGGCCTGGTTACAGTGAATAAATGATTGGGTGAAAAAGTGGGTTGGCGCTGCCCCAGTAGGAAAATGTGCTAGAAAATAAACGTGAATGTGCTAAAAGATATCGGTGAGTAGCAAATATTGCCCTCTAGTGGTTAATAAACATAAAATCCTGGATGTGCTGAAAGATATCGGTGAGTGGCAAA
>BLSH010343011.1:708687-720779 GCA_018402905.1 Glandirana rugosa
CTAGGAGCTACCAACGAGGTCACTACTTAGGGAAAGGACTACCAGGACCTAGCTAGTTTAGCAAGACCACAGGACCCTCCATAGGAGACCGGTGTTTCCCTTTGCCCCCTCCCTCCTACCTGAGGGAGTTTCGCATACTTTTTCCCCATTTTTTCAGGTTTTATCACATTGAGGCATATTTTACATACTAAAATAAAAGTCGTTAGTTATATTTTTTAGTATATTTTTTCCTTGCACTATTTTGGACTTTTTTACCCCTTTTTCATACGCTTTGAGGGAGTCCATCCTCCCTCCCCCGTTTCCCTTTGTGGCCAGAGGATACCTCCCAGGACACCAGAACGATTTGATCGATCCAGGACCATCAGGAAAGGGATTCATCACTGGAGCAACCATCGAGGATCCATCTTCCTATCCCCATCCAGGGCAAAGGTCCCTACATGCACGTTACCCCTGCAGGGGTGCAGGGTTCTGGTAAGTAGGGACGCAGGAGGGGAGCACGTTGTGGAGTCACCTATATTCTGATTTGTCACCAATACCGGATTGTGAAGTCACCTATATTTTGAACTGTCATAAATACCAGATTGTTTCAAGCCACTCCAAACTTTTTCCTTGGATTTTTATTTAAAAAGACTTTCCTGCATCATGCGTTTTTACTTTCTTGTCCTTGCAACACCATCACTTTAATCACTTTTAACCTGCAGAAAATCCTGTTGATATTGAACATTTTTATGTTTTTATTATACTATTTTTGGTTCAGGCAGGTTTCTTTTATTATCAATATATGCACCATTCTGAATATTTCATCATTATAATTACTTCACTTTATCTTTTATATATTTGGTACACCTAATTTTGACATTACTTGTTTTAGTTATAGAATCCAGGTTAGCGCCATCTGCTGCTTATAATTGTTCCACAAAAGCAGTGTCTGCTGGGAAGTTGCAAATGGAGGTTGTTGCTGTCTGGATTTTGACATCAGACTGTATTGCCAACTTACCAAGACTTAGGTTTGTATTGGTGTGGGCTAATGTGTGTGGTGCTTCCCAACTGTCTGAAGTTACATAGTTGCATAGTTAGGTTGATAAAAAGACGCATGTCGATCTAGTTTAACCAATAGAAAAGACAAACAAATAGAAAGCCTCGATATGCACAATTTATACTGACAGCTGATCCAGAGGAAGGCAAAAAACCCCAATAAAGCATGATCCAATTTGCTCCGGGGGGGGGGGGGGAATAATTCTTCCTGATCCCACAAGTCACCACTGAGATCCTCAATGTATGCACTGCCAGGACTGTGTCTCCTTTTTTTTCTTTGCTACCCAAACAGGAACAAACCTGGAATTTGGAGTTTGGATGGAAGGGTAAAAAGACTTGGAAGGTTTCTGAACTGTTTGATGACCTAATGTCTGGTAAGGAGCAGCCTTCCTGCTTTGGCTATTTTAGTTCAAATCCAGTGGCTCCTCCTCAACCAAGCAAGGTTTCCCTTGATACACAGGAATGGGTAGAGACCTTGTCCTCCATGACGAAGGATTGGGATGCCTCCCCAATGACAGGCAGAGTAGAGGCATCTTTCCCAGGTCATCATCTTTGGAAGAGCTTTCCTCTGTTTGGGTTCTATCGCAACCCCCGGAATTCGGCAGGTGGAGGTTCTAGTTTCACCTGTGTTTCCCTCAGTTTGGCCAGAAACTCCAGAGGGCACTAAAGTGACAAAGTTGGAGGATTTTGCTGTCTCCTTGATGGAGAGCATAAAGCCAGGACTGACTACTATAACATCTCCGGTGGGCAATGGGGATTCACTCAACTGAGCAGGATGAGTTAAAGGTGGTGCAAAAAGGGAGTCTTCATTGTTGGGATGTTCTATGGAAGGAGGAAGATGAAGGAGCATTAGTAGCTGGTACACTTCCAATGACCAAGATTCAACCTGATGGCTCTTTATGGCTGTAATAAACCACGTACCTCAGAGTAGAGCCTGTCTCTTGTAGAAGGAGACCTCTTACAGCCCTGACTCAGAGCCCACTGGAATGGGGACAGTGGTCTCGTGAGTACAGCAAGGTAGGAGTGCCACTGGCAAGCAGCAGAAGACTGGATACTGGATGCTTGAAGTGGAGCCTGAAGCACTGGACAGCAGACAGACGGAGACTGGAACAGCAGCAGCAGATTAGTGATCACAGGAGCTGGATGCAGAGCACTGGACAGCAGACAGCTGGATGCAGGCAGGCAGGTGAATCGTCAGACAAGCCAGGTCAAACACAGATGAGCAGAGCAGCAGAATTGTCAGGCAAGGGATGGTCAGAGGCAAGCTGGGTTCGGCAACAGGTATCAGGCTGGCAGGAGTAAGCAGAGTCAAACAAGCCGGATCAGGATTGGAGAAAGCAGAATGGTCAAAACAAGCCGGGGTCAATCAGGTATCAGATCAGGTAGCAGATAAAGGGTTGGCAGGTACAGGTACGGACTAGCTGCAGATCAGACAGCAAAGTCAGGGTGCAGCTACTGTCCCTTTAAAGGCCACTGGGCGCCAAAGTGAATTAGCGCACATGTGCACGCCTGCGAACCATTGAAGGCATCTTCACGCGACTCTGCATGCGCATACACGCGCGATCCCTGCGCCAGACTGGGTCCCCGACAATGGCAGGCTTATGCCGCTGTATACTCTTACCTTCCCTGGGAGAAGGGCATGGATGTTCATTCACTTAAATGGCCTGGCTACATCAGTTCTTGAATTTGTGTGTATGGCTCAAATACAACAAAGAGTTTCCTTTGGACAGTCCCTTCAATACAATAAATCAGGACCGGCAAATGCTATATGAATGGGCAGAGTGGGAATTTCTTCAAGCTCTGAAACTATACTGGGATAGGCTACTGGGCAACCTGATGTTTAAGTTTTTGAGCACTGTTTCCAAGATTTGTCAGGTTTCCCAATCCCCATCAATATGTGTAGAGTCTTGTGTTAACTGATTTTTGCAATAATTGACCTGCATTATATTATATATGTAGTTAGAGGAACTGAGTTATAACAGTGTTATTTATGATGGATATGAGTTGTATACGTGTTAAACTGTTATGTTATGGTTGTACTGCATGGTCCCCCCGTGGGAAGGCATGAAGGGGTACCTTGATTAAGGAGGGGATTTAGCCTCAGCATATGGAAAGACTTCTTACAGTATGAGCTATACAAAATGTGTAATAGAGTTCCACAGGAGCTAGTTCTAGCTAACTCTGTAGATTGCTGGATTGTTTCTAAATACAGAAAACATAAATGGCTATGAATATTTATAAGAAATTGCTCTGTAGACTTGATTCAGTGAGTGGCCTTAACATTTCTAGATGAAATATTTTGCCTGTTGGAGCAAATATGACTACAACGTATAAGGGTTTTTCACCATCCTCTGTCTCTGTTTTTTTTAAATTTCTGTTTTTTTGTTTAACTTAATGAAATTATGTATTTTTCAATCAAATTTTGTAACTACATCGGTATGAATAAATGTTTTTTAAAATTGTATCATACAAATCATGTAATGTGTGAGTACCTCTGTTTCCTACATTTGTACTTAAAAGTCCATTAAAATATTTTGGGACTGTGGGTAGGGAAGATCTACGTTATGTGATTATGTATGCAGCCCTAAAATATTAAATTGTGCTCCTTTTTCCCTCGCCAAGAGAAAATGAAAGGAGCGCATTATACAATTTTACAGATACATACAGTATTGTGGAATTTGGGTGTGGTCACATCTATTTGTTGCTCAGCCACATATAGTCAATCGCAATTCATTGTATTGTCATTCAATTATGCATGTAGCTTTTAGGTGTACAACCCCTTTGTTTCAAAATGACTGTCAAATGGGTGCCAAATTACACATCTTGTACCAGAATTGGACTGTACTCCTTATGTATTGGCTAGTTTCCTTCTATGAGTCACAATTGTAGGGAGTGTTTATACTGTCAAAATACAGTATATTTCAGTCTGTGCTGTTAGTTCCATCAGTATCCTTGTCATAGGCTTTTACCATTTTTTTTACAACTACTAGCAAACAAATGTAAATACAATAAGGTATATTAATAAAGGGTTCATTCTCATATTCACCCAGAATTTACCACACATTCCCTGAGGAATCATTAACATGATTTTTGTTCACCAACACATTTGTCTTTTACAAAAAAAGATTTTGTTACATTTGCATTTCTTCTTATTTTCATGTTAAATAGTGGCTTCAGTAATATTCACTATCATTTTAAATTGTTAAGACACTGCTTTTGCCACTGAGGTCGAAGCAAATCCTTTGTCTTAGTCCACATTCACTGAACATTTGATGCTTAACCATACATTTGCTGAAGGTTATTCAATGGTTTACGGGATTCCATTGGTATTTGGCCTCTGCAGTATTACCTGTGTTAATATTCAAGCAGTATGACAGAAAAAAACAACTTTCTACTACTTTCTACAAAAAGTAACATGGTTGGCTGTCTGTAGCCATTTAGCCATCATAATACATTGCATGTGGCCAATCATATTCCTCCTGGCCTGTAGAATACATTGCAACAGTGTAATAGAGAAGCAACTTTCTACTACCTGTTCCAAAGTTTATGCAGTTGTCTGTCTATGGACTGTGGTCAGCAAGCCAGCCCAATGTACTGTGCAGTCACGATAGGCCTATAACATACCTTACAGCAGAATGGAAGGCATAAGCAATATTCTGCTCCACACTCCAAAAATTGCGCAGTGGCCTGCAAGTGGCTGGACAGCAAGAACAATACAGTACATTACGTGCAGCTGTTTCCTCCTCCTCATTTAACTTTATGATGACTCTTCTGGCCAATGAGTAGAGGCTATTCATCTTTCTCCTGCCTTTGTATGCAATTGATGAATACTGCCTGTAAAGGGTAAGACTGTACTAACTTTGCAAGTCCAGTAGCATTTTTTTAGCCTAAACCTTAATTATACACCATATTGTGAATACTTCAGTACAGCAATTTGTCCTTTCTTTTGTTTCACTGTCATTTGCTGAAGACTCTGCACACTGCATGCACTAAACTGCAGGAAGTAAGTGTGTCCTTAAGACCAGATTACTTAAACCAGAGTGTATTATTATTATTTTTTAAGCTAGCAGGTAGACTTTTATTGCAAAAGAGACTCTGAGGGGTTGATTTACTAAAGCTTGAAAGTGCAAAATTTGGTGCAGCTCTGTACAGAAACCAATCAGCTTCAAGGTTTTATTGTCAAAGCTTGATTGAACAAGCTGAGGTTGGAAGCTGATTGGCTAGGATGCACAGCTGCACCGTTTTTTGCACTATCCAGCTTTAGTAAATCAACCCCTGAATGCCTATTCTACAGTAGAATGTGCACTGAGCTGCACTTGTGCATGCATTGGGTGCTGGATGAATTAACAACCATATCCATGTTTAGGAGTTACATCATCCAGGATCCAGCTACTCAAGATGGCCAAAGACACTGAAACTGGAAGGAAAACTTGTGAAGTGGCCAGCAGCAGAAATAAGGGAGAATGTGGATGCTGCACCGCTAAAGGGGTTGCTTTGTGAGGAAAGTATAGCAAATCTTGGTTTTGCTTTAATTTAAGAATCACCTTAAGCTCATTGTCTGATTATAGCTGATCATAAGTATTCTAGGACTAACATCTGTATTTTGAACTAAACATTATTTGATTACCTGACTACCTGACATTGCTTGTATTTGGATGTTATCTTTCTGTTACCTACCTTATGACATTTTGTTAAATCTTGCCTTCTGATTCTGTTTCCACGTTTTAATATTGCCTACAGGTACCATTGCTGTGAGAGGCAACCTAGTGTTCTGCATATCTGCACTTGATTGCTGTAGCCTCTATGGCAAGCTCCTACTAGCTCTGCACTCAGCCCAGTTGTAGCAGCAGACTAGTGGAACATCTACTTGGGGATCGCTCCAGTCTGCTCCAGTATATGTGATCCTGTATCTCCATGTAAGTTGAACATCTCTCCTTGGGGGCATGCAGGATCCACTTACGCTATGACAGATGTGCTTGTAAACACCAAAGAAACACACAGAGACTGAGATCTTTCCCTTAAATCACTTGTTCCTTCTTTGCAATGTTATTGAATCTCTGTTCCTACAAATGTGTTGCCAATGTACACAGGCTTTTGAGATAAGTTAGGGTCAGTTTGGGATCAGATTCTGTATTGTAATTCAGTCTACCACAGTAAGAGCAATGCAGCTCGCATGTACTTCCACCCTCATAACAGGATATTACCACCTACATGTTTTACTGTAGGAATGGTGTTATTTGGATGGTGAGCTGTATTGAATTTCCACCAGACATATTGTTTGGTGTTGGGGCCAAATAATTAAATTTTAGTCTCATCTGACCACCTTAAATGCACCTTGAAGATTCTGAGGCCACAATGAAAAGGTGTTCTGGTCAGATGAGACTAAAATTGAATTATTTGGCCTCAACACCAAAATTTGGCCTCAACACCAAATGATATGTGTGGCGGAAATCCAATACAGCTCACCATCCATATAACACAATTCCCACAGTGAATCATGGAGGTGGTAAAATCCTGTTATGTGGGTGTTTTTCTGCAGTATGGACTAAATCACTTGTCAGGATAGAGGAAAATAGATGGGGTAAAATACCCTCAAATTCTTGAGGAAGATCTGCTGCCCTCTGCCAGAAAGTTGTCAATTTACATTCCAACATGACAATGACCCAAAACATGACCACACAGTGGTTGATGGAGAAAAAGGTGAATGCCTTTGCATGGCCTAATCAGAGCCCAGACTTAAACTGCATTGAAAATCTGTGGAATGACTTTAAGACTGCAGTCCACAAATGGTCACCATCAAATTGAACTGAACTTGAGCAGTTATGCAAAGAAAAGTGGACATATATTGCAAAGTCTGAATGTGCAAAGTTAGAAGAGACCTATCCCAGCAGATAAAGGCTTTAATTAAAGAAAAAGGTGGTTCAACAAAATACAGACATAAGGGGGGATGATCCTTTTTCCAACTCAGTGATTCTGTGATTCACTGCAGAGCAACATACTCAAAGAGGCACTTAGAACTTTTAGACTTGCATGTGTAGACGATAAAAGAAAATGTCAAACACACTCAATAGTTCTGGCGAGGCAGCACCCACCCAGCAAGGCTTCCCATGATAAGGACCCAACAGTTGCTCAAACCATAGAAATGCAGAAAAGAAGTGCCAGAACAAAACCAGATGAATGAATCCAAGATGACTGCAAAAAGTCAGATAAAATATCCAATGCAATTTGGAGGCAACACCACTCCTCCTTCATCAGGATTCAACACAGGATAAAACTTAGATGGACTGCTGTCAAGTTGTTACGCCATGTGTGGAGTTTAATAATGACTCTAATATAGATCTGTGAAGTCAATTTTTTCTCTGAGTTCATCCAGGTTTTATCCTGTGTTGAGCCTTGATGAATGGGGAGTGGTGTTGCCCCTGCAAGATGTTTACTATTTTTATATATATTTTTTTACAAACAATTAAAATGATCTTTGACGCTTTCATCTGGATTTGGTCTGCTACTCCTATCTGTATCTCTATAGTTCCAACCTCCACTGCAGCAGCATCATAATTTGGTTAACAACACACCCCAGCCTGCAGAATGAACAATGAAGGCGAAAAAGCATACTCATGAGCATATCCTTCTCTTAACTCTGTAGTCTCTTGCTGATGCTATGCCTTTACTACTGACAGAAATGTACTTAATGTACCTGTGACGGACCACTTGGCACACCTCTTGGGTGCTTCCATCAGCATACAGCTTCCTCCGGTCTGGAACCAGGAACCAGGTATTATAGAGGAATATTGCACCCAAGATCTAGACGACACTAGCTTAGGTGCAAACTGGAACTAACTTTATTGTAAATTCACCTAGAATATACACTCACCAGCCACTATATTAGGTACACCTTGCTAGTACCGGGTTGGACCCCCTTTTGCCTTCAGAAGTGGCATATTGACATAATAGCATCATGCAGTTGCTGCAGATTTGTAAGTTGCACATCTATGATGAGAAACATCCTAAAGGTGCTCTATTGGATTAAGATGTGGTGACTGTGGAGGCCATTGGAGTACAGTGAAATCATTGTCATGTTCATGGAACCAGTTTGAGATGATCTGAGCTTCATGACATGGTGCATTATCCTGCTGGAAGGAGCCATCAGAAGGTAGGTACACTGTAGTCATAAATGAATGGACATGGTCAGCGACAATACTCAGGAAGGCTGTGGCATTTAAATGCTGCTCAATTGGTACTAAGGGGCCCAAAGTGTGCCAGAAAATATCCCACATACCATTACACCACCGCCAGCCTGAACCGTTGATACAAGGCAGGGTGGATCCATACTTTTATGTTGTTTCTGAGCCTACTATCTGAATGTCACAGGGGAAATAGAGACTCATCAGACCAGGCAACATTTTTCCAATCTTCTGTTGTCCAATTTTGGTGAACCTGTGCAAATTGTAGCCTCAGTTTCCTGTTCTTAGCCAAAAGGATTGGCACCCGGTGTGGTCTTCTGCTGCTGTAGCCCATCTGCTTCAAGGTTCGATGTGTTGTGCATGCAGAGATGATATTCTGCATACCTTTGTTGTAACGACCAAACCAAGAATAGTCTTTAGGGCAAATACAAGAAAACACTCCCTCAAAAAATGTAACAAAAAGGGAAATATGGCAATAACAAATAACAGGGTGAATGTGGGTAGTGAAGGTCTATGCAGCCAGTGTCCATGACAGTACCTATTCTCAGATCATGCACACTATTTACATCGGTCAAGCAGGCAGTAAAAGTACTTTAAAACAAGCCCTCATTTATCTGTATTTCTAAACATAGGGGAGGATTTTGATTTTCAAGTTCCCAACACTGGCATTGAAGTTTAAGGCTGGGTTTACACCTGTGTGATGGCAGACATTGCATGGGATTTGCAGCGCATTGCTGTGCAGATCACATATGCTGTCTGTGGGATGCAAATCCAGCCTTACAAGCCGTATGGCTGAAATTGTATCGCATTTGCACCAAAATGGTGCAAGTCCCTTTTTTTTTTTTGGTCTGCACTGCAATCGGATCGCATGGGTGTTCACACTCCAATCCAGTTTGCATCTTACACTGCCAGTGCAGCATCCTGTCGTGAGGCCAATTAGTGAGGGGGATCTGCTTAAGGAGCACTTCTTAAGCACACTGCCTCCTGTAAGTTCTGCATATTTCTACTGCCTCATTATGGAACTTTAACCACCTCAGGACCGCCCACCGTCAAATGACGGCGGAGCGGACCTGCTATTGCTCCGGGTGGACATCATATGACGTCCTCCCTTTAAGCCGGGATTGCGCGCGATCGGGCGCGCGCATCCCGGCTCTGTCGGTGTCGGCGTGTCCCCAGGACACGCCGCTTCACTGACAGGGGTGAACAGCCATTGGTTATGGCTGTTCACCACGTGATCGGCCGTGACGAAGTCACAGCTGATCACAAATGGCACGCCCACCGTTCGCACGGCGCATGCGCGCGATCGGGAGCGCTCTGCGCGTGCTCGTCGGTGGCGGCGTGTTCCTGGGGAACACTGCCTGTCACCGACGCCGGCAGCTGATACCTTCTGATCGGCTGTGATCTACTTCACAGCCGATCACATCCAGTGTAAACAGAGCGGTAACTCACTGTTACCAGCTCTTCTCTCCTCACACAGTGTCCAGTGTGAGGAGAGAAGAGCTGGGATCAGTGACTTACTGATCTGCAAAGTAAAAGCACACTGACACTGACCCCCCCTGCCCCCCCAATGCACCAGTCACCCCAACAGTCACCACATATGCCCCCATAAAGGGTACCTGTCATCATAAAGTGCACCTGTCCTCAGACTGCCATCATAAAGAGCACCTTTCACCCATCACCCGTCAGTGACCGTGGCATGTCACCCGTCACTGACCACCGCCAGCCACCCGTCACCCATCACTGACCACCGCCAGTCACCCATCACTGACCACCACCCGTCACCCATCAGTGACCACTGCCAGTCACCCGTCACCCATCAGTGACCACCGCCAGTCACCCATCAGTGACCACCGCCAGTCACCCATCACCCTTCAGTGACCACTGCCAGTCACTTGTCACCCGTCACCCATCAGTGACCACCACCAGTCACCTGTCACCCGTCACACATATGTGACCACCGTCACTCATCTGTCACGCATCTGTGACCACTGCCAGTCACCCGTCATGCATTAATGATCACCACCAGACACCGGTCACCCATTAGAGACCACCGCCAGACACGTGTCACCCATCAGTGACCACCACCAGACACGCGGCACCCATCAGTGATCACCACCAGTCACCCATCAGTGACC
Organism: Glandirana rugosa; assembly: GCA_018402905.1. NCBI lineage: Eukaryota > Metazoa > Chordata > Amphibia > Anura > Ranidae > Glandirana > Glandirana rugosa. The sequence goes on from BLSH010343011.1 coordinate 719,039, forward strand.
ACCGCCAGTCACCCATGACCTATCAGTGACCACCACCAGTCACCCATGACCCATCAGTGACCACTGCCAGACACCCATCACCCATCAGTGACCACCGCCAGACACGCGGCACCTATCAGTGACCACCACCAGTCACCCATCAGTGACCACCATCACACACCCGGCACCCATCAGTGACCACCACCAGTCACCCGTTATCCATCAGTGACCACCACCAGACACCCTTCACCCATCAGTGACCACCACCAGAGACCCGTCACCCATCAGTGACCACCACCAGTCACCCATCACCTATCAGTGACCACAGCCAGGCACCCGTCACCTATTAGTGACCACCGCCAGTCACCCGTCACCCATCAGTGTGCACCGCCAGTCACCCATCAGTGACCACCACCACCACACACCCAGCACCCATCAGTTACCACCGCCAGTCACCCATGACCCATCAGTGACCACCGCCAGTCACCCGTCACCCATCAGTGACCTCCACCAGTCACCCATCCATGACCACCACTAGACACCCATCACCAATCAGTGATCACCACCAGTCACCTGTCACCCATCAGTGACCACCACCCGTCACCCATCATTGACCACCACCAGACACCCGTCACCCATCAGTGACCACCACCAGAGACCCGTCACCCATCAGTGACCACCACTAGTCATCCATCACCTATCAGTGACCACAGCCAGTCACCCGTCAACTATCAGTGACCATGGCCAGTCACCTATCACCCATCAGTGACCACCACCAGACACCCTCACCCATCAGTGACCACCGCCAGACACCCATCACCCATCAGTGACCACAGCCAGTCACCCATCAGTGACCACCGCCAGTCACCCATCAGTGCCCATCGCCAATCACCTGTCAGTGACTGTCACACCCATGAGTAAACATCACCTGTAAAAGTCTCTCACATGTGGTATCGCCATACTCGGGGGAGTAGTAGAATGTATTTTGGGGTGTCATTTTTGCTATGTACATGCTATGTGTTGGAAATATCATCTAAATGGACAACTTTGTGTAAAAATAAAAGCGTTTTCATTTTTTTCCACATTTTCCAAAAACTTCTGGAAAAAAATGACATGTTCAAAAGACTCATTATGCCTCATAGATTATACGTTGGGGTGTTTTCTTTCCAAAATGGGGTCATTTTGTGGGCAATTCTATTATCCTGGTGCTCCAGGACCTTCAAAAGTGTAATAGGGTGTTGAGAAATGAGATGTGTCATTTATGCTTGTAGAACGCCTGAAGGTGCTAGTTCAATGTTGGGCCTCAGTATGTGGTCAGGCTGTGTAAAATTGTCACACATGTGGTGTCGCCATACTCAGGAGGAATAGCAGAATGTATTTTGGGGTGTAATTTTTGCTATATACATGCTATGTGTTGAAAATAGCTTATAAATGGACAACTTCCGAGTTGTAATCCCTCGCGGCAGTCCATAAGATCCCTGTATTTAATGTGTAGATTACAGTACTTCTGGATAGTGTAAAAACTTCCGGGACCTCGTGGTCCTGTTATCTTAACGGGTGTTTTACTGGGGTAAGACCTTTCGTTTGTGGGGTTGCTTATTAGTAACTCCGTATTACTCAGAAAACTTGCCAAGTAAAAACAAGGTCATCAAAACCTTTTACACCCCTTTTTTACTTTTGCGCAAAAAAAAATGAGTTTCAACAGGTAAATATTCGATAAAAGTTGTGTATCGTACATATATCGTTTTTAATGTGGGGTTTT
>BLSH010343032.1:0-10278 GCA_018402905.1 Glandirana rugosa
TCCTCAGTATCGGTTAAAGCCATATTCGCTGTACACAGCGAATACCGGTAAACCAACACTGGGAGACACTGTGACAATACATAATACACCCTAAATTTCTACAACAATATGTATGTGTATGCGTATATATATATATATATATATGTGTATGTGTATATATGTATATGTGTGTGTGTGTGTGTGTGTATATATATATATATATATATATATATATATGAATGTTTTTTTTTTTTTGGTTGAACTGGATGGACTTTTAAGTCCACAACACAGGGCAGTAGCCCAGGCACACAGAAAGAGTAGGCAGTGATTGGATACAACATGGGTTCAGTCCTCAGCAAAGGGCACAGAAGATGGTTAAGTCCTCTGCACAAGACTGGCACACAGCAAGGATGGCAGAACTCTGGCACAAGAAGGGCTAAGTCCATAGCACAAAGGCTTAAGGAGTTCCCCCTAGAGACTTTCATGCAGCATCCAAATAAATCAAAAATTATTTTACATTAAAATCTTTTATTTGTATTAAAGTTTCATAGATTATGATGTATTGGTTTGGTAAAAAATAAGCTCGGGTCACATAACAAAATGCCTACTCTACATTTTACAGAGCAATAAAAACATATAGAATTAATGAATTAATGATTGAATATACAATACAATATGTCAGCCATTTGGATGAGGCACCCAAATGGAGAGTAGGTATTTTGTTATGTGACCAGAGCTTATTTTTTACCAAACCAGTACATCATAATCTATGAAACGTTGATACAAATAAAAGATTTTAACGTGAAATAATTTTTGATTTATTTGGATGCTGCATGAAAGTCCCTAGGGAGAACTCCTTCAGTCTAAATCTATAAGGATGTGCAGCCCACCATCTCTCATTCACATTTTTCCATTTAAGTCTATAGCACAGGCTGCGCAGACAGCAAAAATGGCAGAACTCTGCCACTCTATGGGTTAAGTCCATTTCACAGGCTGGGCACACAGCAAGGATGGCAGAACTGTAGCACAAGAAGGGTTAAGTCCACAGCACAGGCTGCGCAGACAGCAAAAATGACAGAACTCTGCCACACTAAGGGTTAAGTCCATTTCACAGGCTGGGCACACAGCAAGGATGGCAGAACTGTGGCACAGTGGAAGTTAAGCAACTTACCAGACAGCAGTGGAGAGCTTAGGGGAAGAGGCAAGCCAGGCAGGGGTCTTCTGTGGTTCACAGGTCTTGGTAAGGGGGGACTGTGGGGGTCTGTCCATAACACAGGACGACTCACAGCACAGCAGCAGAATGAGGGGAAGAGCGCGCAGGGAGACTGAGGGTGCCTGGGCCCCACTCTGGTATTTATCTCCGGTGCTGGACATTATACAATCACCAGACAAAACAAGGCTTAGTGTCGGGTTGCCTTGAGAACCAGCTCTGCCCCCTCTGCTTTGGCCACACACAGGGAGCATGTTCTTTGTCTTCAGTGGGACTGTACCATGCCCACCGAGACAGGGGAGGGGGTGCGTGGCGACAGGCATGTAGCTTGCATGTGGTGAATCCACATGCAGGCTCAGTGGGGAGGCATATTGCTAGGAGGAGATGGTGAAGCCCTCAGTAGGAGACAGCTCCCTTGTGCCCACACACAGACCACGTATCCTCAGTGCTGGGTGCCAGTGAGATGCCTCCTACTGAGGGCTTCACCACCACCACCAGATAATGCAATGGTGGAGGGCTGAAAATGTGGAGAGCAGGTGGGGAGTTTTGGGGAGCCATATGGGTGACACCTGGGAAAACTGAAAGTCAGTTTTTCCACCTTTTACCAGATCACCCCAGAAACCCTTACCCTGCAGTTTTGCCTTCTCTATAATACTCTCTGGTGCTATCTAACGTGCCTATGGTGGTCTGAATAGCAATTCCGGGGACCAAGAAAGATATGTGGGGACTATGGTTTATTACAACATGCCCTGTATGACCCTATGAGATCCAAGGGTTACATTATGGAGGTGAGAGTCCATCTGCATGCAAGTCCTGCACAGCGGTGTGTGATTGATGGGGAGAATCGGAGGCACATAGGGCTAATTTTATAGTTATTTGGGATATTGCATTTACATTTACAATATGTAAGCATAATTCTATACCCACCATTTTTATTGCGTAAAATACTACCCTATGGATACTGGTTTTGTTTTTTATAATGCTTCTTGGAAGAAATAAAGGACAGAGGAATATCAGACTTACATATTTGGATGAAGGAGGGATACACCTGGAGGCCAATGTTCTATATGACATCATACTTGATATGACTCATTCATTGATAACGGTCCGATCATTTGCTGACAGTCCAATTTATATGTGAGTATATTTCACAGAGGGGATGGCGAGTTATTGGAAGAGATTTTTGCACTGGGACAATGGATGATCTGCAGTGCACCATTTTACGGACACTTCGATAATTTGTTGGTGGATAAATGACAGCTAAAGGAGATTATTATTAGATAATTTATCATTGGAGGATCATAGAGCTGGGATATATATTTCTGTTTTATCTTACTTGTCTGGGGGGAGAAGTTGCTCCAGCTGCTGGGGGTTATTTATGTAAATGATAGTTTAGGGGAATTGAGCACTGAATATATAAATTCACAATGGCCAAATTAATGCTTCTAACATTTGTCCAAAAAAAGTTTGAAAAATTTGACCTTTAAATGGTTACAGAAGCTCACACCACAAAATGTACTCAGCCAATGAAAGGTAATGACTCCATTTTTATTTTTCTACTGCTATCAATTGCCAACACGGTACAACACTTCATCCATGTCTTTGGTGATCTCTGATCTCCTTATGAACTGTTTCTTACATGATGAAGATCAGCCATGGAGTATATCTGAGGTGTATATCAGGGTGTGCTTCTTCCCCACATGAGAGCTGTGATGTCCAGCAACATTCATATAGAAGACATTTCCCACACTCAAGGCACTAATACACCTCGAGGGCTGTGTGGGATCCCTGATGTACAGGAAGACAGGACTTCAATGAGGAACAATGCCCTCACTCAGGACAGGAATATGGCTTCTCCCTCGTGTGAGATCTCTGATGTCTGTAAAGACTGGACTTCACTGAAAAACATTTTCTGCATTCAGGACAGGAAAGTGGCTTCTCCTGCGTGTGAGATCTCTGATGTGTGTTAAGGTAGGACTTGTCTGAAAAACATTTCCCACACTCAGGACAGGAATATGGCTTCTCTCCCGTGTGAGATCTCTCATGTCTGTACAGATGAGACCTCTGTGAAAAATATTTACCGCACTCAGAACAGGAATACGGTTTCTCCCCCCTGTGAGATCTCTGGTGTGTGTAAAGAATGGACTTCCTTGAAAAACATTTCCCGCACTCAGGACAGGAATATGGTTTCTCCCCTGTGTGGGATCTCTGATGTTTATAAAGAACAGACATCCGTGAAAAACATTTCTCGCACTCAGCACAGGAATATGGCTTCTCCCCTGTGTGAGATCTCTGATGTGTGTAAAGATGGGACTTATGTGAGAAACATTTCCCACACTCAGGACAGGAATACGGCTTCTCTCCTGTGTGAGATGTCTGATGTCTGGAAACATGGGACTTCTTTGAAAAACATTTCCCACACTCATGGCAGGAATATGGTTTTTCTCCCGTGTGAGATCTCTGATGTCCATAAAGATTGGACTTGCTAAAAAAACTTTTCCCACACTCAGAACAGGAATATGGTTTTTCACCAATGTGCAATCTCTGATGCATGGAAAGACTGGATTTCCTTGAAAAACATTTTCTGCACTCAGGACAGGAATATGGTTTTTCCCCAGTGTGAGATCTTTGATGTTGATTAAGACTCGACTTCTCTGAAAAACATTTCCCGCACTCAGGACAGAAATATGGCTTCTCACCTGTGTGAGATCTTTTATGAATATTAAGATTGGATTTTGAATGGAAACACTTCCCACACTCAGTACAGGAAAACCTCTTATCTGTTGGAAGGACGGCACCGTCCCTCACAGTCTGAGGTTCCTCAGGATAAGAGGAATACGATGGTCCATCTACACTGTGTGGTGCCGGATGGACATTTGAGGTAGTCGGGTTTTCTCCTGGACTATACTGTGTGATGTCCTCATCTTCTACTTTACAGTCTGGAGACAAAGTGAGACGATCCTCTGAGGTTTTCCTCATCTCCCGTCCATCTACTAAAATAGAAATACAAAGATTATTACTAGACATGAGCTGATTGGTTCCCCTAAACCAGGACTCCACCCACATCAGGCAGCTTTGTCTCTGAGGATCTTACAATTCCCCCCTCAAGGTAACGAGTAAATGGCTCCTCTGATCTCCTACTAGTTCATTTCTTTATTCATGGACCTTAGTCAGAGAGTGAGGAAACAACGAGAACTGTCTTTTATAGGAGTGACAGTGATGAGGGGATTATAGGATGACTGTCCCCATCCCCTCTATCACTCATTGCCATCTTCCCAACACAAGAAGTCCTGCACTTCCTTATTTAGTCCATGATTTAGTCATGAATAACAGCGGGGCTGAGCCCCACCAGAGGTCAGAGAGTGAGGATGGGGGGAGAACAACCAAGATGAAGACTGGACTGATCCTGAAGACCATCATCATTGGGTTATTGACTCCTCCCTCATTATCACTTTCTGTTTAAGGTTACAAAATTAGAGGATGTTATCACATTATTATCAACATGTAAAAGTCTGTGCTCCAATCAAATCAAATATAAAATGTCCAGCTGGTAGAAAATGGGTGTAACAAAAGAGAATACATATTAGGTGGAGAAAGCAGAAGTCAGGACTATGTAATGTACAACATATTGTATAAGATATAACAGATAGGACTATATAGTATCAGAATGATGTAATGTACAACATAGAGTATATAGTGCAGTGGTGAGGGGTATGTAATGTACAATATAAATTATACAGTGTAATGGTTGGACTCATACTATTGGTAACCAGTGAAAGCTTAAATGTTAACTTAAGAAAAGTTGCAGAGGTCCCACACCACTGCCTCCCATCTCCTGAGACTGCACTCAGTGACTTGGGTCTGAGATTATACAGACAAATCCCTCCACCCGACACAGCCAGCAGACAACAGAGCAAGTAATTCTGGGAGAATTGCTCTGACAGAGATCATGCTAGACCCAGGCATGAGGCAGAAGACGCAAAGTGGCTAGGTAAAGCAACATCTATTGCAAAAATCAACATTTTGCTGCCAGCTGAACCCCAGAATCTCCATAAATGCAGTCTAGATACATAAATTGTGTCTGCAGCACAGAGAAGGAAGATTATCCAAGAGAAATACAGGAATACAGGATGGGGAACACAGCTCAGGAAAGTGGCCAGGGGATTACAGGCTGATATCACCTAGTCCTTGCCCTACCCTGGACCAATCAGTGAGCAGTATGGGTGGAGGAATGTATTTAGTGTTAATGACCCACCTGTGCTGATCTCTGTAGGAGTGTCCTCTTCTATAAATGTCCCCGTTATTCCATCCTCCTCCATAGACTGCTGATCATCCCTCACACACCTCTCTTCTTCTTCTGATTTAACCTCAAATTCTATATCGATTGGATCTCCACTCTAAATCAAGAAAATGAAATTGAATATCACCCGTAAACTATAGGATTTATTATTGTGACATCACATAAAAAATCCACACATCATCTCTAGAAGTCCATGTTCTAGATGCTCCATCCCACCAACCTTGTAACAGTGAGGGATGGGGTGACCTTCCTGTGTGGAATCCTGGGAATACAGAGGACGGGGACATCTCTCTGGTGGGTTCCTGGTATTAGGTGGCTCCACCATATCCTTGTGTCCTTCTGATAACTCCTCCATCACTCCATACTCCTCATCCTCCTCTTTATACTCTTCTTTAACATCAATATTATCATCCCTGAGGTTTCCATTCTGAATAATAAAACATTCAATGTAACAAACATGCTGTGTAGAAATCAGAACTATCAATAATTGTCAATCATCTACCTGATGATGGTGAGGGATGGTGTGACCTTCCTGTGTGGAATCCCGGGAATACAGAGGACGGGGACATCTCTCTGGTGGGTTTCTGTAGTTGGATGATTCCATCATGTTGTCCTGGTACATATCTTTGTGTTCTTTTAGAGACTCTGACTCCTCCATCACCCCATGCTCATCATCCTCCTCTTTTATCTCTTCTTTAAGTTCAACTTTAGAATCTCTCAAGTTTCCACTCTGAATATAGAATAAAAATGACATCAATGGTAACAGTGCAGATATTACATAGTTACAGTACAAGTCCAACCTATGTGTGTGTTTTTATGTCAGTATTACATTGTATATCCCTCAATGTTGTGGTCCCTTAGGTGTGCATCTAATAGTTTTTTTGAAATTATCTATACTCCCAGCAGAAAACACTGCTTGTGGAAGAGAATTCCACATCCTCACAGCTCTTACCGTAAAGAAACCGCCTTTCTTCTATTTTTAGTGAATGGCCGCATGTCTTTGTGAACTCCCTTGCATGGAATCATTTTGTCTCTATTGTGGGGTTACCAGTACAGTATTTGTACATTGAAATCATATCCCCTCTCAAGCGTCTTTTCTCCAGAGAGAATAAGTTCAGTGCTTGTAATCTTTCCTCATAACGAAGGTCCTCCATTCCCTTAATTAGCTTTGTTGCCCTTCTCTGTACCCTTTCCAGTACCAGGACATCCTTCCTGAGAACTGGTGCCCAGAGCTGGATGGCATACTCCAGGTGCGGCCTCACCAGGGACTTGTATAATGGGAGAATTATTGATTTATCCCTGGAGTTGATCCCTTTTTTGATGAATGCCAACACTTTGTTAGCTTTGCTTGCAGCAGCTTGGCATTGCATGCCACTGCTGAGCCTGTTCTCTACTAGAACCTCTAGGTCTTTTTCCATCCTAGATTCCCCCAGAGGCTCTCCCCCTAGTGAGTAGTTTGCGTTCATGTTCTTGGTAGCCAAATGCAGTATCTTACATTTTTCTACGTTAAATCTCATTTGCCACTTGTCTGCCCACCCCATTAATTTATTCAGATCTTCTTGCAAGGTTTCCACATCCTGTGGAGAATTTATCGCTTTGCTTAGCTTGGTATCATCCTCAAATATTGAGATTGAGCTCTTCACCCTGTCCTCCAAATCATTTATGAATAAATTGAAAAGGATTGGTCCCAGGACAGAACCTTGCGGAATACCACTTTCTACACCAGACCATTTTGAGTACTCCCCATTTATCACCACCCTCTGGACTCTCCCCTGCAGCCAGTTTTCAATCCAGGTACTCACCCTTTGATCCATGTTGAGGGACCTTAGTTTGAACAGTAAATTTTTATGGGGAACTGTATCAAACGCCTTCGCAAAATCCAGGTACACCATGTCTACAGGCCTTCCTTTATCTAGGTGGCAGCTCACCTCCTCATAGAAGGTTAATAGATTGGTTTAGCATGGGCGATTCTTCATGAAACCGAGCTGATTACTGCTAATGATACCGTTCTCGTTACAATAATCTTGTATATAATCCCTTATTATTCCCTCCAAGAGCTTGCAAATTATTGATGTTAAGCTAACTGGCCTGTAGTTCCCAGGGATATATCTTGGTCCTTTTTTATATATTGGTACCACATTGGCTTTCCTCCAGTCAGCTGGTATCATACCAGTCAGAAAACTGCTCTTAAAGATTAGGTACAAAGGTCTGGCAATAACTTGGCTAAGTTCCTCAAGGAACCTTGGGTGTAAGCCATCTGGTCCCGGTGATTTATTAGTGTTCAATTCTTCAAGCCTATTCCTGATTTTATCCTCAGTCAGCCATGAGGGTGCTTCCCGTGATGTGCCGTGCAGATCAGCATTGTAGTTCTGAATAATTGAGCCCCCCGTTTCCTTTGTGAATACTGAGGAGAAAAATGAGTTTAACACCTTTGCCATTTCTCAATCCTTTGTAACCAGATTCCCTTCATCATTCTTTATGGGGCCAATATGATCTGACCTCCTTCTCTTACTGTTTATATACTTAAAGAATTTCTTGGGATTTGTTTTACTCTCCTCTGCTATGTGTCTTTCATGTTCTATCTTAGCTGCTCTGATTGCACCTTTGCATTCCTTATTGCGTGTTTTATGAATATGAAAATCTGACAGAGACCCATCAGTGATTGTTCCTCATCTACCTGATGATGGTGAGGGATGGTGTGACCTTCCTGTGTGGAATCCAGGGAATACAGAGGACGGGGACCTCTCTCTGGTGGGTTCCTGGTATTAGGTGTCTCCATCATATCCTTGTGTCCTTCTGAAATCTCCTCCATCACTCCATACTCCTCATCCTCCTCTTTATACTCTTCTTTAACATCAATATTATCATCCCCAAGGTTTCCACTCTGGATATATAATAAAAAAATTATTGTAACAAACATGCTGTGTATAAATCAGAACTACCAATAATTGTCAATCATCTACCTGATGATGGTGAGGGATGGTGTGACCTTCCTGTGTGGAATCCCGGGAATACAGAGGACGGGGACATCTCTCTGGTGGGTTCCCATTACTGGATCCATCTGTAGGAAACACAACACTGACTGAATACATTGTTTCTATGTGTTTATCAGATGATGGGGGGTCTAGGTGGAGCCTCTGTTCTGCTCTCTCCTTTACAATAAAGTCTCCTCTTACCCGGTGATGTGAGGGGCGGCTGATTGTCCATCATGACGTCCTTGTAGAGATCCTTGTGTCCTAAATACTCCCCCTCCTCCGTGGAGAAATAGACAGTGACATCCTGACACCTTATAGGAACCTGACACACACAATGATACAGTCACCATCCAGACACATCCCTTGTCTGTTACTGGATAATGTCCCAGAATTCCCAGCACCGCTCACCTCTCCTCAATGATCTCTCTGGTGACTTCTAGAATCTTCTTTGTATTTCTCTATTCTATCAGGGAGGGAGGTGGAGGCAATGTGATGGTCATGTGATCTCCAGACTTCACAGGAAGAAAACTCTACATCTAAACAAAGATAGTAAAATCAAACAATATTCTCAGGACCCCCACACTACGCAGGTTCAAAGCTTGTTGCAGGCATTGTGACATCATTACATACAATGCAGGAAAAACAGTCCCACTTTCCAAGGGTCCGCCCACATCCTAAGAGCATCAGAAAAAAATCCAGAAGGAGGGACATTGGGAGGAGGAGCTGTGAGGTCACTGTGATGTCATAGGACATATAGATCTGGATGGAGGGACATTTGGATGGGGAGATTCGAGGAACGCTCTATATGAGACTTTTTTGCAAACCAAATCATTGTTCCTGGGTGCGTCCTTCCTCTCCTAAACTGAAGAGTGAACTTTGACCTTTACCATACAGAAATCTGTCAGGGATCTGCAAAAGTAATCTCTCGTGTTTTCAGGTGATGTGCGGAGGAACGGAGTGTAAATAGCAGACATTTTTCTCCAGAGCTCCTAATGGTGGGGATGGATTTTGCTGTGCTGGTGCCAAGTTTCCTCCCCCCAGGGTCACTGCAGGTGTGGAGAAAAGCTGTGTAAGAGGATATGGAGGAGAGATGAGGAGGAGATCCAGGAATCAGGATAAAGGTCAGGACAAGCAACAGACGAGCGCATCCAAGAGATGAAGCCGGGGTCACTACACAGAAAATCAATCCAAGGAAACAACAGGCAGGACGAGGAATAGCAAGAAGGAGCTCAGAGACAAATGAGAATATTGCTCAGCCAATGGGAGATTATCTCAGTATGACTTACATAATGAAGGAGATGAGGGGGAGGGGAGGAAGTCACTTAAGGTGACCATAGATGCATGGAAATTCAGCTGGTTCAGCAGGGATCGGTCACATTTCCATCCATGTGTGGTCACTGCCAGATAAAAGTCACTCCATCAGCGGCTGCAGCCAATAGCTTCATCACTGATCTGTGTATTCTGAGAGCGGAGGAGCGCCCCCCATTGTCAGGATACAATAGTGCAGCGGGGAGGATTCCCCCATCCCCCTCCAATGTGTGGATGGGGGAATTGCTTCAGTTTTGTCACTCATCTCGCTGGCTGAAAGATAAAACTGAACCATGTATGGCAGCGTTGGAAGCAAAATATATTAATCATCAACTGATCCCCCTGAAGGGGTTAATCTATGTATTACCTCCTCTGCCTCCAGTTCCTGCAGTGTCTTCTCTCTGCGTCCTTCCAAATGGAATGTCTGCCAGTATCTGACATCACTTCCTGTCTGTATTCCATAGAGACTTCCTGTGTGGGTAGAAGTGAGATCACCACCTTGTGGA
>BLSH010343045.1:3991-26473 GCA_018402905.1 Glandirana rugosa
TTCAGTAGAGAGATTGGATGGTAGCTCCCGCAGCAGGTGGGATCTTTATTAGGCTTGGAGATGACTGTTATGTGCGCGGAAAGTGATTACTGTTGTAAGCCTGAAGTCTTGGTAATGGAATTAGCATATGCAGTTAAGTTGGGCAGCAAAATGTCACTAAACGTTTTATAACCGGTTCCACACCGCGCGCAGTATATTTACTGCGGCAGTGTGGACACCGGGCGCCAATTGCCATAAAAGGCGGCGATCTGCGGGGGGTGCGCGCTCACCCGCCGCACTCCGGAGGAGTGTGCCCGCGGCTCGGGCGGACCCGATGAGCGGCCACAGCCAAAGAGTGGGGAATCGCCGGTGTAAACATTGCAGTTCCTCGCTCTGTTAGTGCAAGCATAGGTGATCTACTGCCCATGTTAGCCCAGCCCCCCCCCCCCACAGTTAGAACACACCCAGGGAACACAGTTAACCCCTAGCTTCCCCCCCCAGGTTAACCCCTTCACTGCCAATGACATTTATACAGTAATCAGTGGACATTTCAATTTTTGATCGCTGAATAAATGTCATTGGTCCCAAAAAAGTGTCAAAAATATCCGACATGTCCGCCGCAATATTGCAGTACCGCTAAAAATCGCAGATCGCCGCCATTACTAGTAAAAAATTAAGAAATTAATTCTCACCATCCGTAAACGCGGCCACTTTTGCGCAAACCAATCAATAAACGCCAATTGCGATTTTTTTTTTCATCACAAATATGAGAAAGAATATAAATCGGCCAAAACCGATGAAAAAATGTTTTTTTATATATTTTTTTGGATTTGTATTTTAGCAAAAAGTAAGAAAAACAGTTTTTTTTTTTTTGCAAAATTGTCGCTCTTTTTTTGTTTTTAGCGGCGATCAGAAATGACGCAGAGGGAATCAAATACCACCAAAAGAAAGCTCTATTTGTGGGAAAAAAGGACGCAAATTTTGTTTGGATACAATGTCGCACGAACACGTGATTGTCAGTTAACGCGACGCAGTGCCGAATCCCAAAAACTGCCAGGAAGGGGGTAACACTTTCCGGGGCTGAAGTGGATAATATAGGGTTGTAAACCCATCGGCACCAGGTGCTTTCCCTATTTTCATGGATTTCAAAGCTGCTTGGAACTCCTCCACTGAAAGATCCTTTTCTAGAATTTTAAGGGCTTTAATGGAAGCATAGGTAATGATGCGCCCCATAGGAAGGATTGTATTCGCTCAATCTTGTCCTCTGGGGAGTGGAGAGACGCATTACCCTTCACGTTATAGAGTTCAGCGTAGAAATTTTTGAAAGCATTTGCTATCTGATGCGAGTCATGAACCAGTTCCCCAGAGGGCAATTTGAGTTTAGGGATGAAGGTAGCTGATTTTTTGGTTTTGAGGGATCTAGCAATCTGTGCACAGGGTTTGTTTCCCCATTCGTAGAATTGTTGCGCTACCAGATGTGCTTTCCTTTTTATAGTAGTATTCATAAGTTCTCTAAGCTCCTCCCACTTTAGAGTAAGGGCCTCCAAATGTGCGACGTGGAGCGACAATTTATGTTGTTTCTCTAGTTCTGCTATTTGGTGTAGTGTAAGCTTAAGTTGGGCCTCATGTTCCCTCTTCTTCCTAGCGCCTAATTCTATTAGTGTACCTGGTTGCCTTATGTGCCTCCCATGTTGCTTAGAGTGAGATTTCCCTTGGGGTATTCTCTTCAAAGTACTGCGAGAGAGAGGATGCTAGTGGGGCCTTGTCTATAGGATCCGAGATCAATGAGTCCTTGAGCTTCCAGTTATTGGTACGTCTAGGAAGAGCGGGAAAAGAGATTTGAATAGACACTGGAGCATGATCTGAGATCATAGTTACACCAATGGAGGCCGATCTCAATAATGGGAGGTGAAAGTGGTCTAAAAAAATATTGTCAATGTGGGAATATGACGAATTCGTTTTGGAGAAGTAAGAGTAATCTTTTTCTTTCAGGTGCAAAATGCGCCAGGCATCATCTAATTGGGATTCATAGAGTTTTCTCTTAATATAAGTCAGTTTTTTATAGCGTATAAAGGAGCACCCTGAGGAAGTATCTAATATGGGGTCAATGGGCATATTGATATCCCCTGCTAGGATGGTTAGGCCTTCAGCAAAATCAGATAGCTTGGATAAAATAGATGACAGATAGGAGGGTTGATTGACATTGGGGCAATAAATATTAGCAAAACTACACTGAGTGTTCCCAATAAGTCCCTGTAAGAAAAGGAGCCAAGCATGATCATCTGCTTTCATCTTGGTAAGCCGAAAAGACACATCCCTACCAAACCCGATGGTGACTCCCTTGGCTTTGTTGGTGTTGGAAAGACTATAATACCACACCGGATACTGTCGGGAGAATAATTTCATGTTAGTAGTGTGTGTCAAGTGAGTTTCCTGTAAAAAGGCTATAGAACCTGATGCCTGTTTCAGTTCCCTAGGAACCTGGTGCCGCTTCATGGCTGTATTAAGCCCCCTTACATTGTATGATATCACCTTAAGATTCACCATCGGGATGGTGTAACGCCCCTCCTCGGCTTAGGGGGTCGTCCACATCCGCTGGGATAAGAAGAAGAAAGAAAGAGATATTTAGAGCGTAGAGATAGGCAAAGTAAAAGAGTAAGACAAAGTAAATATTTTAATAAAAATATTTTTATTGGATGTAACCAATAAAAATAGTAACAGTATGTGTCACGCAGACATCTGCCGTGGTCCCACGGGGGGTGACGTGCCCGAATCCCACTGATAACAGCTCTAGTGGGGTCAATCAGTGCAGTAGCGCAGGGACCCAGGCAAGCCGTCCCCACCAGGAAGGGGGCGGAAATCACAACCAGCAAAAGCAAACTATGCATGGACAGCATAGAGTGCACACGGTCCATCACTGCGTGGCCCAGAACTAGTAAACATTAAATTATAGATATAACCATACAATAAAGGTATGAAGTGGAAGGAACAGTACTCCAAATGAGAATAAGAAAAATAAGGTGGGTAGCCCATGTGATAGAGATAACCAGTCTTTACAGCAGTTTATGAAAGGTAGATTATTTTGTGGGTAATTAGCCCACCAGGCTAAAGTAAAGTTAGGTTAAATTGACTGCTCCTTGCATGGGCGTCCGCAGAAATTTTTTCAGGGGGGGGGGCATCATTTTAAGGTCACCCATGCAATGCCGCTTTTTGACATTATCACATTATCACGGTCAGAGACTGCAGATGTAGTACAGGAGATGGTCAGAGACTGCAGACATGGTACAGGAGATGGTCAGAGACTGCGGACATAGTACAGGAGATGGTCAGAGACTGTGGACATAGTACAAGAGACAGTCAGAGACTGCGGACATAGTACAGGAGATGATCAGTAACTGCAGACATACTACAGGAGATTGTCAGAGACTGCAGACATACTATAGGAGATGGTCAGAGACTGCAGACATACTACAGGAGATGGTCAGAGACTGCAGACATAGTACAGGAGATGGTCTGAGACTGTGGACATGGCACACGAGACGATCAGAGACTTCATACATAGCCCAAGAGGATAAGGACCTAGTGGGCAACCCCTGATCCGATCCCTGATTCCAGGGGGGGCAATTGCCCCCCCTTGCCCCTACCTGCGGACCCCCATGGCTCCTTGAACTACCTTCAAACAAAGAAGGGTAGGGATCTCTCACCACTCTTTTCAAGAGGAGGAGAACTCCAGTGAGTGTACAGGACAAGCTCACTCAGCTTTTTTGGAGGAACCAGGGGTCCCTGGACGTTTCCTTTTAGTTGGTGTCTTGTGCCAGTAAGAATCTGGCGTTGCTTGAAACACAGGGATATGATCCTGCCATCCGGGGAGCTCCATAGGTTCTATGTTGAGATCTTGAAAGAACTTAGGAAGATCCTCAGGAAAACATAAAGTGGAGGAACGGCCATTTGTAGTAGCCATCATGCTAGCCATCTATAGGTCGCTCCATCCACCCGCAGTTGTTCTAATAAAGGTTTGAGTGCCTGACAGTGCTCCAGGGTCTCCTTGGACAAATCTGGAAAGATAGAGATCTTGGCCCCGTCAAAGTCAATGTCCGGATTGTCACTCAGTTTCCTCATTATTTCATTCTTTTCGGTGAAATAGTGCAGCCGACATATGACATCTCTGGGCAATTCAAAGTTGAGGTTACGCAGGCGAAGAGCTCTATGCACATGATCGAAACTGAGTGGTTCCGTAGCTGGCTTGCCCAATACCATGTTGCATATACCACGAATGATGTGTTCCAGGTCTTCATCCTTTGTTGCTTCTGGAAGGCCTCGAAATAGCAGATTATTCCTGCGATTTCTATTTTCCAAGTCCTCTAATTTGTATATTGAGGCCCTGTGTGCATGGGCTAGTCTTGTGACAGCAGTTTGTAACTCTTTGATGGCTTCGTCTTGGGAGGCCTGGTGCCATTCAGTTTCCTACACTCTAGTTAATAGGTGCCCCATATCTTGGTTTGGGCTCACCAGACGCCATATTTATTGTCACTGTATCCCATTTTATATTCTATATACATTTGTACTTTGACATGCACAATATACTATCAGTCCATATTCGTGTTTTAATGTAATTTAATAAATATGGTTTTTAACATTAACTCAATATAGTGTATTCCTGTTTGTTTCAAAGTCCTATTTCTACACCAGCTCTTTTCTCCTCTCTGATCCCCTGCACACATGAGGCTGCATTCCTGGGCACAGGTGAGGCTGCATTGCTAGGCACTGGTCAGGCTGCATTCCTGGGCACTGGGGAGGCTGCATTGCTGGGCACTGGGGAGGCTCCATTAATTTGCACTGGTGAAGCTGCATTAATGGGCACTGGTGAGGCTGCATTGCTGGGCACAGGTGAGGTTGCATTGCTGGGCACAGGTGAGGCTGCATTGCTGGGCACAGGTGAGGCTGCATTGCTGGGCACAGGTGAGGCTGCATTGCTAGGCACTGGTCAGGTTGCATTCCTAGGCACTGGTCAGGCTGCATTGCTGGGCACTGGTGAGGCTGCATTGCTGGGCACTGGTGAGGCTGCATTCCTGGGCACTGGTGAGGCTGCATTCCTGGGCACTGGGGAGGCTGCATTAATGGGCACTGGTGAGGCTGCATTAATGGACACTGGTGAGGCTGCATTAATGGACACTGGTGAGGCTGCATTAATGGACATTGGTGAGGCTGCATTGCTGGGCACAGGTGAGGCTACATTGCTGTGCACAGGTGAGGCTGCATTCCTGGGCACAGGTGAGGCTGCATTCCTGGGCACAGGTGAGGCTGCATTGCTAGGCACTGGTGAAGCCGCATTGCTGGGCACAGGTGAGGCTGCATTCCAGGGCACAGGTGAGGCTGCATAGATGGGCACAGCTGAACCCTGCTCTCTTTATGTAATGCACTCCTGAACTCTGCACTCTGTCTTTTATCTATCTTATCTTCATAACATTTGGCAGTCATATCTCAAAAAATTCTAAGCAGTACCATTTTTTTATCTTTATTTATGGACGAAATGTGAGAAATAACGTATATATATTATACAATCATTCCATAAACACATAGCACATACACTGCATATATCTTTTGAGGAAAATATGCTTATAACATAGTTTATCATTCACCAATTAAAAAAAATAATAAGTCCCCAGATTTCATTTTAAAAATCTGGTTACCTTAGGCTATTGCGCTTTCTAAAACAACAGTTTTTATACCACAAAGAAGCAAGGGAAACATACATGAACATGTGAAATGAGCTGATCAGCTGCATCTGCTGTTTAGACCAGCAGTTCTCATCCACCAGACTGCAACCCGCTGCCAGGCCACAGCTTTCTGTCTGTTTAGGCAGCTTCTGCTGTCACTGCATAGGGCATTGGGATACACAATTGCTGTAATGCTATTCTATTGCCACTAGATAGTGCTCTGTATTGTTCCTATGCATGCAAAATATGTTAGATCGCACAGTTTATGGAAACAATTTTTCATATACTGTATATGTATATATTTATTAAGATTAGAAAAATGCACAGAATTAATAGAACAAACTTTTACACGCATATCTATTTTACTAGTCAGTTTACACTCTCAACTGGATGAACTAGAATTATTGTGTTGATTGAACAGTATTAGTTATTTAAGAACTGAAGTTTACAGACACAGATTTATGCCTTCCGCATGGGTAAATTGAGCTAACTGAAACAAAATAAAATACTTTACTGCTCTGTATGTTTATGAATTCAATTTAAAAGTTGCAAGAACATTACTTTAATTAAAAAGATTAAAAAAAGAAACAAATGCTATAGTTGTAATTTTTTTTACAGTTTATAGGTTAGTAGTGTTCTTCTTCCAAATTAGAATGCGTGTTCAATGAATGTCTTACACCTGCATCTGGTGTAGAAAAGAATCCAATATACTGTATTTTGCAATAGCCACTGGAAAACATTAAAAAGTTCAGTTTAGTTGTGTGTATTTGTTGCTCTTGAATATTCATATTACAGTTTTCTGTTCAGATATAACCACTGAATGAATAATGTTTGTCATTGTACCTATTTAAATTGCAGTAACTCATATTTTTAACTGAATACTTCCTTACTAATACTATTTAAATACATATTTTTGCATTCCCATACTTTAATGGTATGAGTATAAACTTGTTTTCTAATTTTGGCATTGTTAGAAAGTTTTTGGAAGAATTTACTGAGCTCTAGTCTCGATCGCATACAACAGGTCGTACTAACGACCGATGTATGCGATATCGATCGTTCGTATGCGCGATTAGAACAGTCGAACATCCGACAGTCGTACAAGGGAGTTGTATGAGCAGACTAGAAAACTTGGTCATACCAACAAGCGCTCATACGACCGTTGTATCATGTGTACAGAGCAGTTGGTACAACAAGGTGTATTGTGCAAAACACGCATGCTCCAAGTCAGGAATGGCCGGATGCTAATTACATGCACCTGAACGTTCTTTATGTGCTCGTACGATCGTGTAGTGCAGTCCGGATGCAAGTTACATTATGCAACATACGATTTGCGACGATCGTACATACGAGGCTTAAGGTTGAGAACCACTGGTAAAGAGGTTATAAGATTCATGTACAATAGTTAACCACTTGCCGACTGCCGATCGGCATCTGACGGCGACAAGGTGGCTCTATTGCGCAAATCGCCGTCACATGACGGCGGCTGCGGGATCGAGCCTAGTGAGCGCGCGCCCGCGCGCTCACTGTGTTCGGGAAGGGCCAGGGAGCGGGTGCGGCGGAGTCGATCTCCGCCGGCCACCCGCGATGCCCCCCCCCGGAGTGAAAGAATGGAGGTCCGTGTAAGTAAACACGGACCTCCATTCTGTGAGGGGGGAAGGGCTGTGATCACAGCCTTCCTCTACATGGAGGCTGTGACCACTTCCCTTCCCCAGCTAGGGCAGTCCCCACACAGTTAGAACACGCCTAGGGAACACAGTTAACCCTTAGAGCGCCCCTGCAGGTTAACCCCTTCACTGCCAATGGCATTTACACAGTAATCAGTGCATTTTTATAGCACTGATCGCTGTATAAATGCCAATGGTCCCAAAAAAGTGTCAAAATGGTCCGACATGTCCGCTGAAATATTGCAGTACCGCTAAAAATCGCAGATCGCCGCCATTACTAGTAAAAAATAAAAACAAAATAAAAACCCCAAAAATGAATTCTCATCATCCTTAAACGCGACCACTTTTGCGCAAACCAATCAATAAACGCTGATTGCGATTTTTTTTATCGCAAATATGAGGAAGAATATAAATCGGCCAAAACCAATGAAAAAAATGTTTTTTTATATATTTTTTTTTTTTAGATTTATATTTTTGCAAAATTGTCGCTCTGCTTTTGTTTATAGCGGCGATCAGAAATGACGCCGCGGTGATCAAATACCACCAAAAGAAAGCTCTATTTGTGGGAAAAAAGACGCAAATTTCATTTGGGTACAACGTCGCACGACCGTGCAATTTTCAGTTAAAGCGACGCAGTGCCGAATCGCAAAAAGGGCTCCGGTCCTAAAGTGTGAAATCCTTCCGGGGCTGAAGTGGTCAATATTTACTGGACCTATACAATACCATGATTATGGAAACCCCATATAAAATAAAATATATGCAAAAGCACTCACTTTATTTTAACAATGAAAAAAAGTGTGAGAGCTCTGCAAACAAGAGCTTACATAAAGGAGCATATAAAGAGTAGGTATGTGAGAATCATTATATGTATGGATACAGAGGAGGAAATACAGCTGCTGGTTACTCCTACACCTAGGTCAGGTTATTGGCAGAACGTACCAGGAAGCTGTGTATGATAATGACATAGTGCAATGTTCCAGCAAAGGATGTGGTTAAAAATTAATATTTCACTCACTTCTCCTGAACAGTGAGACGAGTCAGTGAATGTAAGACTCCATGAAGACAGGACAGAAAACACAGGGAAAAAAGCTTAATTTAGGAAAACAGCTTGGTGCATAGTGACTACATATAGGCACCATCATCAACATTTAAAAGAACAGAAAATTCATCAGAAATGGGTTTGCTGATACCTTGCATTCTCCTTCTGGTAATTTCAGGTAAGATGTACTGAGATACGTTTTAATTATTTTTGAACTGCGTTATATGCACCACCTGGACTAACTAATCACAATCAAACATTTCACCTGCTAAAATAATAATGGGTCACAATAAGCTTAAGAAGTTGTACTTATTAGAGGGTATTTTTTATTACAATTAGCTATTATTGGTGATGTTACTTCAAAAGATCTTTTTATACTTTATATGGTATTATTAAATTAGAAAGCATAGTCTTTGATTTGGATATACCAATAAAATCAGCTCCCTATGGTTAGTTGGGATAAGCTTTGGGTTCCCCACTACCAGAAGAATTTTTAAAAACTAGAATGCACTGCATTGCTTTTAACCACTTCAGCCCCGGAAGGATTTCCCCCCTTAGGACTAGAGCACTTTTTGCGATTCGGCACTGCGTTGCTTTAACTGACAATTGTGCGGTCGTGCAACGTTGTACCCAAACGAAATTGATGTTCTTTTTTTCCCACAAATAGAGCTTTCTTTTGGTGGCATTTGATCACCTCTGCATCATTTCTGATCACTGCTATAAACAAACAAAAAAAAAAGCAACAATTATGCAAAGAAACAATATTACTTACTTTTTGCTATAATACATATCCAAAAAAAATACAAAAAAACCCAAAAATGTATTCATCGGGTTTGGCCGATATATATTCTTCCTCATATTTTTGGTAAAAAAAAAGTCGCAATCAGCGTATATTGATTGGTTTGCACAAAAGTTGCCACGCTTACGAACGATGAGAATTCATTTATGGAGTTTTTATTTTTTTTTTTACTAGTAAAATCTGTAAAAATCTGTGATTTTTAGGGGGACTGCGACATTGCGGCAGACATGTTGAACAATTTTGACACTTTTTGGGGACCATTGGCATTTATACAGCGATCAGTGCTATGAAAATGCACTGATTACTGTAATAATGTCACTGGCAGGAAAGGGGTTAACATAGAGGGCGCTCTAGGAGTTAACTGTGTTCCCTGGTATGTATTACTAACTGTGTCGGGGCTGGGCTGAGTGGGGGAGCAGAGTGATCGCAGCTCCCATATACAGGGAGCATACAATCACACTCCTTCCCCCCTGTCAGAGCGGAGATCCATTGTTTACATACATGAACCTCCGTTCTGTCACTGCGGGGGAGCGCTCGCGGGTAGCCGGAGGACATAGAGTCCATCCTACCTGCTCCCTGGCTTCCCCGTAACACAGTGAGCACGCCTTGAGTGGCATGCTCAGGATCCGCAATCTCGCAGCCGCCATCAGGTAACGGCGGTTCGCAATATCGAGCCAAGTTGCCGCCGTCAATCCACGGTGGGCGGCTGGCAACTGGGTAATTAGGATCAGCTGGCTTACAATGGCCAGATAGGGGGCTTTTGGTTAAGTCAGCCCTCTCCCCATAAGCCCGGATTCACACTGCACCTGAATTCTGTACCAGAAGTCAATGCAAGTCGTACCAAAGTTGGACCAAAAGTCGTGCAGGAACCTTTTTCTATGTCAGAGCAACTCAGGTCACACCGATTAGAACGGTTTCATTGTACAGAATGGGGTCTGACTTCTGACAAGTGCTCCAAAGTCGGAGGGATTGTCGAATCAGTGTGAACCGGGCCTAAAAGGGGAGAGAAGCGGGGGACAGAGTAGTCATGGTGGCAGCTACTTTCACACTGCTCCATTGCAAAAACTCTGCAAGAAATTTTTTTATGCAGTGTCTATTAATTTCACTGGCGTGGTGTGTTTTTGGTGTACTTTTTTTTTACCGCACCAAAAATGCAACATGTGGGACTTTGAAAAACGCAACTGACCAGCGTGAAGAGCTCCATAGTATTGGTCATGCTGATCAATGTGAAAGCAGCCTTATTTAGAAGCTGCTGCTGTCCTGTTCTTAGGCAGGGTATTTTTTTTAATTGTATGTTGACAGGGTCTTTATTTAAAATTTGACTTTTTTTTTTTTTTTTTGCTGCTGTTACATCTTAACCTTGTATTTTGTGTTTTTTATATTTCTATTTTGTGTAGATAGGGCCTTTTTTTACACTTTGGGTGCTTAAAGCATAAACTTTATTTTTTTTTTTAAATCAAAGAGGTTTTTTATTTAGAAAATACCAGGTACACAAATAGTAATAGGTATAAACAACTTTATAAATGTGTTATTAACCAGCAACCAAGTACAAGAACAGTGTGCACCTGAACCACCTTACATTATATCACTCACATATACCGCACACCCCCATCCTCAGATAAAATAACATTTATTCACACACCAGCTGTGCCAATTATTTCTGATTAAAACAGTCTGCTGCTGGCCAATTTTACCTTGCTTTACCCATTGTAGTAACCTAATTTTTGTAGTAAAACCCTAGCATGTGCATTTTGTCTCTAGTAAATTTGGGCCTAGCATGGTTATTTAAAATTGTCCTGCTGCTGGTCAACTTTAAGCGGCTGTATTATAGGCGGTCTCTTGAATGTGGAAGTACAATATTTCATCTTGGCACATACAGAATAAGTGCTGGCAGACAGGTAAAATAATCTATGACAAAACTAAGGCTGGCCTTACACTATCCAATTTTCTTATTCAATTTCCTTTAGATTTACCTTCAACTGTGTAGTGCAAGGGCCTGTCTGATTGCATACAAATTGAAACTGTTTAGGTATGACCTCCTATTATATGGTTTTGGTAAATCTAGGAAAGTTGAACAAGAAAATTGTATAATGTATGGCCAGCGTTAGCCATACACAGTTTCTTCTGTCATAAAGCCTGTCTGTCAGCACTTTTTATCAGAAAGATCTTATATCCGCTTTAATGAGAGTTTGATAGATATTGGACAGCAGCAGGACAGTTTTTCTCAGTGAGAATAGGGACAGCTGCAGCTAACTACTATCCAATTTCTATCCAGTGGTTAAAATGGGTCTGTTACAGTTTAATTAAAAACATGTACTGCTGCTAAAGCTTCCTTTAACTACTTCCCGACCGCGCGCTGTGTTTTCACGGCGGCAGTCGGGATGCTGAGCGCGAATCGCCGTAAACAGAGGGCGATCTGCATTCAGCCACTAGGGGGCGCGCACGCACCCGCCGCACTCCTGAGGAGTGTGCCCGTGGCTCGGGCGGACCCGATGTCCGCCGGCGAGCTGCGATGAGCGGCTACAGGGAAAGAACGGGGAACCGCCGATGTAAACACGGCGGTTCCCCGCTCTGTTAGTAGGGGCATGGAAGATCTACTGATCCCTGTCACTGGGATCAGTTAGATCTCTCATGCCCTTGTTAGCCCAACCCCCCACAGTAAGAACACACCCAGGGAACACACTTAACCCCTAGCTCTCCCCTCCCAGGTTAACCCCTTCACTGCCAATGACATTTATACAGTAATCAGTGGACATTTAAATTTCTGATCGCTGAATAAATGTCATTGGTCCCAAAAAAGTGTCAAAAATGTCAGACATGTCCGCCCCAATATCGCATTACCGCTAAAAATCGCAGATCGCCGCCATTACTAGTAAAAAAAAAAAATAAAAACCCCAGAAATGAATTCTCATCATCCGTAAACGCTGCCACTTTTGCGCAAACCAATCAATAAACGCTGATTGCGATTTTTTTTATCACTAATATGAGGAATTATATAAATCGGCCAAAAACAGTGAAAAAAAATGTTTTTTTATATTTTTTTTTTGGATTTGAATTTTAGCAAAAAGTAAGAAATTTGGGTTTTTTTGCAAAATGGTCGCTCTTCTTTTGTTTATAGCGGCGATAGGAAATGACGCAGAGGCGATCAAATACCACCAAAAGAAATCTCTATTTGTGGGAAAAAAAGGACGCAAATTTTGTTTGAGTGCAACGTCGCACGACCACGCAATTGTCCGCTGCAATTCGTCGCAGCGCCGAATTGCAAAAAGTGCTCTGGTCCTAAAGCTGCAAAACCTTCCGGTAGGTAAGTGGTTAAAAAAACATATTTTCAAAGGGAAAATCACATTGGGGTGCTGTATGTAAGCCAAGGTAATTGTAAAAAAAAAAAATCCACAGCCCAATTTGTGCTGCCAGTGTATCCTGTTGCCAAGACTTTGAGTGAAAATTACTCTATTACAAAACAGCCATGAGCCACTAGCCATTACATAACTGTGCAGCGCACTCCCAGACAAACACAGTTACGCATATATGCGGCCCCATGGATAAAGGCCCACTTCCATGAGACCCCATATATGTGTACAGTCAGCAGGAAGGGGTTAAGTATTGACAAAGTCATTGCAGAATAAACAGGTCCACAGAAACATTTAAAAATTGCTGTGGTCCATGGGGGGTGTACAGGTGTAAGAACTGGAGCAATGAAAGACAAAGGTCATACAACAGCCAGTTGTCCAATAATCCGACCGTTAGTATGCATGATTCAACAGCCAATTTCCAATTATCGTCCAACAGAAGTTGTCTGAGAAGACTAGAAAACTTTTGTTGGCCAATAAGGCATTGGCCAATTTTCGGCTTGTGTGTACAGAAGTTGGCTCAACAAAAGTTGAAAGTGCAAACACGCATGCTCGGAATCCAGGAAGTGTTTGGTTGTGTAAACCTGCATCCATAATTCATAGTCACCTTAACTTCCTCTTTATATGCTCCTAACACGTCACTATGTTCGCCTTTGTCGGACGATTACTTGACTACCGTCAGTACACTAGACAAAACCACAGACAGCCAATTTGGACAAAAGTTGGACGTGTGGTCATATGTCAATCGGTGCGTGTGTACAAGGCTTTAGCCATTATTTCATCTGCAGCTTTCATGGTGCTGCACGTTACCAGCTATGACACCAACCATTTAATGGCTTGAAAGTTTGGTTGAGAACTAACATAAGTACACTAGCAACTGTTGCATTAAAGGCATGATTCTGGGGATAATTGTAACAGTTTTGACAAACAGTTAAATTGGTGAGTTTAGTTCCGCTTTTGTGTAATTTTCATATGTTCAAATAAATATGTTATTATACTAATAATAATAGTATATATTAATTAGAGATCACTGCGCTGTGAGTCCAAAAACATCAAACAAAAGATTAGTACCGTGAATGCAGCTGCTTATTGTCAACAATATATATACAAATATATATATATATATATATATACATACATACAAATGGTGAAAACCTATAAATGGACCCTATGTCCATTAGGGTGATTGAATCACTGAAGCACACTGGTGGAGGAATATATGGGTGTCGTGTATGGAGTATGAGGCTGTGATGCATTAATGGACGTTTTTTATGCACCAGTTAATACTGCTGAAAAAAAGTATGTGTGTATGTGTGTGTGTGCCCCCCTCAGTCCAAACCAGGCTCTTCGGGGTCTGGTTTGAATATTAAGGGGAACCCTGCGTCAATTTTTTTTAAAAATTGACGTGGCGTTCCCCCTAAAATCCAAACCAGACTCTTAAGCCTCGTACACACGGGACGACGATCGTATACAACAGGTCGTACGAATGACCGTTGTATGCAAAATCGATCGTTCGTACGCGCGATTAGAACAGCCGACATACGACGGTCATACAAAGGGAGTTGTATGAGCAAACTAGAAAACTTGGTAGTACCAACAAGCGGTCATACGACCGTTGTATCGTGTGTACAGAGAAGTTGGTACAACAAGTTGTATTGTGCAAAACACGCATGCTCCGAAGTCAGGAACAGCCGGATGCTAATTACATGCACCTGAATGTTCTTTCTGTGGTCGTACGAACGTGTAGTGCAGTCAGTATGCAAGTTACATTATCCAACATTCGATTTGAGACGATCGTAAGTACGATCGTCGTCCCGTGTGTACGAGGCTTTATCCGAGCATGCAGCCCTGACCCATGACCCGTAGCAGGCTACATGCCCTCAACATGGGGAGCATGAGTGCTTTTGGGAGGGGGGCTCTGCCCCCCCACATCAAAGCACCTTGTCCCCATGTTGACGGGGACAAGAGTCTCTTCCCCACAAGCCTGGCCGGTGCTTGTGGGGGTTTGCAGGCTGGGGGGCTTATCGGAATCTGGAAGCCCCCTTTAATTCCCAATATCAGGTCCTTATTCGTTTACAAATTGTGACAAAAGCCCCCAGCCAAACAGGTGGCAACATTTTTGCCTTGGGTGTTGGCGGTGCCAGAACACTGTAACCCCTTGCAGTTACTCTTGTTGGATGGAGGAACTGGGCCTGATATTTCAAATTATTTCACAAATTGTGACAAAAGCCCCCAGTCAAACAGGTGGCCAAAAATTGGGCCTTGGTTGTTGGTGGTGCCAGAACACTGTAACCCCTTGCAGTTACTCTTGTTGGATGGAGGAACTGGGCCTGATGTTGTAAATTATTTTAAAAATTGTTATGGCATGCCCCTGTAAATCAGGTGTAGAAAAATTGGTCCTTGGTTGTTGGTGGTGCCCTAAATACAAAATATAGTTCTATATTATGGACAGGAGGAATAGGAGCAGTGGCAGTCTTCAAGGGATCCCATATCCCTAGCAAATTTAATCAGCATCAGGGGCTTGATAGCTGCTGATCCAGGACTGATTCATTTTTATAAATGTGAACCTATTAACCAAGTCTGTGGACAGGCACACTCTTTGATCGGTTAGGAACCCTCCAGCAGCACTAAATGTCTGTCAGAAAGCAGGCTGGATGCAGGACAGGCCAGTAGCTCAATTGCATATTGAGCAATTTCCAGCCAGTGGTTCATCCTCAAGACCCAGTAACTAAGTGGATGCTCAGTTGGAAAGGTCTCCAAGTCTGCTCTTGCCCCTATATATTTCTGCACCCTATAATGCAGACGCTGACAGCGGTTGCTTGAACCTATCAGGCCTGGGTGCTGAGGACTGAAATTTTTTTAAAGGCATCGCTCAGCCGGCAACCTTGTCCACCACTCTGCCTCTGAATGACCGAAGCATCAGAAACACATTGTCCAGGGCCAGCTGCAGGACATGGTAAACTCACAGGGTCTGGAAAGGCGTTGCACAAACTTTTCTTCAAGGTATCCTGAAGATGTTTCATCCTCTGCACTCTGTGCGCAGGCAGGATGAGTTCTGCAACTTTACCCTTGTAACATGGATCAAGAAGGGTTGCCAGCCAGTAATGATCCCTCTCCTTGATAGCACGAATCCTAGGGTTTTTTGCAGGCTTTTCAGAATCAGAGAGCCCATGCAGCGTAAGTTTGAGGAGGCATGAGTGTCCTCTGGGTCACTGAGGATGACATTCTCAGGAACTCCCTCCTCCCAGCCATGTACAACTCCTTGGGTTTCTTGGGCCTGAAAGCCATGATCCCTTGAAGACTGCTGCATATTATACTCCACATCCATGCTGACACAAGCCTCCTCCTCCTTCTACCGTGTGTTTGGCAGCTCTGCAGGAATGCTCTCTGCATAAAGGGGGCCTTGAGAGGAAAGGAAGTCCTCCTCTTCCTCCCTCTGTTCTGCCTCAAGTGCCCTGTCCATGATTCCACGAAGCGTGTGCTCCAGAAGGAATATTAGTGAGACAATGTCACTGATGCACATATTGTCGCTGCTCACCATCCTTGTGGTCTCCTCAAATGGCGACAGGACAGTGCATGTATCCTTGATCACTATGAACTGACGTGGTGAAAAAAAGCCAAGCTCCCCTGAGCCTGTCCTGGTCCCATGCTCACAGAGGTACTCATTGATGAACCTCTGCTGTGTGTGCAGCCGCTGCAGCATTGCCAATGTTGAGTTCCACCTGGTCACAAATGAGGCAGTTGTTGGGCAGGTTGAATTCCCACTGGATGTCAGCCATCTGGGAACTGGCATTGTATGACCGCCGGAAATGACCACAGACTTTTCTAGCCTGCCTCAGGATATCTGGTAAGCCTGGGTACCTGGTCAAGAAACGCTGCACCACCAAATTCAAGACGTGTTTCAAGCATGGAATATGTGTCAATTGTCTCAGTCGGAGGGCAGAGAGAAGGTTGGTGCCATTATCGCATACAACCATCCCTGGCTCAAGCTACCGTGGCATCAACCACCTCTGAGCCTGCCCCTGCAGAGCTGAAAAAATCTCTTCCCCAGTGTGGCTCCTGTCCCCAAGATGGACTAACTCAAGCACCACATGGCATCTTTTAGCCTGACTGTTTGCATAGCCCCTTGAACGCTTAGGGAGCACTGAAGGTTCACAGGACAATTCTGCAGAAGAGGCCACAGAGGTAGAATACAAGGTTGGGGTGGAGGAGGAGGCGGATGTGGAAAAATCACCACCAGCTTTTTGGAGGTGTGGTGGCGGAACTATTTCCAAAACTGAACCCTGTCCTGCATCCTTCCCAGCTGCCAGCAGTTACTCAGTGTGCCGTGAAGGAATGGTACCTTCCCTGACCGTGCCTGCTGGACCATGAGAAACCTGCTGCTGACCGCACTGTCCAACGAGGCCAAAACATTGCTTTCCACATGACGGTAGAGAGCTGGAATGGCCTTACGTGAAAATAAATGTCTTTTGGGAACATGCCACTGTGGGACAGCACATTCCACACATTCACAAAAGGGGGCAGAGTCTACCAGCTGAAAAGGCAGCAGTTGAAGTGCTAGCAATTTGACCAAGCTAGCATTAAGACACTGAGCATGTGGATGGCTGGGACAGTATTTCTTTTTACGGATCAGCAACTGGGGTAGGGATATTTGTCTGCTGAATTCACCTGGTGGTGTACTGCTCGCAGACTGGCTGAAAGTACTAGTTGTGGCACGCATTGCTATACCTTCATTCCCCTCAGTGCAGGTTTTGGAGAGGACTGCAGGTATAGTAGGGGCTGAGATCCCAGATGAGGTGCAAGGAGAATTCCGCCTTGTTTTCTGGTGAAGAAAATTGAAGTCGGTGGGGAGGCAGCAGAACACTGAACCTGTGGAACTCTGTGGTCTGATGCAATTGGGTGGCTGCCCTTAAGCTGGCCCCTGGAGGACATCCTGCCTTGTTGGAGTTGGGCCTCCTCCTCCTCACTTTCCACCTCTCTTCTCTCAGGCACCCAAGTACAGTGCATGTCCTAATCATCCCCTCCCTCCTCGTCACTGGAGCAAACTTGGCAGTATGCTGCAGCTGGGGGAACATGACTGCTAGTTTCTTGTCCTTTTGCGGCACCCCCTATCTCTAGGCTCACGCTACTCCCTTCCTCAACTGATATAGGTAAACAAAGGTGTTCTGGTAAGAGTACCTAACTTGATTGGTGGCACTTCATCTATCTACCTTTCTTTTTCACCTGGTGGAGGAAGTTTTTTCATCTAACAACATCAATTGATGACAAGTTTAGATGGACAGTGCATTTGGACTCTAATTTATATTTATTTTTATTTTTATTTATTGTTATAATAATACATTTATGACTAATTGTTGCATATATTTTGGAAGACTTTATATATTTTTTTGCGCAATTCTTTTTATATTGTATTATGTGTCTCTAGGTGGTACCTAATTGAATTGCAGCATTTGTAATTTTGTAGTAGCGCGGTATTTATATACAAATTGGAGAATATACAGTTGTATGCAAAAGTTTGGAACCCCTGACAATTTCCATAATTGTCATTTATAAATATTTGGGTGTTTGGATCAGCAATTTAATTCTCATCTATCAAATAACTGAAGGATACAGTAATATATCAGTAGTGAAATGAGGTTTATTGGATTAACAGAAAATGTGCAATATGCATCAAAACAAAATTAGACAGGTGCATACATTTGGGCACCCTTGTCATTTTGTTGATTTGAATACCTATAATTACTTAGCACTGATTAATTGGAACACACAATTGATTTGGTGAGCTCATTAAGCCTTGAACTTCATAGCCAGGTGCATCCAATCATGAGAAAAGGTCTTTTAGGTCTCTTTGACTCTCCACTGAAGAGTGGTAACATAGGGGCCTCAAAACAACCCTCATATGACCTGAAAACAAAGATTGTTCTACTGTACATTATGGTTTAGGGGAAGGCTACAAAAAGTTATTGCAGAGATATAAGCTGTCATAGTCCACTGTGAGGAACATAGTGAGGAAATGGAAGACCACAGGCAAAGTTCTTGTTAAGGCCAGAAGTGGGAGGCCACATAAAATATTGGAGAGGGGAAGGATGGTGAGAACGGTCAAAAACAGCCCACAGACCACCTCCAAAGACCTACAACATCAACTTGCTGCAGATGGTGTCACTGTGCATCGTTCAACAATTTAGCGCACTTTGCACAGGGAGAAGCTGTATGGGAGAATGATGCGAAAGAAGGCTTTTCTGCACACATGAGGTATGCAAACGCACATTTGGACAAGCCAGCTTAATTTTGGAATAAGGTGCTGTGGACTGATGAAACAAAGATTGAGTTATTTGGTCATAACAAGGGGCGTTATGCATGGCGACAAAATAACACAGCACTCCAAGAAAAAGACTTGCTACCCACAGTAAAATTTGGTGGAGGTTCCATCATGCTGTGGGGCTGTGTGGCCAGTGCCAGTACTGGGAATCTGGTTAAAGTTGAGGTGTGCATGGATTCCACTCAATAGCAGCAGATTCTTGAGAATAATGTTGAGGAATCAGTCACAAAGTTGAAGTTACACCGGGGCTGGATATTTCAACAAGACAACAACCCAAAACACTGCTCAAAATCTACCCGGGAATTTATGCAGAGGAACAAGTACTATGTTCTGGAATGGCCATCTCAGTCCCCAGACCTGAATATCATTGAACATCTGTGGGATGATTTGAAGCGGGCTGTCCATGCTCGGCAGCCATCAAACCTAACTGAACTGGAGATGTTTTTAAGGAGGAATGGTCCAAAATACATTCATCCAGAATCCAGACACTCATTACAGGTTAAAGAAAGCATCTAGAGGCTGTTATTTCTGTTAAAGGAGGCTCTACTAAATATTGATGTGATTTTCTGTTGGGGTGCCCAAATGTATGCACCTGTCTAATTTTGTTTTGATGCATATTGCACATTTTCTGTTAATCCAATAAACCTCATTTCGCTATTGAAATATGACTGTGTCCTGTGGAAATTATCAGGGGGATAGATAGATTAGATAGATATCTAAAATCTATCCTTCTATCTAGTTAGCCATCTTTTTTTTTTTAACACATTTTAAAGCTAGCTATCTAAACTGCCTGTATTCAGGAACCTAAGCTCTCTGTCACCAACCACCGCCGCCAACACACTACATAGAGCCGCTGTACAAGCGGCTTTATATAGTGTGGGATGTGGATTGAGGCTGCTGTGCAGTGATTGGCTAAAGGCACCCTGCTCTCACAGCAGGCCGCCCGCTCATTGGCCAAAGCATGCAGGTCATTTGCATGCTTTGGCCAAACAGCGAGCAGCATTCCGCTGCCATTTGAATGCATTATGGGGCACGCAAAATTCCCGCGAACGCCCCATAATGTGCGGGAAAACCCGAACAAACAAACACCCGATGTTCGAGACTCAAAACCGGGAGCTCATCCCTACTGACTATGTGGTTGCCTGCCCAACTTGTGCTGCAAATAAAGTAGCTCACACATTACCTACTGGGCTGTTACAACCACTTCCTGCACCTCGCCAGCCTTGGATCCATTTGACTATGGACTTTATTACAGAGTTACCCTAATTCGATGGCATGACTGCTATATGGGTCATAGTGGATCACTTTTCCAAAATGTCTAATTTTGTACCGCTCACTGGATTACCTAAAGAAGAAGCTATGTCTATCCTCTTCCTTTCCCAAATTGTAAGACATCGTGGCATACCTACCAATATAATTTCAGACCGTGGATCCCAGTTTGTTTCTTGATTCTACCTCACATCACCTACAAACAGATGGTCAAACCGAACGCATGAACCAGACCCTAGAAACCTATCTTCGACATTATGTCTACTCATTATTCTACAACTGGTCTGAGTATTTACCTTTGGCTGAATTCTCCATTAACTCCTGTTGGCACAGTGCTTTTCATACCACGCCATTCTACGCAGCCCTAGGCTATCACCCTCAGATTTTTCCCATACTTCAACCTTCTTCTGGTGTGCCAGCAGCCGGTGAAAAATATTCTGCTATACTGTAAAAGGATTTCCCTATTGCTACGGTAAGTCAGTATGCAAATATGCGCTTTTCAATAAACGAAGATGCCATATACCTCCATATGTGGTGGGGTACACAGTTTGGCTGTCTGCCAAATATGTGGGACTGAAACAACTCTCTACCAAATTGGGTCCTCAATTCATCGGTCCTTACACAATAATTGCTCGAGTCAGGCTAGTCTCCTACCAGTTGAAATTGCTCTCCTCTCTCTGAATACATCTGGTGTGCCACATTACTCATCTCAAAAAGACAATTTTCAATCATTACTCCAGAACTCAACAGCTACCTCCTCCCATTCTTGTTGATGGACAGCATGCGTTTGAAGTCTCTAAGATTCTGGACTCTAGAAAGCGGGGTCATGGCCTACACTATCTGGTCCATTGGAAGGAATATCTCATCACAGACTGTTTCCTGGGTTACAGCCAAAGATTTGCATGCCCCCACTCTTATTCAAGACTTCTATGCTTCCTTTCCCGCTGAGCCCCGCTAGGCCCCCGGAGAGGTCCACTGGGGAGGGGGCCCTGTCATGTACCTGGGTGTCATTGAAACGGGATGTTCCTGGTCCCACAGCTGCAGCCTTACCTGTTGTGCACCGGGGGAGCTCTAGAGTTTTCTCAATATTCTCCTAACTTGATGCACTGCCTTGGACTCACTAGCCCCACCTGCTGCCAACTGTGGACAGTGTATAATCAAGCAGCCCATAAATAGCTACACTTCCTGTTACTCAGTGCCTGTTTGTTGGACATGCTCCCTGGGTGTTTTGAAAGCTCTGTAATTCTGTATTCACTTCTGCCTGAATTATTGACTACTCTCCAGCCTGCTGATTTGGTACTTCACCACCAGCTCGTGTATTACCTCTGCCCACCTGACCACTCTCTGGATACCGACTTTGTACCACTTTGTCTGATCTGTTGCTGACCTGACCTGTCCGACTACATTTTCACCTGAATCCTCAGTGCTCCAGTTCCACTTTGGACTCAACCTACCACATGTACCTTACATCCTATCAGGCTGAGTCAATCAGCCAGGCTTCCTCCTCTTGCCTTGTCTATTTAAGTTCAGTTAAAGCAGCATTAGATCAGGCGCCTTTCTACAACATGATGTCAGACCTATATCAAACCAGAAAGCATCAGTGATCCCAGCTGCTGAAGAAACCACTCCTGGGAGAGTGAACAATAATAATGCAGCAATTGTCTTTAGCACTTGGGTCACTCAGCAATCAAAAGCAATTAACCTTCCAGAGTCTCAAAAAAGAACGTTTTTATTAAAAATAGATTAAAGGCAATTGGAATGAAAAAAACTGGAGCCTTCCTGGCTCATGCAAATAAAACAGCTGGCGCGTATAGAAGCCAAAACAGTGACTATAGCCAAAGGTGTCTAAGATGTCACACTGAGGAGGGATCAGGCTGTGGAGCTGGCATGTGTAAAATAAGGTGACCAGATTTTTAAAATGAAATCCGGGGACATTTTTTTTTTTTTATTGGCAAATGGTGAACTATTTTATAAGCATATTTTCCTCCAATGATATATGTAGTGTATGATAAAATGTGTACGGTCGAGGTGTCGGACTAGGGAGGAGTCACACTGTAGAATCTGTGGAAACCGATATCAGTGACAAAACCGAAGATATGCGCGGTCGACAAAATAAACGTACTCGGTCCTTCCGAGGTCAAAAAAAGTAAGGTTAACGGAAATTAGATAAAAATTATTTTTGCAAGAAAAAACTCTGAGACCTTCCAATTAACGAAAACTAACGACTCACTGGGTTCACGATTTCTGTTAACGACGTAATAATAACAAGTGAGAGGGTCCTCACCAAAGAAGTCGTCGACCCTAGTGACTACGAAAGACCAAACTATATCCAGACTGTAGTAC
>BLSH010343045.1:39891-54524 GCA_018402905.1 Glandirana rugosa
CAATTTACTCCCTCCTGTGATACTGGCTGCAATTTACCCCCTCCTGTGATACTGGCTGCAATTTACCCCCTCCCGTGATACTGGCTGCAATTTACTCCCTCCTGTGATATTGACTGCAATTTACCCCCACCTGTGATATTGGCTGCAATTTACCCCCACCTGTGATATTGGCTGCAATTTACCCCACCTGTGATATTGGCTGCAATTTACCCCACCTGTGATATTGGCTGCAATTTACCCCACCTGTGTTGCTGAGCTGTATACTGTGCCCTGTGATGCTGAGCTGTATACTGTGTCCTGTGATGCTGAGCTGCATGCTGTGCCCTGTGATGCTGAGCTGTATACTGTGCCCTGTGACGCTGAGCTGTATACTTTATTCTGTGATGCTGAGCTGTATACTGTGTCCTGTGATGCTGAGCTGTATACTGTGTCCTGTGATGCTGAGCTGTATACTGTGATGCTGAGCTGTATATTGTGTCCTGTGATGGTGAGCTGTATACTGTGTCCTGTGATGCTGAGCTGTATACTCTGTCCTGTGATGCTGTCAGAAAACTAGTGTGACCAGAAATGTGTGGACTGCACAGAAAATACCAAACAAAAGCGTAACTAAAATAAGAGGATTTATTATAAGGTGTGACAGTGAACTTAAACGTACAACCAAAATAGAAATAGTGAAACCAACCAAAAGCATATAACTAGAGCAGTAAGGAAAGTCCAAACCATAAACTTCAAGCCAGGCCACGGTCATCCACGGGAGATCAGTCAGAAGGAACTGGGGAGCAGGACGCTGCAGGTTTCCGGATGCAGGTTTTGGGATACAGGTTTCAGGATACAGAGGCACGAGGACCAATATCAAGGCAAGCTAGCACAGCACTCCCAGGTTTAAATACAGTTCCTGCAAACAGTCTCAAGTGATGCTTGATTGCAGGAGATGATATCAGGTCCTGACTGCGAAGAGACACCTGCTGGTGGACACTGGAACTGCAGCCCCTAGGTGTGGGGGCTACAGTGCCACCAACTGGTGAAAGTGTTCCTAACAGATGCTGAGCTGTATACCGTGTCCTGTGATGCTGAGCTGTATACTGTGTCCTGTGATGCTGAGCTGTATACTGTGCCCTGTGATGCTGAGCTGTATACTCCTGACACAATATGTGGAATACAGGGGACGGAGTGGGTGGATTCTATAAGGGACGGGGCTTATTAGAAGTAGGAGGGGTCAAAAAGGAAGGGCGGGGCCTGGCGCCCCCCATCCAAAAACGTTACCAGCCGCCACTGTTGCATAAAGTCACATATAGCCCCCCTGCTCAAGCCCCTGTGCCTGAGTAACTGTCACACCCATACAATGGACTCAGGAAAGGCCATCTGCATTGTTTTGCAGCTTTCTCGCCCTATGTTCCACTGTGAACTTGTAGGGCTGTAGGGCCAAAAGCCCCCTTGTCATCCGACTATTCTCCTCCCTGTTATCGCACATCCACTTCAGGGGGGCATGGTCGGTGACCAGTCTAAATGACCTGCCCAATAGATAATACTTTAGGCTTTTAAAGGCCCATTTAATTGCGAGACACTCATTCTCGACTATAGCATAATTTTTCTCGTGCCGGTTCAGCTTCTGGCTTAGGTGTACAACCGGGTGCTCCTCCCGTCTCTGGTCTGGGACAGTACCGCCCCTAGACTCACATCAGAGGTGTCAGTCTGCACCACAAATTCTTTGGTGAAGTCTGGGGTCACAAGCACCGGTTGTGCACACAGGGCTTGCTTTAGCTTCTGGAATGCCTTCTTGGCTTCCAGGTTCCACTTCACCATAACCGACCCTCTGCCCCTTGTCAGGTCCGTCAGGGGAACGTCGATGGCAGCAAAGTCTGGTATGAAGTGCCTATAGTACCCCGTGATCCCAAGGAACGCATGCACCTGCTTTTTAGTTCGGGGTTGGGGCCACTTCTGGATCTAGTTTGTTGGTCTGTGGTTTAATGAGTCCCCGCCCAATAATGTGGCCAAGGTATATGGCCTCCTTGAGACGGATGGCACGCTTTTGGGGTTGGCTGTGAGCCCTGCTTTCCTGAGGGAATCTACAACCGCTTGCACTCGGAGCAGATGGGATTCCCAATCAGGACTGTGGATGACCACATCATCCAAGTAGGTAGCTGCATAGGGGCGATGTGGCCTCAATGTCTTGTCCAACATCCTCTGGAATGATGCAGGAGCTCCATGCAGACCAAACGACATTTGCTTGTACCAGAAGGAGCCCTCAGGAGTAGAAAAGGCCATTTTCTCCTTAGCTGACTCTGTCAGGGGTATCTGCCAGTAGCCCTTATGTAAGTCCAGCGTTGTTACGTACCGGGCCCCTTCCAAATGATCCACAAGTTTGTCATCCCGGGGCATGGGGTTGGACAAGCTATTCAGTCTTCTAAAGTCTTTACAGAACCAGATAGTGCCATCAGGCTTTGGGACCAGCACTGTGGGACTTGACCAGTCACTGTGGGACTCCTCTGTCAAATCCAACTCTAACATGTTCTGTATCTCTTTTGATACTGTCTCGAGTTCAAATGGGGAGTACCCCGTAGATGCCTGCAGAACCTCTCGTATAGCATCCCACGAGATCCATGCCAATTCTTTTGAATGGCGCTTCAATTATGGGCGTGGAACAAGTGGACTATTAAAATGGGGCTAAGGCGCAGAGAGTTGACACTCAGGGCAGGATACACAATACTCTGACATCTGCATGCAACCCAGGCCAGAAGAATCTCCAGGATATTCTCCCCCTGGTCTTCTCCATACCCAGATGTCCCCCCCCCATTACATGTCCATGGGCCAGATCTAGCACCATCCTGCAAAGGGTTTGGGGACCACTAGCTGTTCTACTTCATCCTCCCCGCGTTTTATCACCTGATACAACAAATTATTTCTAAAAGCCATATAGGGAAAAGATACCCCCCAATTAGGGTCCACTGGTTCCCATCCATCACCTTCACGTTTTCTCTGACTCTAAAGAGAGTGACATCCTGTAGTTGCTCTGTACAGATGTCCTCTCTCCGGACCTCTAAGTTAGGTACTACATTCTGGGTCATTAGCCACCAGCTGGGAGCTATCTTTCGGCTCCTCCAGCTCCCCAGCCATAACAGGAAAAGGGTCTCCTTCTTTCTCGGTCCTGCCACCAGTCTCCCCCTCCATTTGGCAAAAAAGGTCTGGTGAGAGCTCCCGTGCTTCCTCAGGAGGGGGAGCTCTTTCCTCCAGACTTTCCGTGCCTTCTCATAACGTCCAAAAATTTTGAAAATCCCTCCCCACTAGGGCTTCATGAAGTAGTGAAGGTACTACCACCCCCACTGAATGGGTCACACAGCCGCAAGGGTTGAAAATCTTAACGATCAACATCTGGTAGTCACGAGTGTCCCCATGGATGCAGATGACCCGGACAGTGCTAGGATGTAACCTTGCAGGATTTACACAACTGCTTTTGACCAAT
This sequence comes from Glandirana rugosa, assembly GCA_018402905.1. Taxonomy (NCBI): domain Eukaryota; kingdom Metazoa; phylum Chordata; class Amphibia; order Anura; family Ranidae; genus Glandirana; species Glandirana rugosa. The sequence continues at coordinate 43,352 of BLSH010343045.1, forward strand.
GTTACCACACTACCAGAGTCCAGCAGTGACTGGTCTACCATCAATAGAAATCACACACATTTGCTTCTCCATGCGACCTGAGCATAATGCAAGGTAATGTAATGTAGGTTCAACAAGTCCTCAGCCGCCGTGCATCTCTCCATGAGGTCCACAAGTTGGTTGGTGGTTTTGGGGTCCCCATGACTGACCCATTTCCTCAAAGCAGCAGGGAGTGCCCGCAGATAGAGGTCCATGACCACACGCTCCACAATATGGGAACGCAGCAAAGTCTCGGGCTATAGCCATTTCTTGGTGAGATGAATCAGGTCGAAACATCGGTGAACGGGGTGGCTTGTCAGTGCAGTAGGTCCACTGATGCATCCATTGAGCCCAGACTGCCATGGTGACCCCCAGACATGCGAGTATCTCTGCCTTTAGAGTCTCATAGTCCTGGGCCTTATCTGGTTCCAGATCCAACTAAGCTTTTTTGGGTTGGTACTAACAGTCCCACCCACTGTTCTTTTGGCCATCCTTCATGAAGAGCGTCTCTTTCAAAGGTCGTGAGGTACGCTTCCACGTCTTCCACAGGTGTTATCTTCTGCATGTGGTAATAAGCGCATACCAACTTTGGTTCCACTGTCAAAGGAGGTGCAGGCCCCTTCTTTAACTCCAGCAGGGCCTGTGCAAACTGTCGGTTCGTCTCCTGTTGTGCTGTGATAGCCTGGTGACTAAGCTGCAGTGGCCTCTGCGACCCAGAGGTTGGTTTCTTACTGAGCAGCACTGGCCTGCCGAGTTGCCCCTGCTGAGCCGCCTGTTGTGCTGCAACCTGGCGGTTGGTTTCCCGCTGGGCTGCATTGGGTTGCAGCAGGGCTTTCAACATTTCCTCCATCTTGGAAAATTGTCCGCATCCTCAGGGCTAGATCAAGAGCATCATGGCCTGGTGCTGAGGGTTTTGGTGGGCCTTTAATGCTCCCAATATTGTGGTAACAGTTTGGGGGTGGCCCCTTCCTGTTCCAACGTGACTGCGCACAAGTGCACAAAGCAAGGTCCATAAAGACATGGATGAACTAGTTTGGGGTGCAGGAACTTAATTGGCCTACACACTGCACAGAGTCCTGACCTCCACCCAATAGAATACCTTTTGGCTGAATTAGAGCGGAGACTGCGAGTCAGGCCTTCTCATCCACATCAGATTTGCAATGGTGGTGGAACCCTCCTACACATAAATACTATATTTATACATAATTTAGGTAAGGCCCTGAGTCAGGAGTTATGTTTAACAACATAGAGAGAACAAGCAACATCTCTACATGAAGTGACATGTTTAGATTTGAACTCAGGACCTGAGCAGTGATAGGCAGAATTTCTACCTTGTGAGCCATGGGGCTGCTGCATGTGGAGTCCTCCGACACATAAATACACAAATACTGCGTTTCTAGGAATATATAGGAATTACATTAGTCAGGAGTTATTCTTCTAGATTTATTCTGTGATATTTCGTGTTTCTTGCTGTGTGAGTGTAGAATAGTAATGTTATCCACAGATTTTTTAGGACATTTTTATTTCTGATGTTGGTACACATGTCACATTTTTTGGGCTCAAATTAAAGTGGTTGTCAACTCTCGACAATATGATGGATTTGCTGTGTTGTTTTCCTACACTCCCACAGACCAAGTTCTCTCTCCCCTCCCATAAAGTTATGTTTGGTAACTTCTCCCTGCCTGAATACCCGTGCTGATATTTAAAACACAGCCTGGTGCTGAGAAACTCCCCCCTGTTCTTCTCACAAAGTCAGAGCCATGCACAGTAGCTGCCATGATTTTACTACATATGGAGGAGAGACATTGCACCAAAGCCGTCTGCCAGGAGGAGGGATGGGGAAGGGGAAATAGCAGCAGCATAACAGACTGCCAGTGCCCTGATCTCAGCCTATATCAGAACTTGGACAGGAGCAGAGCGGCCGTTTTTTTTAGTCTCCCCCCAATAACAGTTACTGTAAAAACTGTCTACGTCCCTGGCTGGCTGGTGTGTATAGACAGTCAGTGTATATGTCCAGCCAGCTTTAGCAGCACACTGCCAGCACATCTCCTGCGCCCCCCTTCCTCCGGTAAATGGTGCCGCCCAGGGCATCCGCCCCTGCCTTGTACTGGCCCTGGTTATACTGTCAACAAACTGTTAAATACAATTTAAAAAAAACAGCATGGGGGGGACTCATGCCATTTAAAAAACAAAACGTTTGGAGTGGGGTACTACCTACACTGTTTTTTATTTTTTTTAATTTGTAAGCTGGCTCTTTTGTTTACATTCAGTCATTGGAAATCCCACTGACAGCAAATGAGTCATGGTTACTAAGGACGTGATAGCTGTCTGCTCCTTAACAACCAGCTATTCCAAATAAAATTTTAGATACAAAACTAATTATGATAACAAATTGGTTCAATCGCTCTGCCAATCACTTCACTGGCTTCCCCTACCCCGCCGTATTAAATTCAAAATACTAACCTCAACATACAAGGCAATCCACCATACTGCCCCCAGCTACATCACCAATCTCATCCGCAGATATCGCCTCAATCGTCCTCTCTGCTTCTCCCAGGACCTCCTGCTCTCTAGCTCCCTTGTTACCTCCTCCCATGCCCGCCTACAGGATTCTCCAGAGCCTCTCCCATCCTCTGGAACTCCCTGCCCTAGAATGTCCGGTCAGCTCCCCCCCTGTCCGCCTTTAGGCAATCCTTGAAAACTCCCTTATTCAGGGAAGCCTACCCCACCTCCACCTAAGAACTGTGCTTGAGTCACCTCTATCAGATCATCCCTTGCAGCCATTACCTTTTGTACCACCTCCCCCTCCCTTTAGATTGTAAGCTCCACGAGCAGGGCCCTCCTATTCCTTCTGTATTGAACTGTAATGTAATTGTACTGTGTCCCTTCTTTATTGTAAAGCGCTGCACAAACGATTGGCGCTATATAAATCCTGTATAATAATAATTAACCAATGCATGTGAAATGAAACAAAAAATTGTGGCAAGCACATGTCTAATAGGAGTTTCTTTCATATTTCAGAATGCCCGTAAAAAATCTGCTCCATCAGTAAATTTTCCATCTATTGTCAGTTAAAAAAAAGCAACCCTGGCACTGTCTTCCACAGTAATTTCTACCACTACGCGTTTTCAGCGTTTCCATCTGAATAATGCCCAAAGTCATTCAACCTAGCAGACTGATGGCATCCTGTGAGTGCAGGGCATCATGGTCCTGCCTCCAGGGGCGCATCACCCCAACACCCTACACTCACAGTTAAACCACTTGCCGACCGCAATATATATATAATTTGCGGTTTGCGAGTGTTTACCAGGATTATGGCAGAAAATATTAGCCATAACCCTGATATCCTTTTTGCAGCAAGCGGCTAGATTTCTCATGAAATCTGTCCGAGCAGCTCATGAGATCGAGAGCAATAATTCTAGTGCTAGACCTCCTCTGTAACTCTAAATAAATAACCTGCAAAGACATTTAAAATGTTGCCTATGTAGATTTTTAAGTGCCATCATTTCTCGTTATTTCACAAGCGTGCTCAGTTTTAAAGCGTGACGTTTGGTATCTATCTACTTGGCATAACATCATCTTTCACATTTTACAAAACAATGGGGTATAAATTGTGTATTTTTTATTATTAATTCATTAAAATTTATTTTTTCCAAAAAAATGCATTGGAAAAACCACTGTACAAATACATTATGACATAAATTGCAACGGTCGCCTTTTTATTTCCTAGGGTCTCTGCTAAAAAAAAAAAAAGTATAACGTTTTGGGGTTCTGATGTTCTAGCAAAAAATACTTAAACTTGTAAACAAAAAGTGCCAGAAAAAGTCTGCTCTTCAAGTGGATTATGATTTAGAAAAAGGTCACTGCCCAATGTAGGAGAAGAGGTGAAGAGGAAGAGGACCTAATTTATTCCATGACTGGTCTGAAGACATTTGGGAAAAGTCAGTGTTCAACCACTGCAGGGTCAGCTGTTGACAGTAGAGATTGGAGGCTAAAGGAACAGAGTAGATCAGGCTGGCACTGTGCCTTGAGATTGCTGTGATGGCCGATCACTAGTGATAACTAATGTAAAAAGTGTAGTGCTGTTTACATCTAGTTATCTCCCCTTCCTGTCACAGCAGAGGAAGGAGGACATTGATAAGTAACAAATTAATAATTTATTCATTGCAGAAGATCACAGGTAGCAGCAGATCAGTACTGTTAGCTTGGGATCACGTTAACCCTTTCACTTTCATCCTCTCCTCTACATGCCAGCTCCACTCTGTCTCTCTGTACTTGTGACCAGTGGCGGCTGGTGAAGTTTTAAGATGGTGGGGCGCCAGACCCCGCCCTTCCTTTTTGCCCCATCCCGCTTCTTAGAAGCCACACCCCTTATAGGCTCCACCCACTCTGTACACAATGTACAGTATAACTCAGCTGTCAGTCTTAATTCTCAATAAAATATTGCTGGCTCATTCATCCATTAAATCCCAAAGGCAAAGAATTACATTAGCTGTGAGGTCTGCACAGGAACCGAGCACAGACTGGCACTATGTGGGTTTTCATGTATGTGGTGTGCCATCAAGCTCCATCCTAATTCCTTATTTTATAGAAGGAACGCTGGAAATCCTCCACTAACCCCTGACACAAGGTGAGCCATAGAAATGTCCCTGGTTTTTGGAACTGACCAGCTTCCCTAACATAAATCTTCATTATCTGTCAAAAAAAGTTCAAAATGTAATTATAAAATCAGGCGATTTAAGATGGCATTCATTGGAAAGCAGTTATTGTAGAGGAATTGTCATGACTATACATTCCTCTTGTTCTGTTTGATGCTGAGATACACAGAGGCTGAGCACAGGCAGCTTCAACCAACACAGCAACTCCACTCCTGGTGACTTCTTGGTCCCTGCATTGGAAGTCATGAATCATTGCTTACAATGCACTGAATGCAGGGATGAAGAAGTCACCAGGAGAGGAGTTGTTGCTGTTTTGGTTGAAGCTGCCTGTTAAACAGTAAAGTATGAAGAGCTGAGGGTGTGCAGTGCTGCTGAGCTCTGTGGTTCCCCAATGTCAGCAGACTAATTGCAGATCAATTACTGCCTGTGTATCCCTGAGAACTCCCTGTGACTTACATGCCAGCTCAGAGTTCTTATCCTACTGCTGAGCTTTGGAAGGGACCTTTTCAGCCTTATCTGTTATCTATGGATGCAGACTAATGCCTGCCTGTGTATTGCTGGGAGCTCCCTGTCATGTATGCTCAGAGATCTTACCTTGCAGACATTACTGTGCTTGATCTTTCCCTCGATTCCCCATGTCCTCTCCCTCTGCTCTGTATAGGATGGTGGGTGGGGGAAGGGTCCCTGGTGGAGAGGGGAAACACTGCTGGAGGTAGAGACTAAGTGTCAGAGTGTGACTTGTGTAGGGGGGGACCTGGCTAGACAGCAGGCTAGAATGTGTAACTGCAAGCAGAGAAAATCTTGGCTCCCCCCCCCAGGCAGAGACCAAATGGACTAGGCAGTTTAAGGTCTGTAGATTTAGACGTCCTAAAAAGCTCCTATTCTCAGAATGGAATGTTGGAAAGCAGCCAATGAGGGTGGAGAATTCATTTTACTGTGTTCTAGATAGGGTTTTTTAATGAGATTTGGGACGTATGCCCTGTTGCTAGGTAGATTACACTTCTCTTACTTATCTAATCTGTCTATTCTAGCAATTAGCAACAGAAGCACAGCTAGAGAGAAATTCCAAAGATTTTTTTTCTTTGGAGTTTCTCTCTAGCTGTGCTGCTGTTGGTTAATAATTATAGTTAATTTTTATTTTTATTTCTTACTTATTTTTTGGTGGGGCACCGCCCCAAGTGCCCTTATGGACGAGCCTCCATTGCTTGTGACATACAGTATATTAACAACTTCACCTCCTTATCCTCCACATTTGTACATTAACCCCTCCCATGCCTCCTCCCTCTGTGTATGACCTGTGCATTAATGGTTCACTGTATTTAATGCACCATTGGCAAGTTTTTAAAGCACTAATAATTTAGTTCTGCATGGAGACATGTAGACTGCATCACCTCTTTTCCCAAAGACGTTGGCTGAGTGAGCTTCTGGGGCAGAAGGACAGAGCATGGAAACCATGTAGACATGTGCAGGATGAAAAATTTGTTTAGTTTAGTTTCGATTCGTTATTTAACTGAATTCGTTTAGTTAAATTCGTTGCATTCATTACATTAGTTTTCGGGATTTGTTTAATTTCGTATTCAAATTCAAAAAAATTCAACCGAATTAGAAAAAATTTGATCACATTCGAAAAAAATCGACCGCATTCGAAATAATTCTACTGCATTCGAAAAAAATTCTACCACATTCCAAAAAAATTCTACTACATTCAAAATATTTCTATTGGATTTGAAAAATTACTATCAGATTCGAAAACATTCAAAATTCTAATTTCGGAAGACTGTTATACATTATATTCTTCTATATTGTTTTTCTATTTTATTCTTTTCCATTCTATTGTGTTCTTTTATGTTCTATTCTATTCTTTTCTATTCTATTTTGTTATTTTATGTTCTATTCTATTATTTTCTATTCTAATCTTCTTCTATTCAAATTCATATTTATTCTATTCGAAATTCGAAAGATGGTTATATATTCTATTTTAATATTCTGTTCTATTGTTTTTCTATTCTATTCTTTTCTAGGTTATTATCTTATTTTCTATTCTATTATTTTTTATTCTATTATAATCTTTGCTTATTCATATTCTATTATAATCTTTGCTTATTCATATTCAGTCTATTCGAAATTGGAATTCATTGTATTCGAAATCCGAATTTCGGAAAATAGTATATATTATTTTATGTTGCTCTATTCTGTTCCATTGTTTTTATATTCTTTTCTATCTTATTCTTTTATTTTCTATTCTATTCTTTTCTATTTTTTTTCCATTCAAATTCAGTCTATTTGAAATTGGAATACATCGTATATTCGAAATTCGAATTTTGGAAGATAGTATATTATATTCTATGTTAATCTATTCTGTTCTATTGTTTTTCTATTCTTTTCTATCTTATTCTCTTATTTTCTATTCTTTTGTATTATTTTCTATTTTATTATTATTTTTTCTATTCCATTCATATTCATTCTTATTCTTTTTTTCTATTCAATTATTATCTTTTCTATTCAAATTCAAATTCAGTCTATTCAAAATTGAAATTCATTGTATTTGAAATTCGAATTTTGGAAGATAGTATATTATTCTTCTATTTTAATCTTTTCTGTTTTATTGTTTTTCTATTTTATTCTCTTATTTTCTATTCTATTCTTTTCTCTTATTTTCTATTCTATTATAGTCCTTTCTATTCAAATTCAGATTCAGTCTATTTGAAATTGGAATTCATTGTATTCGAAATTCTAATTTCGAAAGATAGTATATGTTATTCTCTATTAATCTATTCTGTTCTATTGTTTTTCTATTCTTTTCTATCTTTTTCTCTTATTTTACATTCTATTTTTTTGTATTCTATTATAATATTTTCTATTTGAATTCAGATTCAGTCTATTCAAAATTAGAATTTATTGTGTATTCAAAATTCACATTTCAGAAGATAATATTATTCTATTTTAATCTATTCTGTCCTATTATTTTCTATCTTCTTCTCTTATTTTCTATTCTATTATAATCTTTTCTATTCAAATTCAGATTCAGTCTATTCGAAATTGGAATTCATTGTATTCGAAATTTGAATTTCGGAAGATAGGATCTTATCATTCTATTCTGTTCTATTGCTTTTCTATTCTCTTATTTTCTATTCTTTTGTGTTATTTTCTATTCTATTATAATCTTTTCTATTTAAATTCAAATTCAGTCTATTCAACATAGGAACTCATTCTATTTGAAATTTGAATTTCAGAAGACTGTGTTCTCTTTTTATTTTCGATTCTATTGTTTTTCTATTCTCTTCTACTTTCTATTCTATTCTTTTCTTTTTTTGGTTTTCGTTGTTTTGGATTATTTTCCAATCAATCTCAAATTTATATTATTTGGATTTTGGAAAATGGTCAATTGGTTATATTGTATTTTATTTAATTATATTCTATTAAATTATATTCTTTCCTTTACTATTCTTTTATTTTTTATTATATTACTTTATTATTTTATATTCTATTCTAGATTTTTTTTTCTAATTTGTTTCAAATTTTTTCCGAATTCGGTTCGAATTGTTTTCAAATTCAATTTGAATTTCGACTCAAATTGGATTCAAATCGAATTTTGGCCGAAATTTTTCAAATCTAATAATTTTGGATTTGTTTTAAATCGTTACTATTGTAATTTGGAAATTCAGATGCATCCGAATTCCGAATAATTAAAAATTCATCTGAATTTCGATTCGGAACTAAACGAATTGCACATGTCTAAACCCATGTGAGTAAGTCTGCCTGGCATTTCTTCCCATAAATAAAAAATATGTTATGACAGAGTGACTTTTTGAAGAGGAATTCCAGGTATGGTATTTTCTACATAGTTATATTGCTCCAAGCTAGACCAATGTAAGTATGCATATACCATACCTGTGGGATCCCTCTAGAAGCTGGAAATCACTGTAGTTGACACCGCAACTACAGTAATCTCCACTTGCTTCTGGGTTCCACAAGTGGCTGCCCTGCTGCATTGTGAACACAGGAGGTAGGCCGCTTGGCACGGACACCATTCAGAGAATGGTTTGCATTTTCATAATGAAGGGTAGAGGTGGGATGGTGACGCCACACTCTCTACCTTATCCAATCAGAGACAATAAACTGAAACCGGTGACTACCCCCAATGGTCTCCAGAGAGGAAAAGAAGAAATGGCCTATATCGGTACTTAAACACTGAGTAAACCGTTTTAAAATATATATTTTTATTCATACATTATTTAAAAATAGTAGCATTCAGATACAAAAATTTAATTACATATGTTACATATGCAACACATGTCAAGTGAAACATAAAAATCATGAGTGACACTTGATATTGCAACACCCTAGGTCATATGACAAGCCAGGATGTAGGACATGGACATCCTCATAATGTGAACAATATCCTCTACATGTTTTGTGGACAATTTTGCTTCTTCAGGAGGAGTGCTTTCAGATTGCCTCTATGAAAATCATATCAATCAGCTAGGTAAAAGCATAATGCACACACAAAAACAACCATAAATGTGAGTGGAGAACTGCATGTATGCTTACCAATGAGGACCAATATCTGCAGATGCAGATTTGGTCTCCGGTTTCAGCTTATTGTCAATAATAGGATGATGTACCCCTTTCCCAAATTACTTGATTATCTCTATATGAGGGCTCACTATTTATCCAATCATAGAATGCTTTGCATTCATTTGAAAAATGCAAATCATTCTCTGAATGGCACCCGTGGCAAGAATCTGACTTACTGTGTTTACAATGCAGCAGGGAAACCACTCGACATGGGTCCTGGAAGCAAGTGGAGATCACTGGAGTAGCAGTGTCTTCTACAGTGATTTCCAGCTTCTAGAGGAATTCCATTGGTATGATATATGCATTGTTACTACATTGGTCCAAGCTGGAGCAATCTAACTATGTAGAAATTAAACATGTGCATGACGAAAAAATTTGTTTTGTTTAGTTTTTATTCGTTAATCTAGTTATTTCATTTAGTTAAGTTTGGTTGATTTGTTCAATTCGTAGTCTGAATTTTTCCAAATTTCTTTGAATTTACAAATTTTTTTCGATTTGAAATGTTTAAATCAATACATTTTATAATCTGTCCAAACTAAAATGTTAGATTTTTTTCAATTTGAATGCAACAAAGTAAACAAACAAAAGAAAATCTTCATCAAATGATAACAATGACCCTTTAAATCACTTTTGGCTTCACAAAAACAGCATTATTTTGAAATGGTACTCTAATAACACACTGTCTTTGATTTCATAAATATGTTTACAGTTCAAATTCGAATGGAATGCCATGTAAAATTCGATTCGTATTTAGAATTTAGAATTAGAAATTCGGAAACTCGGACGAATTTCGTTTCGTTATTCGGAACATTCGGTAAACTTTGTTTATACTATAATTCGGAGATTTGAATATATCCGAATAATGAAAAATTTGTCCGAATATTAATTAGGAACTAAACAAACCGCACATGTCTAGTAGAAATATCTATACTTGAACAACTTGGCATTAGACTGTAACAGCACACAATATTAAGCAGCTTGATTCCAACATTTCAAAAACATTGTGGCAAAAGATTAGATCATATTTGGGTATCTACTTTCCAAAAAGCTATCATTTTTAGGTGTGTTTGTGCTGTCTTGGGATTTTTATCTTAACAGAAAGGAAACATTTTTTTTTTGTAAAATATTTGGTCTTATTTTCTTTTTATAATAAAAAAAGCCCAGTGGTTATTAAATATCAACAAAAGGAAACTAAGGGGCTAATTCACTATATCGCGAATATGCAATCGCATAACGCTCAAAAATAACGCCCATTAAAGGCAATTAGCATATCAAATAGGCGATCATGCGAACGCAGAATCGCGTTATTGCCGCGAATATGCCTTCTTATATGGGAATAGCTGATGTCAATTGGCTGCAGAATCCATTGAAGGCTTGTATGAACATGATTTGCTTGAAAAAGTGTATGGGAACTACTGCAGCAAAATGGAAAGCATAATGCTGCGTACAATGCAAGGTGTGCTGATGACTAGAGTTGAGCGAACCTCTGGAAGTTCGGGTTCTGCTGGTCCGTCCGAACTTCGGGACAAAGTCCGGGTCCGGGTCCGGACGGAACCCGAACGATCGCACGCACGCTAGCAAGCCCAAGGCAGGCCTGGGCCTGGGCCTGAAACAGGGCTTCAAGCCTGCCTGGTCGTCTTGGGCTTGAAGGTCTCCAAGCGAGTTGAGATCAGTAGTCGTGTGGAACGTAACATGCGTCGTAATACGAAAGGTAAAACGACGTCATCAAGGGTATGTGAAAAAGTTCGTTTAGTACAAGTATGTTCGGAAGTTACCTAAGACGTCGGTTAACTGTAGTCGATAAGGGTATATTCTTCCGTATAAGCGCCGTTATTGCGCTAAGACGCAAGCGTACTAGCGGATAAACTATACGATTAACGGAAATTACCCGCAATAAAAACTCGCAATACGCTAACGTA
>BLSH010343045.1:59958-73655 GCA_018402905.1 Glandirana rugosa
CAAACAGACAGCAGTAGTAAAGTAATCTATCTCAGGATGCAGGATCAGGTCTTAAAATGTCTCAAATCTGTCCCTCACGCAGTCAGCTACCTCTCCCTACACTAACCCAAGGAGCATGTGACTGCAGCACTGTGACTCCAGCTTATAAAGAGGCTGGGTCACATGATGCACCAGCCAATCACAGCCATGCCATTAGTAGGCATGGCTGTGATGGCTTCTAAGGGCAAACCAGTGAAACGCTTGTTGATTGGCTGCCCTGCAGCTTCTCAACACGTGGAGTAAAATAGCAGAACCCCGGACCGAACCCGAACGATTTTTGAAATGTCCGGGTCCGGGTCCGTGCCACGGACACCCTAAAGTTCGGTACGGACCCGAACGTTACAGTCCGGGTTCGCTCAACACTACTGATGACATCTGTAGGATCCGAACCTGGAGCTGTCAGCTTTGAACGTATCGGAATAAACAACTACGCTATAGACTTGACTACAGCCAGACAGAAAAAATACATTTACTAATCTTGTATTCTCTACAAACTAACTGCCGCCACCTTAACTAGAGTGCGATTATTCCAATTGCACACCATAATATTAATGAATATGTACATACCATTACATAAGTTCATAGTATGGAAGCAATCAAACTGATGATGGGCATTGGGTAATTGGTGAATATGCCTACACATATTTTCAAAATAAAATGCTGCATAGAATGCAAGGTGTGCTGATGACATCTGTAGGATCCAAACAAGGAGCTGTAAGGTTTGAACGTATCGGAATAAACCACTATGCTATAGAGTTGACTGCAACCAGACAGAAATAATACATTTACTAATCGTGTATTCTCTTCATTCTCTACAAACTAACTAACTAATTACAATACAGTTCAATACAGAAGGGCCCTCCTATTCCTTCTGTATTGAACTGTATTGTAATTGTACTGTGTCCCTTCTTTATTGTAAAGTGCTGCGCAAACTGTTGGCGCTATATAAATCCTGTATAATAATAATAATAATAATAACTGCCGGCACATTAACTAGTGTGTGAATATTCAAATTCCACACTATAATATTATTGAATATGTACATACCATTGCATAAGTTCATAGCATGGAAGCAATCAAACTGATGGGCATTGGTGAATATGCCTTCACATATTTTCAGAATATAATGCCAATTACAATGCAAGGTGTAGTGATGGCACCGGTAGGATCCAAACCTGTAGCTGTAAGCTTTTAAGGTATTCAAAGGAACCACTACACTATGAAGTTGATCACAACCAGCCATAGAAAATACATTTACTAATCTTGGATTCTGAAAATTCTCTACAAACTGCCAGCACATTAACTAGTGTGTGATTATTCCATTTCCACATCATAATATTATTGAATATGTACACACCATTGCATGCATTTAAAGAATTCATAGTATGGAAGCAATCAAACTGATGGGCATTGGCTAATTGGTGAATATGCGTTCGCATATTTTCAGCATCTAATGCTGAGTACAATGCAAGTTTCAGAAGGTCATACCATCGAACTACTCTGTGAGTAAAGCCTCGTACACACGGAACGAAGATCGTACGTACGATTGTCTCAAATCGTATGTTGGCTGTTGTATCTAGCATACTGACTGCACTACACGATCGTACGACCAAAGAAAGAATGTTCAGGTGCATGTAATTAGCATCCAGCCATTCCTGCCTTCTGAGCATGCGTGTTTTGCACAATACAACTTGTTTGACCAACTTCTCTGTACACAAGATACAACGGTCATATGACCGCTTGTTGGTATTACCACGTTTTCTAGTTTGCTCATACCACTCCCGTTGTATGACCATCCTAGGTTGGCTGTTCTAATCGCACGTACTAACGATCGATTTCGTATACAGCGGTTGTTTGTATGACCTGTTGTATACGATCGTCGTCCCGTGTGTACGAGGCTTTAGATAGCCTTGTTTAAATGTATCATGTAGGCTTGCTGTAATGGCTTGTATGGTAATACAAATCAATGTACCAGCCAAACTTTAAACAGTCAGAATTATTTGACATTCATGTCAGCTGGGATTACTACTGATCTGTGATTAGCTGAAGCTATTCAAGTGGTACAGGTTGTTGAGATAAGCCCAAGTACCATGTGATAGCTGGGGGTCAATCCCAGCTCACCAATCTAGGTAACCAAGCTGATATTAAAGTTGTGCCTCAGCCCCCCCACCACAGAAAATGTACAAGTCAGCAGCTACACATCCTGCAACTGCTGACTTTAATTATTAGGACACTGTCCTGGAAGATAGTGATGTTGGCACCCCAGTCCATGTTTCCATTGGCTCTCAGGTGCTGTTGCCTCCATTGCCGATTCCCTACTGTGCATGAACAAAGGGCACTGTGTTTTCTGAATGGCCTGGCAGCAGGGAAGGAGGAGGGGTGACAAATTTCTTGCATACCTCGCTGCAGTGAGGTCTGTTGGAAGTGGGGACAGGTAAATGTCCAAAACAGGTACCCACCCCCCCGAAAAGGTGCCAAACGTGGCATCAGAAGGGGGGGAGAGATAAGCAGGACTTCCACTTTTGGATGGATATCTAAGGCCCCTTTCACACTTGTGCAACTTGTTCTGCAACTTGGGACTGCAGAGTCGCCTGTCAAGTTGGACCCTGCAATTTCCGATGAGTAGCATTCATAGCTGTCTGACTTCAAGTGGTATCAACTTCAAACTAATCCCTGAACTACTTTGGTCCGAGTTTGATATGACTTGTGGTCCCTAGACCTCAAGATTACACAGGCATTGCTTCAAGTCACACCAAAGTTGCATGACTTTCAAGTCACACAAGTGCGAATGGGGCCAAAGTCAACAGGTGTTATCCTGAAAGTAATGCAGTTTACCCACAACATTGTCCCAACTTTAGGGAATGCCTGAGTAATATTGAGAGCTAGGAACCTCAAGTCACATCAAAGTAGTACAGGGACTACTTTGAAGTTGGTGCCACTTGAAGTAGCACAGATATGAAGAGTTTCAGGAAAAGTCGGCCAAGTGTAAAAGGAGTGTATAGAAGTAACCCTCTCGGAGATATATATATAAAAAAGCAGCTCTCTCAAATATATATATATATATATATATATACATATATATATATATTACACACACTCCTTACTGATTTACATCAGCAGAATACATGCAGGAAGTGTAATGTGCCTGTAACCAGGAAGTGATGTGTGCGCATGGGCATTAAGCAGGGCTGCCATCAGTGTGGTTCAGGCAGTACTGTTGTAAGGGACCTCAGTGTCTCAAGGGGCCCTTACAAACAAAGTGTTTAGCAGTCTTTAACATTGGAGTGGGACAACATTCTCCTGAACCATAGGCGATAAAAATACTAAACTTGGGTCACATGGAGAGGGCCCCCTGGACCACGTTTGGGACCTCCAACACCTATGGTTCGGCTTGAGGTCTTTTTGCAAGCATTGGGTGAGGCTGTGCTGCCTGTGCACTGTTTTTTTTTTACCCCATGGATCCCACACTAGCATGCATTGCACACTTCACTTGAATGAGTCATGCTTAGCAGGCTACACCCGGTAAGTGTGACAGGATGTATAATTCCTACTGAGGCTGCGATATTCGTACACCCCTGGATGTGGTGGAACAGCCCAGGGGGAAGGTCCTGGGGAATGTTGGTGGTCAAAAAGGGGGGCAGGTCTAAAGCAGTTTAAGAAGCCCCAAAATTTCTGATGGCTGCCCTGGCAGGAAGAGAATGTTTGGTGATCCCACATGAACAAAAAAATTAACCCTATCCGTACCAAATATAGCTACCGCATCCTCCCCCACACGGTGTAAGCACAAGTTTATTTCCGACACTTACCCATCAAATGAGTAGCACCTCTTTTCTGAAATGGAACCTCGCTATATCCACCTATATAGAGACCCTGACCAGCAAAGGCACTTCTGTGTGAACACAATGACATTCCTGGGTCAGAGGCCAAAGCCACACTTGCTTGCGAATATTTGATCGCAATCACATTATTATTTTTTTTTGTTGTTTTTAGTAATAGGCAGGTGAATGACAAAGGCTCAGTTTGAGACAAACAACACTGCCTATCCACCAGCTAAATTCATTATGAGTGCTGGTTCATACTTCAGGTTCCTGCATCGCATTTCACACTGCCATGTGTGACCTGCTGGGAGCATCAATGCATTGTTAATGACACCCCCATTTCAACTCACATATCACAGTGCAAACTAACAGTTTGGACATTAATCTGATCGCATGGGTGTGAACACCCATGCAATCCAATTCTGGTGTCGACCAAAAGAAAAAAGAAAAGGTGTGCGAGTTTGGTCTGAATGCAATGCAAATTCAGCCATCCTATCTGTATGGCTGAAAATCGCATGGACAGTGCATGTGACTTGTACTGCGCTGTGAATCAGACACAATCTTGCACAGTGCAGTGTGAACCGACACTTACCTGCAATTCTCCAGACCTGTTAAAAGAAAAGACTCCACTTAAACATCCTTTATCATTTACTTGCAGGTGTGCTGAAGAGGTTAGGTTTTTTTAATCCACGATTACACCTTCTCATAATTTGTCATTAGCAAGACGGTTCACTTCCCCAAACCCAGCTCCCCCAAAACAAATTTAAAAAAAATAGCTCCAGAATTTACATTTATTTGTACAGCAACACAATTAAGCACATGCATTTAGTGGCATTCGTATATTAGGTTTTACATTTAGACAAACATTTAGCAATTGGGATCTAATGGCCCTGCTCATAGGAGCTTACAATCTAAATTTTTTACAAGACTTATAGTGGACATAGCTTTAATTTCACAGTGTTTAGCCGGCTACACATTTCATAGTACAACTACTCTCAACAGACACCAACCACCAACAAATGTTTAGCTGCAAGATTATACCAAATTACAAAAAAACAGTCAGTCATTCTTAAAAAAAAAATACAAAATATTAAAAAAAGATGCATATTCCAAAACATGACCACCCACCGCCCCACATTCCACACACATACATTGAACAGAGGTTCTGCTGGAAGATGCATTTCTGTGTACATGATTAAGTAATGAGATCAAAGAGTAGAAGGTCAGCAGATGCTCCCAAACCATGAATGCATGGTCAGACAGCAACAATACACAACATTGACAGCAAAGCCACACTTTTGATGGACAAAATGCACAAGAATTTCAACGAACAGCCAAAGCAGGGGCATTTGTCATTATGCACAATATCAGCCCTACTCCCCCAAAAACCACAGCAAATAACACGGCCTCTTCGCAGGGAAAACCAAGCTCCTCTAATGCAGTCAATTATATAACATAGGTTGTATTGCACACCGACACACCCAATGGAAGTACACGCCCACCAGTGTCATTCAATTTGTCTCTTCATGTCTGCCTAGCTCAAAGTGATTGCACCTGATAAACGAGAACACTTACAATTTGCAAATGTGTTAGCCCACACAATATTGTCAAAACGCCTGCCTTTACACACACATGAACTTTAATGGCATCCCAGTCCTAGTCTGTAGGGTTCAATATTGAGTTGGCCCGTCCTTTGCAGCTATAACAGCTTCAACTGGGAAGGCTGTCCACAAGGTTTAGGGGTGTTTATGGGAATGTTTGACCATTCTTCCCAAAGCACTTTTGTGAGGTCAGGCACTGATGTTGGATGAGAAGGCCTGGCTAGCAGTCTCCGCTCTAATTCATCCCAAAGGTGTTCTATCAGGTTGAGGTCAGGACTCTGTACAGGCCAGTCAAGTTCTTCCACCCCAAACTCACTCATCCATGTCTTTATGGACCTTGCTTTGTGCACTGGTCCAAATCAGGAGGGGGGATTATTGTGTGGGGTTGTTTTACAGGGGTTGTTCTTTCAAACTTGTGCGACTTGAAATTTGTGCGTTTTTACAACGATTTGCAGCAATGTTTTGCTGCAATGTTTTGCAGTGATTTTGATGTGACTAGAAGCAATAGCTGTGTAATCCTGAGGTATATGGACCTCAAGTCGCATCAAAGTCGGACCAAAGTAGTGCAGGGACTACTTTGAAGTCACTGAAACTTGAAGTCGCACAGATATGAATGCTATTCATTGAAAATCATGGGGAACGGCTTGTCATATGACTTTGCAGTCCCAAGTCGCAGGAAAAGTCACACAAGTGTGAAAGGGGCCTGAAGATCATTTCCAATGAGCACCATTCATATCTGTGCGACTTCAAAGTAGTCCGACTTTGAAGCAACTCAAGGTCGATAGACCTCAGTATTACACAGCTATTGCTTCAAGTCACATCAAAATCACGTCAAAAAATTGCGACAAATTGTGGTAAAGTCATGCGACTTTCAGGTCGCACAAGTGTGAAAGCGGCCTTAGCCCAGGTTCACATTGGTGCGATGCAGGATCCAGCATGATTTCAGCACCGGTTCCTGCATTGCACCTCTCCCACAGGCAGTTCACACTGCCTTCTGTGGACCGCTGTGGGTGTCAGTACAATATTAATGACACCCTCAGATTGGTTCATGGATCGCAGTGCTAACTGTGGATACCGATAGAAATCGGATCGCAGAAGTGAGAACACACATGTGACCTGATTCTGGTGTACGGAAAAAAAGGTCCCTGCACTGCTATAGCTGCAAAGGCTTGACTAAATGAAATTTGAACCCTACAGGCTAAGACTGGGATGCTATTAAAGTTCATGTGTGTATAAAGGCAGGTGTCCCAATACTTTTGGCAAGATCGCA
The DNA here is from genome assembly GCA_018402905.1 of Glandirana rugosa. NCBI lineage: Eukaryota > Metazoa > Chordata > Amphibia > Anura > Ranidae > Glandirana > Glandirana rugosa. The sequence goes on from BLSH010343045.1 coordinate 66,687, forward strand.
GATTGTGCAAGATCTGCAATGGTGGTGGAACCCTCGTCCACATAAATGCTACATTTATTTAAAACTTGGGGAAGGACATGAGTTATGTTTAACAACACAGTAAGAGCTGGCAGCCTTTCTACAGGACATAGCATGTTTGGGATTTGAACCTATGAACCCGGGCGTTGCTTAGCAGAAGTGCTAAGCCCTTAGCCACATTCATGGAGCATCCATTGCTGTGATGTCAAACAGTCCTAAGTCCCAGGGGTGCAATAAATGAACCAATGCAGATGTACTGTGGAAGGTTGGATAACCATTGAACAACCTGTTTCTGGCATATGCCATCTGTTTTGAAGGTTTGGCTCAGTACTGTGAGCATTCTGCTAAAGAACATCTCTCATTTTGGGGCATTTGCCTTGGTAAGAAACCGCAATTATTGCTGGTTGGAAATGTAAAGGCTGATTATAGTCTTTTCCCATAGAAAACATGTGACACAATTTGCAATAGTGGTGGAACCCTCCTACACATAAATACTACATGTAGACATAATTTTGGTAAGAACATGCGTTATGAGAACAGAAAACCTCTCTACATGAAGTGATATTCTCAGGATGCAAACCCAGAACCTCTATGGTCCTAGGTAGAAGCGTTAAGCTGTTAGCCACCAGTCTGCCAAGTGTGCAGCCCTCCTACACATAAATACACACAGACTGCATTTATTTGCACATATAGGTGGTGGAAATACATTAGTCTGGAGTTTATGCTGTGCTATTTGGTGATGCCTGAAGTGTAAAACAGTGATATTATTGCAACAGCTTTTTTATTATTATTATTATTATTTATTATATGTAGTACTATTATCTATTATATTATTATTATTTATTGTTTGTGCTTTGTGAAGATACCTGTGTGAGTTTAGGAAAATATTTTTATGAGATGGACAGCAACAAGCAAAAGACAGGGAAAAACATGAGAAGATTGAACATTGTAACATTTTTAAAAATAAATTAGATGATGAAATAGCAACATTGTTGCAGGGACAATTTGTTTGAGAGAAAGATACATTTCATCTCAACATGAAAAGGATTTCTTTAGGGAAGTTACAATTGTACCATTAGAATCAATGGCTGAAACTTGCATTGGGCTTCTGAAGAAGGTATATTAGCCAACGCGAATTTGCTTTCTCAAAAAGGCATTATAGGCAAGTGCAAATTTGCGAATTTACTATACCGCCCTCTAAAAAAAGGCATGGGAGTTAAAATGAGGGAATTTTCTTGTCTGAGCTCAGTTGTGCTCATGAATAGTCAGGAAAAAAGGGGGAATTTGGCTCTTTTCAGACTTTCAATGATATTTCAGGTTATATATCACTTTTTTAAACAATTTAAAGCAGATGATCATTAAACAAGATACTACATTTTTAGAAACAATTTAGGTGATCCTATCATGCTCTAAACATTATTTCCATGTGCAATTCCCTTGCTTCTACCACAACTAGTTTTTTAGTCAATCACTGCTGTTTGGGCGTTATAGTGAATTTGATTCTGGGACTATTCTCTCCCTCGGGGCTTTAGTGAATTCCATTTTTGCGCTAATTAGCTATTCTGCGTGGTAAAATTTGCGCGAAGGCAGAATCGCGATATAGTAAATGACCCCCTATATCTGTCTAAAAAATACATATATTTTATAATTCATTTGAGTATAGTGTTGCATGACCAAGTATTTGTTAGTCAAACTATCACACAACTGAAAGCTGGCCCGGTAAGAAAGGGGATATAACATACTGATACTGAGGTGATGCATATCAAAGGCTGGGGAACCCAGATGGGGAGGTGATTGGGCAGAGGATGCCACAGCCCGAAGTTGGGTTTAAACCGAAGTCATCTGTGTGTTGTGAAATATGTCCCTTGTTATGGTTTCTTTAATCAAAACTGAAGTTCCGATGAGCTGCCAAAAAATATATTTTCGTGAAAGATAGCAATGATATGAATGTTGTGACCAGCACTTTTTTTTAAAGCAACTATAGTGATAGCGATTCTTTAATCTACTTTGTTTTCCCTGCAGGTGCTGTATTTGCTGCTGATGTGGTGGATGGAACACTTGGGAGATATGTTTATTTTAATCAGTCTATCTCAGATGAGAAACTTGTATTACAATGGAGTTTTAAAAGTGGTCCGTTTGCGTCCCGCTATCCTGGTAACCCTCCTGGATGTGTTGCCGCATACACAGGAAGATGTGAGATGTATGACAATGGAACTCTGAGACTGGATAATCTGATATCTGCAGATGAGGGGATTTACACTTTTACTGCACAGCTGCCACCCGCTACAAATGTAAAGGAGGCCATCATTGACCTTAGAGTCTATCGTAAGTAGTCATTATCTACTTAGTTCCACTATAGATTATTATTGCCATCATTTTTTACATTGCCATTATTTAACTTTTTGCTGTCAGAACCAATGTTTTGTTTTTGCAACTATGTTAAAATGCAGTTTTACATGAAAACACACTTAAAGCGGCGTTCCACCCAAAAGTGGAACTTCCGCTTTAAGGGAAGGTGACCCCCCCACAATTGGCATGTCATTTTTTTTGGGGGGGGGGGCCGTGGACCCTGTTTTCACAGGGTTTCAGGTCCACTCCCTCCCCTGAAGCCACGGCTCCGGAAGGAAGTCCACCCCCCCACCCTCTGGGCGATCTTCTGGGACATGTCACATGTCCCAGAAGATACGGGCCATTCATATGGCACGACTCACGCATGCCCACACTTCTGATGCCGGCACCGCCGAGGGGAAGAGGAGAAGAGTGAGCCCTTGGACTGTGGGACAGGTGAGTGTCTGATTGTTTTGACTTTTACCTGGGTGGATCTCCGCTTTAAGGCTTCTTTCACATTAGTACGATTTCAGATGCAACTTAAGCCGCACAGAATTGCATGTGAATGAAAATCGCAGTGTTTTCAATGCTGTTCAGCACCGCGTGATTTTACCAAGGGTTTCTGCACTACTTTGGAGCGATTCCAGTACGATTTTGGTCCCATAGAATATACAAACCTTATCAAAGTGACATCAAAGTAGCACTACATAATTGTACTGAAAGCCGGATCAAGATCATATCACAGCAGTGTGAACCTTGCCTTAAAACCTAAAGAATTGTATGTTATCTGAAAGTAGACAGCTTATTGAAGAAAATTATGATAGTTTTAATTTTTATGTTACAAGATATTATTGCTACTGTTTATCAAGTATGTAATGGCAAAAAGCAAAATTCTCAAAATTCTTACCTTATAGAAGTGATCTGGTGGCTCTATAGCCACCCATACCCCTTCAATTACAAATCCTTAAAGCAGTTGTGGACCTTATTTAGCCACTTGCTGACCACCCCGCCGCAGTTCTACTGCGGCAAGATGGCACAGCTGCGTGAATCGGCGTGCCTGTATGTGCCACCCGCTATCATTCCCCACAGAGACAGAATTGGTATCTGCCTATGTAAACAAGGCAGATTGCCATTCTGACAAGAAAGAACATAGAGATCTGGACTTCCTGCTAAGCATGAATACGGATCTCTGTGTTGTCCCAGTCAGTCCATCCCCCACACAGTTAGTAAACACTCCCAGGGAACACACTTAACCCCTTGATTGCCCCTGGTGTTAACCTTCTCTGCCAGTATCATTAGTACAGTAACAGTGCATATTTTTAGCACTGATCACTATAATTTTGTCATTTGGTTCCGAAAAAAAGTGTCAGTGTCCGATTTGTCCGCAGCAATGTTGCAGTCCTGCTAAAAACCTCTGATCACCACCATTAGTAGTAAAAAAATAAATAAATACAAAATTCAACAAAAATATCTCATACTTTGTAGACGCTATAACTTGCGCAAACCAATCAATATACGCTTATTGGGATTTTTTTATCAAAAATATGTAGCAGAATACATATTGGCCTAGATTGATTTTTTTATTGGATCTGTTTTATAGCAGTTTTGTTTTTTTTTTAAATTGTCCCTTTGTTTTTGTTCATAGCGCAAAAAAATAAAAAATGCAGAGGTGATAAAGCACTCACCAAAAGAAAGCTCTATTTATGGGCAAAAAAAAAGGACAATTTTATTTGGGTACAGCATTGCACGACCACAATACCAAATACTGTAGCTGCTGACTTTTTATATTAGGACACCTACCTGTCCAGGAATCCAGCGATATCGGTACCCCAGCCGATTTGTCCATCAGCTCTCGGGTGCTGCCATCACCAATAAATAATAATATTCCAAAATTCGAATTTTATTTTTTCGAATCCAGTAGACATTTTTCAAATCCAATAGAAATTTTTTGAATGCGCTAGAATTTTATTGGTATAATATATAAAAATCTTCCGAAATTCGAATTTCGAATAGAATTAATTCAATTTCAAATAGACTGAAATTGAACTTGAATAGGAAAGATTATAATAGAATAGAAAATAATAGGATAGAATAGAAAATAAGAGAATAAACTAGAAATTTATAGAATAGAAAAACAATATAACAGAATAGATTAAAATAGAATATATAACCATCTTCTGAAATCCGAATAGAATGAATACTTATTGAAAAAATTAGAAAAGAATAGAGAATATGAGAAATTAATAGAAAAGAATAGAATAGAAAAACAATAGAAAAGATTGTCATATATTATACCAATAAAATTCTACCGCATTTGAAAAAATTCTACCGCATTCGAAAAATTTCTACCGGATTCAAAAATAAAAAAAAATTGAATTTTAGAAGATTGTTATATATTATATTCTTTCTGTTTTATTATACAGTATTCTTTTCTATTGTTTTTCTATTCTATTGTATTCTCTTATGTTCCATTCTTTCCTAACCTTTTCTATTGAAATTCCATTCTATTCGAAATTAGAATTATGGAAAATGGTTTTATATATATTCTACTTTATTCTATTCTGTTCTATTGTTTTCCTATTCTATTTTTTTCTATTCTCTTATTCTCTATTCTATTCTTTTCTATTTGTATTTATTCTATTCAAAATTCGGAAGATGGTTATATATTCTATTTTAATCTATTCTGTTCTATTGCTTTTCTATTCTATTATACTCTCTTATTTTCTATTCTATTACTATTCTTTACTATTCTTGTATTTTATTATATTACTTTATACTTTTATATTCTTTTTTAGAAAATCAATGTTTTTTGTTTCAAATTTGTTTCTGAATTCGATTCGAATTGTTTTTGAATTCGATTTCAATTCAAATGGTTTTCAAATTTGATTCTAATTGAATTTCGTCCAAAATTCTTTCGATTCGAAAAGTTATTTCGGATTCGTTTAATATTGTTACTATTGTAATTCGGATGCATCCGAATTACGAATAATGAAAAATTTCTCCAAATTTCGATTCGGAACGAAATTAATTGTACATGTCTAATCTCCTCTGGGGTCCCTTGCTTGCACTCTTGACTCCTCCTCTTCTCTGTTTATCCCCATATAAAGCCACTTCCCATGGGGTTCACCTGTGGGCTCGCTCCCCAGCTGGATTGTGTGCGCCTATAGACACACACAGTGTAGCTCAGCCCTGCCCACACCTCACAGAATTTAATTGACAGTAACAGGAGCCAATGGCTTCCGCTGCTGCCTCCATGTCCTGAGAGGAGAGCATGGCTGTAGAGAGGCACAGCTCTAGATTGAAATAGGACTCAAAGAAGTGCGGGTTATTTGTCTGCTGAGACATTTTTCATCTTAACCACTTCAGCCCCGGAAGGATTTCCAGCTTTAGGACTGGAGTACTTTTTTCAATTTGGCACTGTGCCGCTTCAAATGGTAATTGCGCTGTCATGCAATGCAGTACCCAAACGAAATTTGCGTCCTTTTTTTTCCCACAAATAGAGCTTTCTTTTGGTGGTATTTGTTCTCCACTGCGCTCTTTAATTTTTGCGATATAAACAAAAAAGGAACGGAAATTTTGAAAGAAAATGATATTTTCAACTTTATGTTATTACAAAAATACAATAAACTAAATTTTAGTCATAAATTTTTGCCAAAATGCATTCAGCCACATGTCTCAGGTAAAAAAAAAACCCAATTAGCGTATATTTATTGCTTTGCGCAAAAGTTATAGCGTCTACAAACTAGGGTACATTTTCTGGAATTTCCACAGCTTTTATTTTATGACTGCCTATCTAATTTCTTGAGGTGCTAAAATGGAGGGGCAGTACAAACCCCCCCCCAAATGACCCCATTTTGGAAAGTAGACACCCCAAGGAATTTGCTGAGAGGCATACTGAATACAGTGAATATTTTATTTTTTTGTCATAAGTGATAGAAAAATGACCACAAAAATGTCACAAAGTTGTTACTGAAATGATATATTGCTCCCACATGCCATGGGTATATGTGGTATTACACCCCAAAATACATTCTGCTGCTTCTCCTGAGTACGGGGATACCCCATGTGTGAGACTTATTGGGAGCCTATCCGTGTACGGGACCCCGAAAACCAATCACCTCCTTCAGGATTTCTAAGGGCAAAAATGTATCCCTTCACCCCACACTACCCAACCCAGTTTTGGAGGCCATGAAATGCCCAGATAGCACAAACCCCCCCAAATGACCCCATTTTGGAAAGTAAACACCCCAAGCTATCTGCTGAGAGGCATGTTGAGTCCATGGAATATTTTATATTTTGCCACAAGTTTCAGGGAAATTACAATTTTTTTTTTCACAAAGTTCTCACTAAACGATAAGTTACTTGAACATGCCATGGGTATATGTGAAATGACACCCCAAAATACATTCTGCTGCTTCTTCTGAATAAGGGGATACCACATATGTGAGACTTTCTGGCAGTCTAGCCTCATACGGGACCCCAAAATCACATCACTGCCTTCAGGCTTTCTAAGTACGTAAAAAGGTGATTTTACTCCTCACTCCCTATCACAGTTTCGGAGGCCATGGAATGCCCAGATAGCACAACCCGTTTTATATTTTATAAGGTACCTGAGTTGTACGG
>BLSH010343045.1:126156-140310 GCA_018402905.1 Glandirana rugosa
TTTGACGAACCAGACGTAGGGAAATCTACACTAAAGGATAACCCTTATAGTGTGGTTTTTAAAATAGGAAATCACATCTAAAGGGATGCAGACCAAGCAGTTTTTCTCGTTAGAGCCCTACAGCTGCAGCAGCTGGATGATAGTTATGAAACCACTCCCAGGAACAAACAGTGATTTCTTCAGAATAACAAAAGATAGGAATCTGCAACAAAGTTTGTTAAAATCCTTGCAAAGTGCATTGATCACCCGAGGGGAATGATTTTTTTCTCAACAAAAGTGAAATTACGCTTTAAGTTTTTAGGTCCAATTTAAAAGGTGAGTCCAGGTCTATGGGATGTAAGGGGTCTTGCATAGTGTGATCACAGGAGTATGTTTCTGAATTACATTTAGAGCACTGGATTTGGGTGCCCATTTAAATCTTTTGGTTGTGGCAAAACACATTGAATGCCTTGCTGTGCCATTCATTTTTAATTATGTCTTTTGTTTTTCAGTTTATGCCCCCACTGGAGAGATTTTCCATCAAATCTTATTTTCACAGAAAGGGGAAATTTTGCCATCGGAGACACAAACTTCAATAAAGACCTGACGCCGATTCATTCCTTTCCCTACTGCGTCCAAACAAAGAAAATAAAAAAATTGACTTGAGTTAAGCTTTAAAAATGGACTCCTGAAAAACAAGTTACACCAAAAGACCACAAGATGCTCTCATATTTCTCAGCTCTTACACCTCCATCCTCGGAAGATGCCATTGCTTTGTGAGCACCTCTAATTCAGTAGTTGGAGCTCTCCAATACCCACACTAACCAATGTAGGATCTACTGCCATCTACTGTTAGCTGCTAATATCACAGTTTTTATGTACAACCATGTACATCACTTCCTACCCCTGTGGTGTAGATTAGGAAACCAGGAAGGAGGAAGTAAAGATAGAGAGAAAGTAAGTGTCTGCCATATGTATTGTCCAGGGGAGTTACTGCTGTTACATGTTTTTCTCAGCCAGAGGAAACCATTATGTGCCTGTTGATCTTCCTAGACTCTAGTATTTTCTTAACTTCATGCAGCAAGCTAACAACGCTGCACTGAACTTTCAAACAAACCCCCCTTCTGGGGTATTCCCCATGGTTAGAATGTGTATTACTGTCAGGATTTCCAGTGCCAAATAACTAGGACTGTATTCTAGGCTGGTCGGGTCACCGCAGATCTTGTCTTCAGGTCCCTGACACAAAGACAAAGGCAGGAGCAGCATCATCCTCAGGGGACTCAGCAACTAGACTTTGCTGCAACATTCATCTGGAGCTATCTCTATAAATAACCATATATACCCGGGTACAGGTGCACAATTCCACCAGGACTCCAAACAGGCCCTTTATGTATGTACCGTTAATAATCTTTTGTTATATAAAGTTTTTATTTTTTCCAACGACATTGCACAGTGCAGGTAAGTATGAACATTTTTTATTTAAAAGAAAAAAAAAACTTCAGTATCACTTTAAGTCTTTTTCATGGACATTGTGATATTTACAAGGATTATGTTTTTCACCTAGGCAAGTAGACCTGTGTTCATTTAAAACACCCTATCATGTAATGAGGAATTAAAACCCAAATCCTTCATGACTGGATGACCTCAGTTTCACTGAGCTTTTTGACACTATTGAGTGACCAATTCATCAAACCATTTTGCATGGGTGGGAGCCCGATTCTTAAATAAGTTTAGATCAGGGGTGTCAAACTCCATTTCATCGAGGGCCGCATTAGCCGTATGGTTGCCCTAAAAGGGCTGGTTGTATATTGGGTGCGATACGTAAAAAGTGCTGGGTTCAAGAGTACATTATGTGCAGAACTGAGGTTTATGCTATGTACAGAGTGCAGGGTTCAGGAATGCGTTACATACAAAGTTCAGGGGTGTGCAGTGTACAGAATGCAGGGTATAAGGGTGCGCTATGCACTATGTGCAACACCAAATCCCTCACCGAAGCATCCTTGCATCTCTCTCCTACCTTCCCTGGCTCTACTACCTCCCTTTGTAGGCGGCTTTGTCTCACCTTGCAGGGAGCGGAAGCAGAGGGTGAAAGTTGGAGGTGGCAAAATGGAGTTCTGCCACATTCCGGCTGCAAAACTGGGAGCAAGGGCCACATGACAAGGCCTGGAGGGCCGCATTCGGCCCGGGGGCCTTGTGTTTGACATATGTGGTTTAGATACAATTTAGGATGTTTTAATGGCAGTGTAGGGGATTAGCAATCGGAATTATTGTTGCAAAAAAGGATCAGGTATAAATAAGTATGGAGTTCCATAAAGGTAGAGTTGAGCTGCAAATGTCTTGCTAGGCATTGGATCAAGTAAAGACAGCTCTGACAACAGATCACAATAGACACCATCCAGAATAAAACCTAATAAAAGAGAAGAATATTAATGTATGGGATAGGGTTGTATATACCAGCAATGCCATTTTCTGATAGATTTTCAGTGATATTATATATTTATATAGCTAACACATGTTATGTTACTTAAAAATAATACCATATAAATCTAGACTAGAAATATAACGTGGAGGTGAAGAAAAAGCAAAAATAAGGCCCTGCATTCAATAGAAATTTGGAAAGTCTTATAGCATTTTTTATTTATGGCTAATATTATGTATGTTGGTATCGCTACACAATATCTTGCCATTGGAAAAGTCACTATGGATTAGCAAAGCTAGCTAACTATAAAAAAGAAATATATATTTAGAGTGTGCAATAAGAAGATCTACTGGCACAGTTCTCAACTCTGCTTCTACGTATGGAAATGCCAAGGTCACTGGTTGAAGCTGGAAACTCAGGTGACTCAGCCTAACTGATGATATCTTTGAGAAATCTAAACCAGACCTTAACCTGAACATGAAAGTCCCCCTCATTATTATTTTTTTTATTGTGGCATGAGCTCCTACTTCTTCATTCTTCAGGCAGGCATGGATGACGTCACTTCACCATGTCACACATTCCAGGGGGTGCTCACAGCTGGCCACCATCTTGTGCATGTGCATCAGGGGGCCAGCTGTGAGTCATTAGAGAATGTCAGCTGGCTCTCAAAGCCAAGATGTTGGCAAAAAAAATACAAAGCCTTGAGAAGAGTCGGCTGCTTGGAAAACAGCACTAAACTTCATGGGCTTGTAAGTATCTGTTTCTTAAAAGTCAAAAGCTACAGTATTTGTCACACGCCCAGGGGAAGCTGGCAGTTGAATTCACCTCCTACCATCTACTAAATTTTAGATATTCATTTATGGTGGTCTGACCCTATTATAAATTCAAATATCCAAATATGAAACATTTACCAGTATTACTTCACTGTAGATGGCTGCAGATTGCTGTATACGGTTCTGTCCATGTGTATTAATTGCTGTAAAAAAAAAAAAAATGATAACTCATGTTTGGATCATACATCAATGATAGGAGCACTCAACAATATTTATTTTTTAAACTTTTTAATATTGTAAGCAATAACCTGTTTTCAGAGCGATGTGTGCTGGAGAACTTGTTTGTGACCTGTTTCTTACATAACCAATGCTAGGGACACGGCGCTAACCAAGTGTCCTCATGGGACTTGTCACCTCCTACAGCCAACCCCTCCTTTCTTTTTTGAATGGTCTTCCATTGTTTACAGCTTTAGTTGAATTAGCACAATAAAAGGTACAGAATCTTTCTGCTGGCTTTCTCTGTTTATTTTTCAGGTCCTGGGACATCTCTTCACTCCCCACCTTACATCCTGGTCACTGATAAGAAGTCACAGAAGACAGCTATGGCCAGAAGTTAATCATTGCTTTGATCCTGGGCAGTTTATTAAAAAAAATATGCTTAAGAACGAAATGTGAAAGCCAATCAAGCAACCAATGGGGATGAAGTATTTTCCTTTATAGGTGCTAACATCTGTGGTCTGGTACAACAGTCTGAATCTTCAATCAAACTGTTATCTTCCCTCCCTCCATCGTGGCCCTAACTTTATTGGGGTAATATAGCCCCACAGTTGTGAATGGACACAGTTTATGGTTACGGTTACTTGGCGCTCGAGTCCTAAAAGACTGAGTGGGGTAATGTCGCCCCGCAGATGTGGATGGACGGTGTTTATGGTGGTACCTGGTGGATGGTACAGTTACTTGGTGCTCAAGTCCTGAAAAACTGAGCAGGTGGTTTGGTCAAAGTTTTCATGGTGATATTGGTCTGTGTGTTTAATGTTAAAGGTATGGTGCAACGAAGGTTAAAGCATATGGAAAAGAACCAGCCCTGAGATAAACGGACCTGGGACTTGATGCCCCAAGCACACTTTCTTGGGAATAAACAACGTGACTTTAATTCTGCTGGATATCAATCTTTATTGAATTCAGGACTAATACGGGTACATGTCTAAAATAACCCTCGGCTCAGTTGGAACAAGATGTTAAATAGTGTATAGCTGTATAGCTTTCATTGACCACATGAATATTTTATTACCATACGACAAAACAGATAAAACAGCATATTGTATAAGCATATTGCATTGTATAAGCTCTGGTAACATATGATACATACTTCATAATTTGATTCTTGCTGTCCAGATTTCATCTATGAGGGGGAAAAAAAAACCCAACACATAATAAGAAGAAATTTTATACCACTTTAAAAAAAAATACAAACAGTTATGCTTCTGTGCATCAACCTATCACAACTATTATATTCCATGCATAGTAGAGTCTCATCCTGAAGGACTATTGGTCATTATTGCTTAAACCGTGTACTATTGGGCAATTGTAATTGCTTTGACCTTTAGAATGCCATAAAAATATTTGTTCAAGGCAAGGATCCGCTATCTATCAGAATGCATAAAAAATATTGATAACAAAATATTGCCATACTTGTATGCACTCATTACTGCTTTATTTTTTCCCCTATGTGACTGATTGCTGCAAGCAATGCTTACATTTTTACCATTTTTTATTTTATTGTGCAGTTACATAGTTAGGCATTTGGAAAACGAAATAGTAGTCCATCCAAAGGAAAGTAAAAAACAATGAAAAGCATGGTACAATTTTCTGCAGCAGCAGAAAAACGTTTTTTTATCCCAAGGCAATCGGATACAGATAGGTAAATTTAGACTGGTAGTTATGGTTTACTAGAATTTGTACACTGATTTGTGAGGGAAAAACACCTATTGACAGTATGGGAAACTCACATTTATTAAATACTCTGATGAACACGACCAAGAAAAGCACAAAACATTTTATTTCACAATTTAATAATGTTTTCTGCTTTAAATTTTCTCTACATTCTAGGACCATCTGACCCTGTGCTTACATGTAAGAAAACCAAAAGAAAGAGCCAAGTCATTGATGAGGAAAATATACATCATATACCATGTAGAAAAAGTTGAATAGGCAGCTCTTGCACTTTATGTGATCCAACAAACTGCAATAAATACCTTTCAAATGGGGCTACAAATCATCATGCTACCTATATGTAGGAAACAAACTTCTAGAATGGACTTAATTGCCCTTGAATATTTATCCTAGATTTTTGTGTCTTTGGTGAGGTTACTAGATACACTAAATGTTTACAATAATGAGTTTTATACCCAATATCAGAGTTTGCACCAAACAGTATCCTTACTGCTAACATTTCCCATTCAAAATCCTAAGCTATATTAACCTTTCCCTCGCTCAATCAAAACTTCTTTTAGAATTATCACCACAATGCTCCTCCTATCTCAAACAAAGCTGTGATGTTTGATACCTTGGACTGTTTCGGGAAATATTAGGTTACTGCAAAATGTTATATATTTAGCAACTGTGCAGAGTTAACTCTTTTTATGGATTCGATATATATACACTAGAATAGATGAATTATGGAGATCTTACCTCAGTTCCTGGAATAGTAGTAGAATAGATGTGTGTTGGAGGAACATTTGCATTTTCATATACAGAACCACTGGGAGTTTCTAAATTCAAAAGAGAATGTATGTTTTCTGTGTCAATGGAGCTATGCATTTTAAAAAGGATGAGTCATTTGGACATCATTTGCGCACTACTTGTTCTAGGTCACTGACATACAAAGTATGGAAGCTGCAGGATTAGTATGACAACCTTGCTTCTAGCATTTTCATAACATGGTCCATAATGCCAGACTGTGTATATGTGTCATGAAACTTTCTTTTTTTCTCTTTTTTCTTTTTTCCTTCTTTCTTTTTTACAAAAATCGTTATTTAACTTTCTGAATGGTACAACCATTGTCACATAATTGTAAATGATGAAAAATAAAGTGTAATTAAAGGCAAAACCTTTTTATTCATTTTGGATAAATTAAGGAAGGATTATAACCCCTGTCGGTTTTTTGCCATTTGTATCCAAATGGGGAGGTTTCCCAGAACTACTGTCCCCATTGGAAGATTACCCCTCTATTTCTATTCTGATTACAACAGTAAACAGGACAAATAGAGGGGGTGAATCTCCCTAAAGGGGGCACAACAGTAATAAACATTGACAGCAGTTCAAATCTTGCTCCACTCTATCCAAAACTACAAAAAAAAGTATGTCTTTAGTGACACTTTAAGGGAAAACAACAACAGGTACAAAGATAGAAATACAATAAAAAGCAGTCTGTGACCCTCTTGGAGATTTTACCTCTTTTCCTATCTGGTAAACCATTGTTGCCAGAATAGTAGGCAAGGGTAAATCTCTCTTACAGAGCACCTTATTGCAGTAAAACACAACTGAGGTTATAATCCTTCTTTACTCTTGCCAAAACTGAAAAGAAACGTTTTGCCTGGACATACACTTGTAGGAAGAAGAGGCAATATACTTACTCTTTCTAGCTGCCTGTGTCTTGAAAGACCACCCCAAAGCTGCTCCCCAGCCACCATAAGTGTTTAATGTGTGAGCTCCTGCTACTCCCACTTCACACCGCCTACTGGCTCACACTTCACTACAAGATGTATAAGCCAGCAGGAGAAACTGCTGCTTGAGATGGGGAAAACAAGTACACAAATCTTCCAGCTGGTTGAATACTTGTGGCCTTTGTGAGCAGCATCAGTGTTTTAAAACAAGTCCTTCTGAAAAGGTATGTATTTTATCTTTTCTTTCTACACTTACTGCCATGATCTCTAATTCCACCCACTGCAGTTGTCACCAACCCACCACTGGATTCTCTGTAGTAATGCATCATCATTGTATGATATTTGATGGGGGTATTTTGACTGGTAACTCACACAATAGTTTAATGTGATCTGTTACACCAATGGCAGGGGTAGGTGGATGTCCATACAGAAGCCCAAGACAAATTCAACAAATTCTTATTGGGTCAAAGCATGCAATGTCTTCTACATTTCTGCTTCTTAAATTTAAATTTGTATTCAGTCTTGTCCTTCTGGTTTGCAATCTGCATCATTTCTGGTTAAACAAACCAAGTAGGGACTCTATACTTGTTCTGGGTAAGACCGACTTTGCGTCAAAACAGCTTTGATTCTTTATTGTATTGATTCCACAAACATACTGTATCTTTGAGATTCTGGTACATGTTACCATAATTGCATCATGCAATTTCTACAGATCTGTCAGCTCCACATTCATGCTGCGAATCTCCAGTTCTACCACATCCTAAATGTGTCCTATTGGATTCAGACCTGGTGACTGGGAAGGCCACTGAAGAAAACTGAACTCATTACCATGTTCATGAGACTCATTTGAGATGACATTTTCTTTGGAACTGTCCAGTTTTTGTGAGCCTGTGCTCACTGAAGCCTCAGATTTCTTTTCTTGGCTGACGAAAGTGGAATCTTATGTAGTCTTGCTACAGTCTCTGCTGCTGCAACCTCTCTAGGTTCAACATGTTGTGCATTTTGACACATTTATGCTCATCACAGCTGTGTGGAGAGATTATGTGAGATACCTGTCAGGTTACCTGGGGTCAGGTGACAGATGCGCACCGCTGGAGTGCGAATTGCACAGCTGAAGTGTGAAGCACACCACTAAGGTTGCAAAGAGCACCGCTAAGGTTGTGGACCTATAACTGACTGCTGCTAATGAGCTCTGGCTGGTACAGCAAGACGGGCCCCTGGAGCACTGACACAGAAACACAGGGAGCTAGTGCATCCGTTTCCCCAGGGCGTGGAGTCTAAGAGCCAGTAGGTGTTCGCCAGAGCCTCTGGTGATGAGGATGCACGTGGCTGCAACTGAATCCAGGTCATGGCCCCCGGGGTCCCCTAGCTCATGCTCGGCTGGCTACAGGTAGAAGAGAGGAAGCAGAAGCACAGAAACAACAAGGAATAGTCAGCGGAATAGCCAAGGGTCAGGGCCACAAGCAGACAAGGACAGACAGGAGAGCACACCAAGGTCAAGGTATCAAGCAGACAGAAGAAACATGGAATAAGCTGAAGGTCGGGGTATCAGGCGGGCAGGGACAGTCAGAACAAGCCGAAGGTTGATAAACGGAAACAGACTCAGAGCACAACAGGAAGAACCACACATGAAGCCAAACACACAATATTGTTCGGCAACGAGGCTTGCAGCACATAGTCTTAAATGTTTTTCCTTAATTGGAGACTGGGGTGGAGTTCACTGATGGAAGGTTACTTAGCACACAGGTGATTATGTGCATGGCCTCTAGGCTGACACAACCAAAGAGATAAGCAAACAGACAGGACATGAAATGTATCACAGGTTCATGAAAGTACCCCCCTCTTACAAGGCCTTCTCCTCCCCTGCCTAGGCCCAGGCTTGGAGGTAAATCTCAAATGAAACCTCTTCACCAGGTGAGACAAAATTTCGCAGATGCAGGAATCCATGCCCTCTCCTCAGGACCAAACCCTTTCCAATCCACAAGGTACTGAAGAATGCCTTTACAGAGGCGAGAATCCAGAATTTGACTAACCTCATACTCTTGACTATCCTCAGAGACCGAAACCACGGTAGGGAATCGAAGAGAGAACTTATTGAGGTCTAAAAGCTTCAGAAGGGAAACATGAAAGGAGTTAGATATCCTGAGGCTTTTGGGTATCTTAAGTTTAAAGCAAACCGGATTAACCTTGGAAATTATAGTATACGGATCAATGAATCTTTGCACAAATTTCAAAGAAGGAACCCAGAGTTTGATGTTCCTAGTGGAAAGCCAGACCTTGTCTCCAATCTGTAGAGAAGGCGGTTTATGCCTGCGACAGCCGGCAAAACCCTTAAACTTATCAGCCGCTGCCTGGAGGGAATCATGTACCTCACCCTAAATGGTATTGAATTATTGCTGAACAGTAGCCAAAGCTGGAATGTCTGGAGAACAGGTCATAGGAAGAGGAAGCTGAGGGTGTCTTCCATAAACTGTGAAAAAGGGGGTCTTCTGAGAACTGGTGTTAACATGATTATTGTGAGAGAATTCTGCCCACGGGAGTAGAGAGGACCAGTCATGATGAGCAGAGACGAAGGTGTGGAGGAAGACCTCTAACTCCCGATTAACCCTCTCAGTCTGTCCATTGGATTGAGGGTAATAAGAAAAAGAAAAATCCAAGACAATATTGAGGGACTTGGAAAAAGCTCTCCGGAAGTGGGATGTAAATTAAATCCCCCTGTCTGAAAGAATATGGGAAGGAACCCCATGGAGGTGGAGGATTTCTCAAACAAAGATGGGGGCCAAAGCAGGAGCAGAAGGGAGACCAGGAAGGGGAACAAAATGAGCCATCTTGGAGAACCGATCGATTACCACCAAATTGACTGTATTCTTTTCACAAGGTGGAAGATCGGTGATAAAATGCATAGCAATGTGAGTCCAGGGCTCCTTTGGAATGGGCAGGGCATGAGCAGACCGTCAGGAGTTTGTGTGGAGGACTTAGACTAGGCACAAACATGGCACATCTTCACATAGCCTTTGACATCCGAACGGAAAATAGGCCACTAGTAGTGGCGACTGATGAGTTGAAGGGATCGGAGAAACCCAGCATGACCTGACACCTTGGAATCATGTCCCTAACGAATGATCTTAGGTCTTAGTTCAGTGGAGACGAAGGTCTTACCAGGAGGAATTTTAGACTCCAGAGTAGTAGCATGCGCAAAAATACACCTGGTCACAATGATCGGCTCAGGTTCAGAGGTGGGCTCCTCATTTAGCGTATCAAAAGACTTAGAGAGTGCATCACCCTGACTGTAGCAGGAATCAGGTTTGTACATGATTGTGAAATTGAAACAGGAAAAGAACAGACTCCACCTGGCCTGTCTGGAATTCAGTCATTTAGCATTCTGTAAGTACTGTAAATTTTTATGATCAACTCGTTATGGAGTGAGGATAACAGTCCAAGAGATGACGCTATTCCTCTAACGCCAATGTGATTGCAAGAAGCCCCCCGATCGCCAATAGCATAATTTTTCTCTGCCTGACAGAATTTTTTGGAGAAAAACATGGTTGTCATTTATTCTCAGATAATTGAAGAAGCACTGCTCCTATTCCAGAAGAAGAAGCGTCCACTTTAATACAAAATGGGTCCCCAGGATTAGGTCTCCTCAAGAGAGGACCAGAAACAAAGGGTTGTTTCAGATAATGGAACGCAGCAACAGCTTCAGGAGGCCATTCCTTGGCATTAGCACCTTTCTTGGTCAAGGAAATAATATGCGCAGCAATAGAAGAATAGTTCTTAATAAATTGCCTATAATAATTGGAGAACCCAAGAAACCACTGTGTGGCCTTGAGGCTGGCAGGAACAGGCCAGTTGGTAATGGCCGAGACCTTTTCAGGATCCATACGAAGCCCCAAACTAGAGACAAAGCATCCCAGAAACAGGACCTCAGAACATTCAAAAGAACATTTCTCCAGCTTGGCATACAGGTAATTTTCCCTAAGGCGCTGTGGACATGGTTTTCTGTGGACAAGCAGATGTTCCGAAAAGATTAGAATGTCATCCAGATAGATGACCACAAATTGATACAGCAAATCCCTGAAGAACTTATTGACAACGTTTTGAAATACAGCTGAGGCATTACACAGCCCTAAGGGCATAACCAGGTATTCATAATGCCTGTCTCTGGTGTTAAATGCGGTTTTCCATTCGTCACCATCCATTATCTGGATCAGATTGTAGGCACTCCTGAGATCCAACTTGGTGAAAATGGAAGCGCCATTCAACCTGTCGAATAGCTCTGAAATTAGGGGTAAGGGGTATTGGTTCTTGATTAATCTAACTGTGTCATGCTAAAAAGTAAAGTGCATACCTGTAAACAATAAATATAAAGTGCAAAAAAGGGTCATATTGCAAACCCACATTAATCAACATACATAAAGGTGTTTTATACTTGCAGTCACCACCAATTAAATATTTAAACCGTAAAAGGTGCAAACATGTATATCAAGTGCAAAAATATAAAGTTCATCAGCAGCAATATTAAATACATTCCAGACAGTCTCTTAGAGTTGTAAATTGAAGATTTCCTGTAACCACAAGAGGAAGGAAAAATTTTGAGAGATTTCAAAAAGTTGAGAGAGGGGACACCAAAGTTCCGGTTGTTTTCAAGTCATCCACCACCACGTTATCTACATCACCTCCAGTAAGAAAAGGGGGTAAGGTAGAATACTCTTACCAGATTTTTGGACCCACTATCTCTAGTAAGGGTCATAGACGCCAGCAGATATAACCCTCTGCGGGGTATATATCAGCACCGTAGTGGAAGACTCTTCCTATAGTGATAGACCTCCGTTTCCCAGATCTTTCAAAGTTCCAACCTCTCAACTCCCGTTAGCAGCATATAAGGGTAATAAAAGGAATCCACATAGTGTAAAACCGTATGGCCAATGTTTATTAAAAATTAAAAACACAGGGTACTCACAAACATCCACAAAGTCAGCGTGTTGTATACAGTTAAAAAGCCGGCAAAATCGTGATACACCCGTCCGTTTGGGATCACATGGGGCGTGGAGATAATCAATGCAAGGTTTTAAGGTGCCATCCTTTGTAGCAACAAAAAAGAATCTTGCTCCTGCTGGTGACGAGGACTTCCGGATGAACCCTTTCTCTAGGTTTTCAGCGACATACCCTGCGACATAGGGATGGACAGAGGATAGGTACGGCCCCTGGGCAGAGAGCTCCGGGAGCAAGGTCAATGGCACAGTCAAAGGACCTATGAGGAGGAAGCACTTAAGCTGATTTCTTGCAGAAGACATCCCAGAAATCGCTATATGCAGTGGGAAGGGTAGAAGAAACTGATGTGTTGGCAACAGGAGGTCTCTCCTTCTGGGCCACCTTGAGTAGACAGGATGAAAAACAGGAGGAACTCCAAGCCAATATCTGCCCAGAAGTCCAGTCAACATGTGGAGAATGGAGCTGTAACCAGGGAAGACCCAATATGATGAGGGTTGAGGCCTTAGGTAGGACAAGAAAGGATATCTCCTCCTGGTGGAGTATTCCTACTGACATCTTAACCGGAAGGGTCTAGAAGTGGATGGGGCCCCCTGGTAGAACAGTACCATTGATCACCGAGACCAGCAATGGAGTGGCGAGGGGTGAAAGGGTAAGCTTCATGGAAGAAGCCGTTCTCCATTCCATAAAATTGCCAGCAGCTCCAGAATCAAAGTATGCCAGGACCGAATGAGAAGAAGCGCCGATGTGAAGGAACACCGACATAAGGAGACGGGAAGGTGAGATTTCTGGGTTCAATACTCCACCTTCCAGATCTATTAGACCCAAGCGTTTCCCAGATGCAGCAAGCAAGTGTCACGAAAAATGACCTTTGCCCCCACAGTAGAGACACAGGCCCAGAGTTCTGCGCCTAGCACGCTTCTCTGGGGATAGCCTGGTCTGGCCCAGCTGCAGAAGGGAAGTTTTGAGGCTTTAGCTCAAAATGAATGGTGCACTGGCTGAGAAACTCCCTGCAGGCCTTAGAATCCCCAGAGTAATGGGACGGAGCCAGTAATTGCAATGGATTAGCAGCTGTGAGTGTGACTGGAACAGATACAGCTGTAGGCTTTGGTTTAGGTTGTTGGACTGGGGGTTCTAGGGAGGCCTGCAGCTGGTCAAGGCAGGAAGCCAAATTCTGGAGGAATCACATCACCTGATTTTGATTAGACTCCTGGTTCTCAAGTCTGCGGACTATGCCCTGCAGCGGATCATCTGCAGGTAGCGGCACATCAGCTGGGTCCATGGCTGATCAAACTGTCAGGTCACCTGGGGTCAGATGATAGATGCGCACCGCTGGAGAGCGAATCGCACCAGTGAAGTGCAAAGCGCACGGCTAAGGTTGTGGACCTACAGGTTACTGCTGCTAATGAGCTCTGGCTGGTACAGGACAGGCCCCTGGAGCACTGACACAGAAACACAGGGAGTTAGTGCATTGTTTCCCTCAGGGCACAGAGTCTAAGAGCCAGTAGGTGTTCGCCAGAGCCTCTGGTGGTGAGGATGGATTTGGCTGCAACTGGATCCAGGTCACGGCCCCTGGGGTCCCCTAGCTCATGCTCGGCTGGCTACAGGTGTAAGAGAGGAAGCAGCAGCGCAGGAACAACAAGCAGACAGGGACAGACAGGAGAGCATGCCAAGGTCGGGGTATCAAGCAGACAGGAGAAAAAGGGAACAAGCCGAAGGTCGGGGTATCAGACAGGCAGGGATAGTCAGAACAAGCCAAAGGTCGATAAATGAAAACAGATTTAGAACACACGACAGGAACAACCACACACGAAGCCAAACACACAATATTGATCAGTAACGAGTAGTGTTGAGCGAACCCGGACTGTAACGTTCGGGTCCGTACCGAACTTTCGGGTGTCCGTGGCACGGACCCGGACATTTCAAAAATCGTTCGGGTTCGGTCCGGGGTTCTGCTATTTTACTCCACGTGTTGAGAAGCTGCAGGGCAGCCAATCAACAAGCGTTTCACTGGTTTGCCCTTAGAAGCCATCACAGCCATGCCTACTAATGGCATGGCTGTGATTGGCCGGTGCATCATGTGACCCAGCCTCTTTATAAGCTGGAGTCACAGTGCTGCAGTCACATGCTCCTTGGGTTAGTGTAGGGAAAGGTAGCTGACGGCGTGAGGGACAGATTTGAGACATTTTAAGACCTGATCCTGCATCCTGAGATAGATTACTTTACTACTGCTGTCTGTGCTATTGCTCTGAGGACAGATAGCAGAAATTAGAGATTTCACATACCGCTGCTTTGAGTTGCAGATCAAGCTCTGCATAGAACAACGATC
>BLSH010343045.1:169023-204316 GCA_018402905.1 Glandirana rugosa
TCATGTGTCCATAACGTCGGTCGGTCATGTGTCCATAATGTCGGGTCGTGTATACCTGTGTGCTGGGCTGCAATACCTATGTACTGGGCTGCAATACCTGTGTACTGGCTGGCTGCAATACCTGTGTACTGGCTGGCTGCAATACCTGTGTACTGGGCTGTAGTACCTGTGTGCTGGGCTGTAATACCTGTGTACTGGCTGGCTGCAATACCTGTGTACTGGGCTGCAATACCTGTGTACTGGGCTGCAATACCTGTGTACTGGCTGGCTGCAATACCTGTGGCACGTACCTTGTAGTAGAGCTTGACTTAGGTAGGAGGAAACCACTCATACAGCTCTGGTTCTGGGGCCCATGGAGTGGAGACAGAAGCCCAGAAGAACGCAGTGGAGTAGAAGTGCCTTTGCGGTTGTTGCAGCAGTAGAGGAGTGGTGATGCCCATCCTGCGTGATGTAGAATAGGTACTGGCTGCTGAAGCTGGTTAGTCCAGGCACTGGATGGGTGGATGAGAGGTAGGCTGAGACAAGGTGAACAGGCCGGGTCAGTTGCAGGCAGACAGGTATATCAGAGGACAGGCAAAGAGGATGGTCGGTAGATAGGCTGAGGTCGGCAACAGGTAGCAAGTTAGGGGGTCCAAAAACAGTGTCAAGGCAGGCCAAGGTCAGGGTCAGAGAGGGACGGATAGTCAGACGGAGCTGGGTCAGATGCAGGTACAAGCGGGATACAGAGAAAACACACACTAAAGCTGCAGATCAAACAGCAAGGTCTGTGTGCTGCTGAGATGTTTAAATAGGACAGCCTGGTGCCAATTACGGAAATTATTCTGCACAACGTTAACCCTTAGGTACTCCCTAGCTGGGTGGCTGGTCCATAACATTGCCCCCCACGGGCAACCTCCGGGTGCCCAACAAGTTTCTCTTCTCTGGGTGGGCCTGAAAAAAGCACTGCACCAATCTTCCTGCATGGATGTTGCATTCAGTTTCCCAGGAATTGTCCTCTGGCCCATAGCCTCTCCATTTAACTAGGTATTGCACCCCATTTTGCCTTCTCCTGCAATCAAGGATGGACTCCACTTCATATTCCTCACTGCCTTCAATTAAGACGGGTTCTGGTGGTCTGGACTCCCTATCAGGGAAGGGATCTGTTACTGCGGGTTTTAGTAGAGCCACATAGAATATAGGGTGGATCCTCAGCGAGTCAGGTAGGGAGAGTCTGTATGCCACCTAGTTTATTTTTTTCTCTACCAGGAATGGTCCGATAAACTTAGATGCAAGTTACTTGGAGGGGCAGGTTAGCCGGAGGTTAGCAGTGGAGAGCCAAACCCGGTCGCCTGGCTGCAGGTGCAATTCCCCCCTCTTCTTCTCCTGTCAAAAATTGCCTTATTATCTGCCTGTGCCTTGGCCATTGCTTCCTGAAGGATCTTGTTGTTATGGTTAAGAAAGTCCACTGTGTTTTGGACCACTGGTACAGAGGATTCTGGGAGGAAGCTGGGTAAGAATGATGGGTAAAACCCATAGTTGGCAAAAAATGGGGACTGTCCTGTAGTTGAGTGTCAGGCGTTGTTATACGCAAACTCCGCCAGGGGTAGTAATGATACCCAATCATCCTGAGTGAAGGAAGTAAAGCATCGAATATACTGCTCAAGTGTTTGGTTTGTGTGTTCAGTCTGCCCGTTCGTTTGGGGGTGGTAGGCCGAGGATAAGGCTACTTCAATCTTCAGCCTTTCACATAAGGCCTTCTAGAAGCGGGAAGTGAATTGCACACCTCTGACACAATGTTAGCGGGCACTTCATATATTAGGATGGAGTGAGCTGCACCTTCCAACAAGTACCTCCACTCCTCTAAAGCTGCCAGCAGTTCTCGGTCCCCGACGTCATAATTCCTCTCCGCTGGGGAAAGTCTTCATGAGAAGAATGCTACGGGGTACATTAAGTCTCTGGTTCCCTGGCTTTGAGAGATAACGGCACCCACAGCGGTTTCAGAGGCATCCACTTTGAGGATGAAGGGCAAAGATGGGTCGGGATGGCTAAGGATTGGGGCTGATGTGAAAAGTCTTTTGAGGGTCTCGAAGGCCTTTTGAGCTTTTGAGCCTCGGGGTTCCAACGAAACCGTAAACCTTGTTTGATCAGCTGCCTGATGGGGGTAATTATGGCAGAGAACACCTTAATGAACTTCCTATAGTAGTTTTCAAAGCCCACAAATTGCTGTATTCCTTTCTTATCTGTGGGTGTGGGCCAGTCCAAAATTGCGGAAATCTTTTGGGGATCCATCTTGATTCCTGCTGGAGAGATGACCAGTCCTAGGAACTAGATTGTATTTTGTTTGAATATGCATTTTTCTGGTTTTGCGTATAATTTAAATTGCCGGAGGCGTTCCAGGACTCGAAAGACATGGACACGATGCTAGTTAAGGGATTCCGAGAAAATGAGGGTGTCGTCAAGGTAGACCACTGCGAAGACATCCAGGAAGTCTCTGAGCACATCATTGATAAAGTGCTGGAAGGTTGCGGGGGCATTACAAAGGCCAAAGGGCATGACTAGGTATTCAAAGTGCCCAAACCTAGTACGGAAGGCAGGGCCGGAGAGGGGTGGATAGTCAGACGGAGCCGTGCCAGATGCAGGTACAAGTGGGATACAGAGAAAACACACACTAAAGCTGCAGATCAAACAGCAAGGTCTGTGTGCTGCTGAGATGTTTAAATAGGACAGCCTGGTGCCAATTACTGAAATTGCACAACATTAACCCTTAGGTACCCCCTTGCTGGGTGGCTGGTCCATGACAACCTGTGTACTGGCTGGTGTAATACCTGTGTACTGGGCTGCAATACCTGTGTACTGGCTGGCTGCACTACCTGTGTACTGGCTGTATTACCTATGTATTGGGCTGGTTGCAATACCTGTATACTGGCTGTGGCTGTAATACCTGTGTACTGGCTCTGGCTGCATACTGTGTTCCTGGCTGATATATACCCCACCTGTGATGCTGAGCTGTAGACTCCTGACACAATATGTGAAATACAGGGGACGGAGTGGGTGGATTCTATAAGGGGTGGGGCTTATGAGAAGTAGGAGGGTCAAAAAGGAAGGACGGGGCCTGGCGGCCCCCCATCCTAAAATTTCACATGTTGCCACTGGTCTTAGCAGCCAAGATGGTCCTGCTTCACACTATGGACTGTTGAAAATCACTCTGAGAATCCCTGAGGATTATACACCAATGATCTTCACGCTCACCTATCTGTGATGTCATATGGAAAGCTGCAGCACTCAAACTTAAAACAATGTTCTAGAACTTTAACTCCTTGGTACTGGCCCCTTCTGGCCCTTTAAGGAATTTCAGGTGCTGGGAGGTGGGGCGTGGTCTATGATCATGTGACCACCACAATTGGCTGTCATGGTGGTCACATGATTGGAAAGCTCACGATTGCAAGTAGTGATTGGGAGCTTTCCATTAGCCGCTGGTAACTGGACTGGGCTCACACTCACGGCACAGCTGTGTTTGCACTCTGGTACGCTGTGAGGCTGCATATTTGCATGCTGTTAATGCCAAGAGTTTAATCACCCAATGTGCTGCGCTAAGCAAACAAATCCATGTACATGCTTCAAAATAATTCCAGCATAAATAATAATATAATAACATGCAATAATTCTCCAATGATCAGACTTGTTCTGACCCCTCCCCTCCCCTGCACAGCCTTTCACTGGGAAGATCAGCGTGCTGCTGTTTCTCCTCACTTAGCTCGTATGCAGCTGAGAGCACAGAGTATGTGATCACTTATATTATTATTTTTTTTTTTTATACAGGATTTATATAGCACGAGAGTTTGCACAGCGCTTTACAATATATATAAAACATTATCAATACCTTTTTTCACTCTTTTTATATCTATATTGTTTTACAAGGTGAGGGTTTACATATACCGTAAAGGTTATTAATTCACGGTTTTATTTTTATATGCACACATTTGGCTTTGTGTTTAAACAAATTATTATGTTAATGTATTGTTATTTGCAATCAAATTATTTTAAAATGTGTACAAGGATTTGTTTGTTTAGCACGGCACTTTGGGTGGTTTAATCCCTGAAGATTGATCATGGTTGTATTCAACGACAGTTATTCAAAATGTTAGGTCATTCCCTAGCCTAATACCACAACTATTAGTAACAGTAACAATTTTCTGAAATCCAGAATCTCAGTCAGAAAGAAAGTCAGAATAATGATAGTTACAAAGCAAATGATTAGTCATTAAATGAAGCAGACAGGGAGAATTTATAATCATGTAACAGAGCAGTCACATATCACTTGTGTAATAGTGACCTCACCAAATTTCAATTCACAATTTGATGGCCTTCCCAAATGATCTCCAAAACACATCATGGTTGAATCTTCAATACTAGTGTTGGCAGACAAACTCCTTGTCACCTGGTTTGGTCCAGTCTCAGGTACACCCTGGAATACCATTGTTACATTAGCAGCTGGTTGTCCTCTTGGCCAGGAACAAGTAAGATGCACAAACTCATTACCGGAATTTATCAAACAAGCCATGTGTCCTTCTGGAGGCCCTGTAAGATGATTAGCATAAAATAACCAAGTACTAAAAATCTGGACAGCTTAAATAGACTAGACAGGTAAAAAAATTCAGATATTTAAGTTTTTATTTGTTCACTTATAAAACAACTCCATTGAGTTTTATCCATGAAACAGATGTGTTATAATCAGAACTAGGGATGAGGTTTAGGTTCACTACCAAGGCAAATCGCCATGATTTGCTGGGTTCATGAATTGCAAACCTTTGTCCAAAAACGTAATCGCCAGAAATTTGAGACAAACCATGATGCAGTGCATAGCCTTTCCCGCTGGTCACCCATAGACTTCAATGGGGTTTGGGGCAAAATTCACCAAACTGTTTGCAAACTGAACCCAGGTACGTTTGACAAGCTCTATAAACTACTTGGTACCAAATTTAAAAGGCTTCTCACGGGACCTCTAGATGGGATTGTAGCTATCTTTCGTAGGATAATGTGCTGTACTATGTCCCACAGATGTATGTGTGGGCAAGTCTGGAGGGGGCTCAGAGAGAAAGCAATTCTCCAAGCATGGAACACACTGGCCTGAATTTCACTGGCTTATTTTTGAGGATACTGAAAAATGTAAGAACAGCTTTTGCTAGCAGGGCAGTCTATTGGATAATATTAAGGATGAAATATACTGCCCTGGCTTTGGTTCGAACAGAGTTTGGCAAATTTCAAAGGGATTCAAATGCCAAACCCAAACTCCACTGAAATCAATGGATGCTGAATCTGCCAAGTAAAAAAATTCCCATGTTCTGGGCTAATAGACAAAAGATTGTCCAAAAAATAGCTGGGGAGCATGTAATAAGGCAAAAGATTTTTGTTTAAAAATTAATTTGGCTAGGAGAAGTGCTATTTTCACTTACATCAATTACATTTACAAAGTTAAAATGGTCTTTAATTGGTGGCAAATGACATTTCCTTCTGGCTTCTCTTAAGAAAAAAAACACACAGATCCTTCCAAATGATTAAGACGGGATGGATGGGTCTGTGTGTGTTTTTTTTTTAAATAAGCCGAAAATGAAATGTTATTTGCTGGACATTTAAACTGTATCTGTTTTTTACTTTGTAAATGTCACTTTTTGCTGTAGCAAAAAAATAATAATAAAAAAATTGCATAGTCCCCCCAAAAAAGCACACCAGACCCTTTGAGTCTGGTATGAATTTTACGGGCATACCCCACACAAAACCAGGAAAGGGGGGCAGATGAGTGTGCGCACCCTCCCTCCTGAACTATACCAGGTTACATACCCTTAACATGGGGGGGTGTCCCCTGACAAAACTATTTGCCCCATGTTGATAAGGACAAGGGCTTCTTCCCCACAACTTAGCCCAGTGGCTAAGTGGCTATCCCATTAGTATCTGAGTACAACAACCAAATACCCTCTGAGTGGGACTTTAAAAGGTAACACCACTCATATACGTAAAATACAACAATTTATTAATGTATAAAAATTTGTCACTCAAAAGAGGGACAGGTATAAAAGTTGATATATACATATGTCATGAAGAGCAATTGGAGATCATCAGACAACCGTACAATACACAGTTTATGCATCCAGTTGTGCTATAGTACAAAGTTTCATATTCCGTTGTCCGAAGATGGAATTCGGTGCCCTACGCTTACATTTCAGATCCAACATGCTTGCTGCTTACTCAGGAACCACTGACAGCAGGACACTATTATATGCCGGAGTGTTAGATGCTCCCACCGAACAGAGGGGTGAAGGGCAAACGTCTGGGCATTCATCCAAATGCCCAAACAGCCAATATTCACACCAAACTGTCAGCTCATCTCTTGATAATGATATGATGTAAATTAGACAAATGATGCATGAATGACACCTCTGAATATGGTAAAAAAAAATCATTGCCATGTATGACTGGAACAAACATCTACATTAAAGATCTCATTATAATGCCAGTGGGAAAGAGTAAGGTAAGTAAAATATTTAAAGCGGAACTCTATATTTTGTTTAATCTGCTTTCATTCACCTGTTACAATAATAAAAAAAAAAATGCAGCCTTGCCTGCAAAACTCACCTTAACCCCAGCCAGCACTGTCCCCCACAGACCACTGGAGTTAGGCGCCACTCATGCTTTGGGTTGAATGATGACCATCATCCAACCGACTTCTTTCCAAACCTTTATGGAGAAACCCCCTTGGTGAGATGCATCAGTATGCAGTCTGGGCCCACAGTGCACCTGGACCGAATTACCTTTTCAGGGATTTTCCAGCTTGCTGGATTAATGTAAGCTGGTGGTTCCTTCCTTGAAATTGCTGACTGCCAATGCACTGCTTCAGTTTGATCCACCATTAAAGGCCCCTTTCACACATGCCTTCAGTTTCATCAGTTCAGTCACGTTTTTTCAAAGAAAAAACTGATCCATTTTTCATCAGTTTTTACATCAGTTTTTACATCCACTTAACCACTTGAGTCAAATTTTTGGTTTACATTAGAGCTGCACGGTTCTGCATAAAATGAGAATTGGGATATTTTTGCTTAGAGTAAAGATCACGATTCTCATGGCGTAACATCATCTTGTACAAAAAAATTGGGCTAACTTTACTGTTCAGTTTTTTTTGGAAGTGTATTTTTTCCCAAAAAATTGTGTTTGAAAGACCGCTGCGCAAATACTGTGTGACATAAAATATTGCAACAACCGCCATTTTATTTTCTAGGGTCTCTGCTAAAAAATATATATATATATATAATGTTTGTGGGTTCTAAGTCATTTTCTAGCAAAAATACTGATTTTTAACGTGTAACAACAAGTGTCAGAAAAAGGCTTAGTCTTTAAGTGGTTAAACTTCCCTCATTTACAGACCGAAGTTCATCCCCTTGATCTAAAAGAAGGAGAAATACATTGTATCTTTTCTCCATCTCTCTGCACTGAGGAATGTATTTTTTTTGACAGCTCTGGCTCTGCACTAGGAAATGTCTGTTCAGATCGAGAGGGGGATTGAATCAAGATTTTTTTTAATGATTAATGTGCAGCTCTAGTATGCTGTGTATGTGGGGAGGCTCACTTTTTTTGTTTTTTTACTCTTCATGTGTTGTTTTTTTAAGATTTTACTGCAATCACATAGGGGACCAATAGTCCCCTATGTGATAACAGATAAGTGACAGGTCCTCTTTGGGGGGGGGCAGTGTGTGCAGGGAGAGGAGAGGAGAAGAGCAGCACATATAGTGAGGGTCTATACAGACACTTGCCGACACTAACTGTCACTGTCAGCATTTAAATGCAATTGTCGGCTCTATTTTTTTCTATACTTAATAGCGCCGGAAAGGAGCTGTCATTCGGTCCCGTCACTAAACTAAACAAAGGACAGGGGTCACCCAGTGACATCACCCAGTGACCCCGCCCATTTCTTTAATTTAGCGGCAACCAAATGACAGCTCCTTCCTGGCATTATTAATTATGTAGCCATGTGCTCCCTTGGGAGTAGCTGATAGTAGTGGTTCACCTTGTAGCTGTCCTCAATCCCACCATATCTCACACTTCCGTAGGCACTGACCAGGCCAGCTCTTGTTTTTGTTTTTTTATTTAGGTGAAATAACTTGGATGAGGTAAAGGGGTGACTGTGGGATCCCCCAAGAATTATGGTACAAGTTCTGTATATGCACACTGACACTGCAGACTATCCTTCTGCAGACTGTTACTCCTCGCAACTCTCCAGCATATCACTTGCTGACCGTTTCTCCTACAGTTCTCTCTCCAGCACTGAACTTGCAGACTATCACTCTTTCACTTCTCTCCAGCACATCACTTAGTTTTCAGCTCGAAAGGAAATTTATCAAGCTTCTCTACTCTCTTTTTCTTCACCACGACTAGCACGTGGTGAGGCCTACACTGTATTGGCAGGGCCTCAGAACCACCCATTACAGGCCAGGGATCACGAGTCCCTGAATATGTAGCAAAGAACTTGAATGTTAGCCGGGCCTTTGATGTACTACAACTCCCAACCCATTTCTCTTCCAGGTCCCACCAACCTGCTTTTCCTCAGTGACACTCCTTCCCCTGACTTGCACAGATTGTCCACTATTCCTCTCCCAGCTTGCTCCAGCACTTTCTCTTCCAGCTCCCTGGGTCTGTCACTCACCGACACTGGTGGATCACTTTAAAGTCTCTCTCTGTAGCACCTCAGCTGTTCTCCTGTCCCCTGTGCGACTCCAGGAATCCCCTCCACTCCTGGGTGCACCCGAACCTCCAGGCCTCAAGGTTACCTCCCCCAGGTGGGGGTGACCTCCCGGGTATAGGCCTCCACAGCGCCTTCTGCTACATCTCAGACTTCCACCCAACACTCACCTCCAAGATTGGGCTGACTCAGAGTGTTTAAGGAGGCCTTCCCCGCCAAACCTGCTTGGGGATTGGTCAGGGCTCCTTAGAACACTCCAGATGGCTCAACCTATTTCCCAGCTCTCTGACCAGAAACCCTCCTGCAGGTTTCTAGAAAGAAGTGGGAGCCCAGATCAAAACATTCAGGTCTGCTCTTACACTCAGGCCTGACTAAATTTTGCCTATCCTAGCAAAACCCTGCTACAAAAACGCACCTACACTATGGGGGCGCTACAAGTATAGAAAAAAAGAGTTGACAATTGCATTTAAATGTTGACAGTAACAGTCAGCGCTGGCAAGTTAGGAAACCTGTCTGTATAGACTGCCCCCTCACTATATGTGCTGCTCTTCTCCTCTCCTCTCTGTGCACACACTGCCCCCCCCTCCCAGTGACTGGTTGCCCCTATCAACCAAAGAAAAACGGATGAAAAAGAGATCAGTTTACATCCGTTTTTCGTCCAATCGATTTTTTTGACAGATGAAAAATAGGGCTTTCATCCGTTCAAAAAAAACAGATGTTTATATAAGCGGATGAAAATGATGATCATCCGTTGTCATCCATTTTTCCATAGACATGCATTGATTACCGTTTTCATCCATCAATAGATGGATGAAAAATGGACGGGCGGTTTGTATGTGTGAAAGAAGCATAAGAGAAACTTTTAAGTACAGTAATATTGTAGCTATAACCTTTATATTTAAAAAGGTTTTTATTAAGTTTTTATACAGAAAAAAACTGAAATCACCATAAGAAACATACGAGGCTCAAACATATTCGCAAATGTAATTGAATATACCTCGGCCTCGCAGGGCCAGAAAAATATCAATGTACATGGCAGAACTCAAAATCACATACAGTTACCAGGCAATAACAATCTGAAGGATGCAATATTCTACTTTCCCTCACTCTTTCCCCCTTTAAGGTATCCCCCCGACCCACCCCTAACGGGAGTAAGCTGTGGGCCGAGAGGCACCAAAAAGGTCAAACAAGTTATCAGATTTCCTCCTGCGTCAATAGATATATAATGCCACTTAGTATACCAGTTAGTGTCCTGTAGACCTAGAGCGGCCTGGTAACCCCATAAAACTAATGTCCAAACCCCAGTAATTAGGGAAAAAAAACAGACAGTTAACTTATTAAGTAGAGGGACAAGCCCTAGCACCCAACCCCAGTCCTGGGGTTTGATAATGCTGGTCGAGCACTAACACCACGACAAGAGCCAATATGATGAGGGAAGGCTTGAAAGAACCAAAGTATCAAGAGAATGCCAGAAGACAGAAAAGAAGGTAAAGAGAAGTGAGAAAATTAGGGCACCAGGGAGCTTAGTATAAATGTAAGACACAATTAGTTCATAGGGGTAAATTAAGGTATTTCTTCCAGGGATCCCAGATTAGATAAAATTTGGGTGATGTGTCCAGAATTATATTGGCAAGTGTCATGATCCAGGAAACTTTTTGTTTAGCAGCATAGAAGGAGACTGAAGGACGTTTCCAAGCCCTGGCAATTGTAATTTTAGCTCCCAGCAAAATGAAATGAGCAAGTTTAAAAAGGGGCTTGGAAAGACCATCTGGTCTAGAGTTGAGAAGGGCTGTTTCTGGATTCTGGGGGATCACCTGCCCTGAGATCCTTCTCAACAGGTGAAATATTCTATTCCAAAAGCCTCAGATATGAAGGCATTCCCACCAGATGTGGATGAAGGAGCCCAAGAGTCTGCAACCCCGGAAACAAAGATCAGATGAATTCGGAAGCATAGCAGCCAGTCTGGTCGGAACCAGATACCAGCGCATGAAGACCTTTAGGTTGGCCTCCCACAAGGCGATATTAACCATCCCTTTGAAGGATCTCTGGAACAGGGAGCTCCACTTCTCTGCGCCCCAGACAACATCTAAGTCCTTTTCCCATTTACTAACAAAGGGGGGCTTATCTGGATTATCCGTCAGTGATGCATAGATTAATGAAATACCTCAAAATTTGTTGGAAGCGAAATTTTTCGGTGTGCGGCATATCCAATTTGTTAATGCAATACGATAAAGTAATAGGGCCCGTAGAGGTAAAGAAGTGTCCTATACGAAATAAGCCTTTATTTGTCCACCAGTGGAAGGCCTGAATTTCAAGGCCTGGAGGAAATCGGGGGTTGTTGAACAAGTGATTGAGGGGACAGAGATGCGAAATTAAGTGGGGGGGGGGGGGTTTGAACACAGAATCACAGAGGGCTATGGAGTGAGAGAGGGTTGGCGCGAGGATTGGGGGCCTCATCTTGCGAGGAGCCCCAACCAAGAAGTCAATAGTGTTTAACGGGACAGACTGTCTCTCTATTGCTATCCAATTGGGTTTGTCCCCCCTGGCATAAATGGCAGAAAACTGGGCTATTTGGGCGGCTTGATAGTATTTACAGAGGTGTGGGAGTCCCAGACTACCTTGGGCATGTCTCCTATATAGAACATTAGCTTGACATCTATAGCCCTTCCGGCCCCAGAACAGTAGTTCAGTTAGTCCCGGTTTCATTTAAAGTGACACACAGACTTTCCAGATGTTTGCAGAACAGTAGTTCAGTTAGTCCCGGTTTTATTTAAAGTGACACACACAGTTCCCAGATGTTTGCAGAACAGTGATATGGGTTTTCCCGGCTTATTTATACTTTTTTAACACAGTTTGAAGATGATTTTAGAACAGTTATATGGCTTCTACCATTAATTAATACTTTTCAGACCCAATTTGAAGATGGTCCATATCCACCTCCATTTTTGCTTTTTTTAGGTTTTTATTTTTTTTTAAATATTTAAAGTTATTTCCCTGTCCCCATTTCTTTGTAGGGCACTTGTCCCACCCTTACCCTCATTTTCCTTCCTTTTGCAGACCTCTAGGACTTTCCTGGACTTTTTTACAGCAATTTTCAGAACTTTTGGTAAAATTACCAGAACCCCGGACCCGACCCCGGACTTTTTTTGAAAAGTCCGGGTTCGGGTCCGGGTCCCGGACACCCCAAAGTTCGGTACGGACCCAAACTTTACAGTCCGGGTTCGCTCAACCCTAATTATACGTGATTGCAATCTTTGCAATTGTTGTTTCCTCAGAGGGATTGGGAGGGATCTGAAGAAATACAGGATTCTAGGGAGTAAAGTCATCTTAACTGCATTTATTCTGCCAAGCCAGGAAAGACCCTCCTGGTCCCACCTAGAGAGATCCTCAGATAGTTTCTGAAACAGCGGAGGGTAATTAACCTCATATAAGTGTTTGATATTGGCTGTCAGGCTGACCCCTAGGTATAGAATATGGTTGGGGTTCCAGGAGAACTTGTAAAGTTCTCTGAGCTTCTGGACTGTGGAGGCCGGAGTGGAAATGTTCAAGGCCGCAGATTTAGACCAATTTAAGCAAAGCCCAGAGACCTCTCCAAACTCTTGAAGTAAACGGATGACTCGGGGGGTGGAGGAAAGGGGCAATGTGATAAATAAGAGCAGATCATCTGCAAAAAGAGCACATTTGTGTGTCTGTGATCTACATTGCACTCCACGAATATCAGGGTATCCTCTGATAGCGATTGCGAGGGATTCAATCG
The DNA here is from genome assembly GCA_018402905.1 of Glandirana rugosa. Classification (NCBI taxonomy): domain Eukaryota; kingdom Metazoa; phylum Chordata; class Amphibia; order Anura; family Ranidae; genus Glandirana; species Glandirana rugosa. The sequence continues at coordinate 181,488 of BLSH010343045.1, forward strand.
CTACAGCAAAAATTAGGGGAGATAGGGGACAGCCCTGTCTAGTTCCCTTGGCAATATTGAATGGCTCCGAATAGAAGTTTTGTAATTTGACCTAAGCGATAGGGTTGGAGTAAAGGGTTCTTAGAGTCTGGATAAATTTTGGACCAAAGCCCCATCTAGAGAAGATCTCAAACAAGTAAGTCCAATCAACTGTGTCAAATGCTTTTAGAAGATCCACTGATAATATGTATCCTTCCTGGTGGGGGCCCCCATCCCAGTTCGAGTTTAGAAGCGAGATAATATCCACCGCTCTGCGGATCTGATCTGGGCCTTGCCTACCCAGGATGAAACCCACTTGGTCTTTGTGGACATATTTACTTATAAACTTAGACAATCTATTGGCCAAGACTTTAGTCAAGATTTTTAGGTCATTATTAATTAATGAGATAGGTCTGTAATTGCTAACGTTCGAGAGATCTTTACCAAGTTTGTGGATAACCGAGACAAAAGCTAGATTGGCCTCTTTCTGCAGCATAGACCCTGCTTGGAGAGAATTGAAATGTTTCGCTAAAAAGGGGGCAATGATGGGACCAAAGGTTTTATAGTAGCCTGTGGAGAATCTATCAGGGCCAGGGGCCGAACCCTTCTTAAGGTTATTAATTACTCCTAGAATTTCTGCTTCAGTGAACGGTTGTTCAAGGGACTCCCTGTGTTCAATAGTAAGTTTAGGAAGAGAGATCTTATTCAGAAAAGTGTCTTGGAGAGGGGAAGAAGCTGTTTTCCCCGCCTCATGGAGGCTAGCGTAATATTTCTGAAAAGAGCTCATAATTCGTTGGGGGTTTTGAGTTAATTCCCCTGCAATATCCCTTATTTTTGGGAAAGAGAAGGACCGGAAACTAGGGGACAACCTGGCAGCCAGTTTAGGACCTATTTGGTCTCCTTGCAAATAAAAATGGGATCTAGACCATTGGATTTGTCTTTCAGTCTTGGTGGTCAAGGCAAGGTTAAGAGCAACCCTACCTGATTCCAACTGAGCCCTCAATTGGGGGGGTTGGGTTCTTCTTATAGGACTTGGAGAGACCCTGGAAATCCTGCTCTAATTTCTCTATGTCACTCTCCCTCTCTTTTCTAAGTTTGGCTGACATCTGGATAATCCTGCCCCTCATCACCCCTTTGTGGGCTGCCCAAAGTGTCGAGGGAGAGACTTCCCCATTGTCGTTCAACTAAAAGTATTCTTTAAGTTCCTTCTCCAGCAACGAACAGTGGACTGGATTGTTTAAAAGGGATTCATTCAAGCGTCACTGGGGTTTCCCTCTTTGGCCAGGGATCGCTTTGACTTGTATTATGACTAGCGAATGATCCGACAGGGGAGAGTCTCTTATGTAGGCTTTAGAGATCAAGGGGATGACGAAGGCAGGAATAAAGATATGGTCTATCCTTGCCAAGCTCTGGTGTGGGCCGGAATAACGGGTGTAATCTTTCACTCTAGGGTTAAGTTCCCTACATATGTCAACAAGCCCTAAAGTATATAGGAGCTTTGCAAGTTTGAGGCTGTGTTTTGGTGGGCGAAGGGGACAGGGATGGCCTCTTCCCGACTTGTCGAGAGAGTGATCAAGGGCCAAGTTAGAGTCGCCCCCCATTATCACAATCCCTTCCAGGTGGGGAGAGAGAAGCTTGAACATTGTTTGAAAGAATTTTGCTTGGCCCTGATTTGGGGCGTATTATGAAATAAAAGTATATACTGAACCCCCCATTTCCCCTGATAAGAGTATGTACCTACCCTCCGGGTCTTTAATTTCTCTCTGAGGTAGAAACGCTACCTGCTTGGCAAAAAAGACTCCCACACCTCTAGACTTATCTGTAGCATTAGCAGAAAGATTTTGGGATAATTAGAATGAACAAACATAGGGTTGAACTGCCCTGGAAAGTGTGTTTCCTGCAGTAGAAGCGCATCAATATACTGATAATGGGCCAGTGAAAAATACTTTTTTCTCTTCATCGGGGAGTTAAGACCTTGAACATTATGTGTTGTTACTCTCAGTTTCTCCGAGGGGTTAGCAATCGTAGCCATATTATCGGAAAGGTAATCTATGCATCTCTGAGGGAAGGCTTCCCTGAGTCCGAGCACGATTAGTATGGGACCAGTCACAAACAGAGCCTATGGAGAAGAACCACTGTGCCTCTATGAAAACATTGCGTCCCTGGTGCCGGAGAGAAAAAGAAGAAGTTAAGTAAGGTATAGAGGGAAGATACAGAAGGGGAAATGGAAGAACATAGAACACCGGAGGGGAATGGTGAAGACCAACCACCTGACCCCTCCGAGTTCTGGCTATGGGGGTTTGGAAGCTCACCCCCCAAGCCAGAAAAGGACAAAAACGTATCTGCCCAATTGACAGAGATACATCTGACCGAGGGAATCCCTGCATGTGGTTCCCCAAGACAGAGGGAGGCGCAAAGCATCCGCCCCGACCATTTCCCAGACCCAAAACTAGATAAAATTCCAAAAACTTTAAAGAACCAGAACTTAGAAAAAATGAGTGCTATAATAAAGGCCCTCAGGGAGCCCCCCGAGAGAGAGTCCCTGTCTGGGGAAGCCTGACGGGAGCCAGAACCCCCAAAAGGGACCTAGCACACCCCAGCCTGCCCCGGACCCAGAGGGCGGCAACAAAAATGGGAAAAGTACCAGAGATCATGATACCGAGGAGTCAACAAACCAAACGAATCTGTCCTCCTAAGAGGCCCAGTTAAACCCTTGTAGAGCGCCCCCAGACCCTCCTCCCGGGGACCCAGCCAATAAGCCTGGCCCCCGGGAGAAAGATCGGGGACAAGGGCGAGACCCCCGTAGGGGCCACCCCGATACGGGCCAAATAAGAGCACATCTGTTAAGTCCTAAGACCACATTTGCAGATACAAAGCAGAGCATATTGGGATACCTTCCCCCCCACCCCCCCAACCGGCCGGCCGGAGGGTAAGGAAGGGGGGAGAGGCATAATAACAATAACAAAGCAGTGAAAAAAAAGGAGAAGCACTTCACAGGGCGAAAGATCAACGGCCACAAGGAGCCAAGAACCTCATTCCAGGGGATGAGCTCCGGAATTATGGAGGATGGGAGTCCTTTGAGCGCTTGGGTTTTTGGCTCCCCTAGAGCTGTGGTATTGGGCTCTGAGGGGAGGGACGCTTGGAGGATCCTGCAGCTTTATTAGACAATGTGGAAGAAGAGTCCAGAGAGATGAGGTTGAGACGTAGAAAGAGATGTTCCCCCTCCTGGAAATTGGAGAAGCCATATGTCTTGCTTTTATAGGGGAAGGACCACCAGTACTTGATAGATGACTTTAGAAGGACTTCCAACAAAGGTTTCAGGGATCTTCTCTTTTGAATGGTGGAAGGCAATAAGTCTGCAAAGATTTGGACGGGAAGACCTTGGATGGACAGATTGGGGGGAGTTCTCAGAAACCTTCATGACCTCCTCTTTAACGCTGTAAAAATGGGGTTTCACCACTATGTCTCTGGGTAGCCCATCTGAGCGGGGGGGATGGAGCGCTCTGTGAACCCTATCAAGTTCCAACTGGTGTTCAGGGATGTCCGGGATAATATCTTTGATAAACTCAGTGACTGTTACGCGGGCATCTGTAATACTCTCAGGGAGACTCCTAATCCGGAAATTATATCGCCTGGAGCAGTTTTCCAGATCATCTATTTTACAAAGGGCTGTTTCCAGCTGGTCTTGAAGATCCTGAATCCACGCTGTATTCTGATTTGCTCTTGCAACCGTTTGGTCCGTTTTGTGTTCATTTGCATCAATCCTGGTCCCCAAATTTTGGAGATCAGCTTGCATAACTGATGTTATTTGGGAGGCTATTTGGGCCAGTCCTTTAGAAAGCATCTTAGAAAAAACCTCCATTATCATCTGGAAGTCAGCATGAAGGGTAGGAGAGTGAGGACCAGGAGATACAGCAAGAGAATTGCCCGAGGCCTGATCTTTAAGTGGGGTTGTTATCAGTTCATCAAGTGTCCTTTCCAGGAGTGAAATAGTGGAAGCTGGGGAAAGAATCTGGGCTCAAAGTTGTGTTCCTGGTAGAGGACCAGGAGAGGAATGGATTTGTGATCCCCCCTCTGACCCCGCTTCCATGTCGTCCCCTCTGTCTACTGACGCCTGTTGTGCTCCAGATGCTATATGGTCAGCTTTTGGGGCCGGGTCATTAAAGCCGGGCTGGCGAGATAGGTCCCTTCTAACTGCCCCTGACTTCATAGCAACTGACCCTGGTGAGGGAAAATAAATGTACTCTCCTTAGGATTACTACAATGTAAAAAATCCAGCCTAGATTAGATCCCCTAGCTTGAGTGGGGAACTAGGCCTTAATGTCCTGGATGAGGCTGGGGGGTCTGAGCAGGGTCCCCTTCCGATTGCTGGGCTGTGAAGCAATGAGGCCCGATGCACGGCCTAGCATAGGAGGCAGGGCCTGGTGAGGGCTCCTTGATACGATCGGTGGCCCCCTTATCTTCAGGGGAGTCCCCGGACCTCAGGTGTGTCATGGGGGGATTTAGCAGAGCCCCCCTTCAGGCTTACCATAGCGGACCGCCCGCCGTGTGGAAGGAGCAGGGTCGCATAGGCCCAAGCCGTGGCCTCGCGTACTGGTGTGGCCGGGCGTGGGCACTCCGACTATGCAGGCAGGCCCAGCGCGCCTCCTGGGAAGCCCCCTGATCTGGCTCTCCCCCAGGGAGCGTACTGGAGGAGATCCGGGCTCCGGTTCCTGCTGCAAGGGGTCTGGATGACCGGGGAGGTCCAGAGCTCTGGATTTACGCGGCCATTCCAGACGCTCCGCACATGAGCACTCAAGTACAGTAATATTGTAGTGGCTAATGCTGACCTCTTTCTAAAGAAACTAGTTGCCTTCCTGTCTTTGGATTTAGACCAATCATAAAGATGACAAAATTGAGTGCATTCAAAACTAAACTGCCCGCTGTTTCAGACCAGTGCCTCATAAAGTACTGAAGCCATCAGATCAGCATGGCAGCCAGGGAGCTATCATGATCTATCTATCTAACTGGTGTATTACCATTATATTTAAAGACATTAGTTTTACCTGCAGGTCAAATAGTTGATGTGTTACCATTATCTCCAAAGGTTTACTTACAAGTCAAACTGAGTGTCAGCCCACTGCTAGTCTCACTGTTGAGCTTATTTGAGGCAGTGCAAGTAAATGGTCCATTATCATTCCTGGAGACAGGGCTGATGATAAGATTGGAGTATGAAGGAGAATCACCCTGTGTGATGTGATAACGAGAATCCTGGGGTAATGGTACTCCATTCAATCTCCAGGAGAAACTAACCTCCGATCCCTGAGTTGAGCAATGAAGTAACACGGATTCCTCTCCAGCCCAGACCAGTCCTGTTGCATTGCTTGACAACATCACTGAGGTGACTTCAGCTGTAATCATAGAAAAAATCATTTTAAATAAGAACTTAAAGCAGAACTTGAAAGAAATGGTGTTTCAGTTTATGGTGCTCAGATACAGTTATTTTTAATATTCAAAGAAAACTCACCCATCCATCCATATCAAAATGCTTTATTTTGTTGAGAAATCACTTTGATCCCCCCTTAGCATTTCTAGCCACCACCATCTTGAGTAAGGGCAGATGATTCATGTATCATTTACTTCCTGGAACCCATCTGCCCTTAGCTCTGAGATACAGACAGGAGAGTGTGCTTAGTAGAGAAAACCCCTCCTCCCCTCCTCCTATGAAAGAAATGCCCATGAAGACTCCCACGGATGTATGACGTCATTTTGGCCTAGGCCAGAACCCAGGACACAGCTGATATAATAGAATATAAAAAAGGTTAAAACAAGTAAACATTATATAACTAGCTATTTATTTACTAATGCTAGCAACATAAGGATTAAAATAGTTAATGTTGATTCAGAGACTAAAGTTCCACATTATTAACCCCTTAAAGCGACGCACTGCAGTATCGCAAGAAATGACCTGGTCATTAACTGACAATATGCAGTCATGCAACGTTGTACCTAAACAAAATTTATGTCCTTTTTTTCCCACAAATAGAGCTTTCTTTTGGTGGTATTTGATCACCTGTTCAGTTTTAATGTTTTGCGCTATATACAAAAAAAGACCAACATTTTTGAAAAAGGAAGGTTTTTTACTTTTTGCTATAATAAATATCCCCAAAAAAAACTAATAAAAAAACAAATTTCTTCCTCAGTTTAGGCCGATATATATTCTTCTACATATTTTTGTCAAAAAAATCACAATAAATGTCTATTGACTGGTTTGCGCAAAAGTTATAGTGTTTACAAAATTAGTGAATAGATTTATGGCATTTTTATTATTTTTATTTTTTACTAGTAATAGCAGTGATCTGCAATTTTTAGCAAGACTGCAACATTGCAGCGGACAGATCGGACACCTATCTCACATTTTTGACACTTTTTTGGGAACCAGTGACATTATTACAGTAATCAGTGCTAAAAATATGCACTGTTATTGTACTAATGAAACTGGCAGGGAAGGGGTTAACATCAGGGGCAATCAAGGGGTTAAATGTGTTCCCTGCAGGTCTTTTATAACTGTATGGGGGATGGGCTGCCTGGGGAAACACACAGATCCGTCTTCCTGCATAGCAGAAAGGCAGGATCTTTGTAATCACCCCTGTCAGAACGGAGATCTGCCTTGTTTACACAGGCAGATCCCTGTCCTGTCACTGCGGGGAACGATCGCGGGTGGCTGGTGGACATTGAGTCCACTCCACCTCGCTGATTGGCTCCCCCCACTGGCCAGTGGGTGTGCACGCCCACAAAATAGGGTTCCCGAGCACACGTACAATGATGGCGATTCACGGGAATGAACCAACTTGCCACAGTACATTGACGGTGGATGGTCGGCAAGTGGTTTAAAAACTGCCATGTTACCTTCAGCCGTAAATCATTTTTCAACTGCCAGCAGGTAACTTCTCTTACCCTTCAACGTGCACATTACTAGAGCTCATATGTAATCATAGGCTAAGGGTAAAAGATTTCTGCACCATACTTTCAACTTACACATGCAAAATAAGCAGAAATTCAGTTGGTGTCCAGCAAGCTTCCTAGGTTTCTGAGACCCACGTAGAGTAAATCAAACAATCAAGCACTGAGGTTGCATGATAAAGTCTTCTGCTGCAATATGGTTTATACTGAACTCAACATTGTCAAATACTATTTTCATCACCTGACACCTTTTATAGTGGTATTAAACCCAAAAGCAAACATTTATTATATTGCAGCATGCCAATTCTTACATGTGATAGCTGCATTCATTTTTCCTTTTTAGGATTTTTTCCTTTATTTTAACCTGGTGTCTAGAAGACAGTAAGTGTTGTTTTTCAAAAGAATAAGCTCTCCTCCAGTTAGCTGAACTTCAGCTTCAAATGTTTTTAGTGCATTTAAATCTAATTCTGCTAGTACATCTAACACTCCACTCCCCTCAGACTGAAAATGCTGCTGTCCATAGGTGCCCCCTGTGCACCTTCATCCAAAGTGGGGGCACTCTAGTACAGGAGGTGTGTTACTGGCCAGATCACCAGGTGAAAACAGAGGGAAAAAAGCCTAAAAAAGAAAACGAATGCACCCACCACATCTACTGATTGCTAAGCTGCAGTATATTATATTTTTATTTTTGGGTTTAATACTGCTTTAACTTTAGTAGGGGCACTCACACAGTTTGTCCTTAACATGTGATAAAACCCCACTGCTGATGTTACAAGACAGGAGGAGGCCTTGAATATTTGGTGATGTTGTGTTTTCAACAAAACACCTTTCATTGAGGACTTTATGGTGCAGCCTATTTGCTTTTTCTTACAATCTATTATAAAACTTAAATAAGGCTCTTGTAAAAAAAAATGTAGATCCTGTCAAATATGCAGAAGTTCACTCCTATACTGATATAATGTAGCACACATGGGTTCAGAGAGGAATTTTCATTTAAAGCAAACCTAGCTTTGCTGACTTTGCTGACTTTTTACAGAAAAGTTTAAAACTGAAGACTAGGAGTTCCCAGGTGCCAACCAAAACCAATACATTTACAATCTATTGCTGCAGGGTCTTGCAGGAACTTATATACCTGTAGTATGCATTTTTATAGTTGTCAAAAAGTGGTAGCACTGGGCAATCCACAACACATTACTGGGCACCCCCATTAGGTTGTGCAAGCCCCAGTTTGCACTGAGAAATTTTGCATACTGTAAGAACACCTAGACCCTGCAGCAATATATTATAAAGTTATTGGCACCTGTCAGTGAAATAAATGGTTTACTTTTAAAATTCAAACTCTTGTGACACGGACCATGAGGCCCCACTAGAGGTGCAACATCTTAAATATAATAAGGATTCATGATAAATACACAGATAATAGGTTAATTTACTGATACATAAGATTGTTTGTATAAATTTGTATTTACTGAAAAATCTCCACGGGCAAAAAACTCTATTGTTAGAATAATACAGACACCTATAAAGTGACATCATGGTTTCGACAACTGTAACAATTAGAGATACCACAGTCAGTATTGTAAATCTGTTACCTGGCGCTGCAAAGCATCACTGAAGCTCTTAACGGCTATTAGGCTTCATTCACACTTGTACGACTCCAAATTTGCACCGACTTTGAAGTGCAACTTTAATACGACTTTGGCTTTGACCAGTGATAATGGACAACTGTTGCACAACTGTTGCATTCTATAACATTCAGATACGACTTTCATGCAACTTTTGAGGCTTAACATTGAAGTCTATGGCCCTCAAGTTGCATGAAAGTTGGACCAAAGTAGTGCATGAACTACTTTAAGTTGCACATATATGAATGGTTATCATTGGAAGACATGGGGAATAACTTGTCATGCAACTTTGATGTCCAAAGTTTCTTGACAAGTCACACAAGTGTGAATGGAGCCTTAAGGGGGAGTATTTCTTTTGTGTCATGGTGAGCCTTTCCAAGGAGAACAGAAACACTTGTAAAATGTTAAACATTCCAAACATATAAAGGGGAAAACAAATCCTTCCTATATAGGGTAGGAAGGGGGACAGAAGGGAGCATAGAAGAAGGGAGGAAGTTTGTATCAAGGCTTCAAGATGTAGGCCATGTGATACCAGATGTGAGAGGAGTTACCTTAATTCCGGGATGTTCTACAGTAAGTGATATATTCAATTGCATATGTAAATTTGTACCAGAAAAACAACCTTTTTTCCCTAATTGTGAATGTAAGGTCCTCTGGGAGTCTGAGATTGTTTATCCTGGCAAACCATTAAGAGCAAGGATACATGCACTGGACCTGTTATCTAGGTGAATGAGTAGGGAATTCTCGTACATTTTTGGAAATATGTTGTGATGTTAAAGAAAAAAGGCTTGTGGGCGGGGCCAACTCGTCCGATGCACACAGGGCCTTTTACTCTCTCTCACTCTCCTCTTTCCTTTGGACTCTCCGGTGTACATGCTTGATTATACCAGACGGGGCCACGTTCATGTGACATCAACATTATGGCAGTAGCCTGACTTAGAAGCAAGTCGTACACCCTGTTGCCTCTATATCATAACCTGAAGCTGTCATAAGGGTGCCTCCCAGTCCCATGATACATACACCTGCTCAGGATGCGACATTTTGAAGTAGACACCACAGAGCAGTGTTCTGTTCCACCAGTCTAGCTTGACTCTACCACCTATCTCCCAGGGACAAAACGGGGTCACGCCAGGCACCAGCGCAGACCCCATGCACGTGTATATTTAACTCTTTCCTCTCTCATACCATACGACCATAGGTGTGCACAGCCTATTGCATTAGGGTGTGCACCACAAAAGTGCAAACAAACACGAGTGTGTGTATATATGTCAGAAGGGCAGAGGACGATGTCAGTAGGGCAGAGATTGTGTCAGTAGTTTTTTTTTTTATTTTGTTATTTTTTTAACAAATTTTGTTTTTTTATTATTTTTTTTACAATATTATATTTTATTATTTTTTTTACAATTCTTTTAGGAGCCCTGCTGGGGGGCTGTGGTGAAGTATCAGGGGTTTAAACAGACCCATGATGAGTCACTTTTGAGACAGAGAAAGAGACTGAGGACAGAGATTCCCCAGTCCCTTTCTCTGCAGCCAGGCAGCAGGGGGAATCTGCACAGTACAGGGTTATTAGGGTGTGCCCAGGCACACCTCCCACCCTATGTGTGCAAGCCTATGCATACAACTAGGTCCCTAGGGACTTCGCCATGCGATGCGGGCCTTTTCCTAATTGCTGGGGCACCAACAGATTCCTTCACTATGCATGAAACCTGTCACCCCTGCAAGTAACGGGAGGACTGCAGATCCAAGCAATTCCCCTACATGTGTAAGGTTCCTAGCAGCAGACGAGGCTCTCTCTGGTACCTGTAGCAGTTCTGTGGTGTGGCTGGAGACTACATGCTGTGTCCTGTCTGTGTCTTCTAGCCCATTGTCAGTTACCTGGTCGGAGGCCGAAGTGCTGAGAGGGTTTCCCGTGCAGCTAAGCGCAGAGCATCCCCTGAAGGTGGGAACAGGGAGTGCTATGTTCAGAGAGGCAGAGGTCAACAGCTGCCAGAGGCTGATGTGATGTCAGCTGGATGGTAGCTGGAACACAGGATGCACTGCTGGGCAGAATTCCCTCCAGAGTACTGGGTGAGACTTGACAGCTGGGAGAGGCAAGAACAGAGTCAGGACCCAGGCCAGAAGTCATACACAGATGATCATGCAGGAGAAGGCAGCAGGCAGAGTCAGGAGCAAGCCGGGTCATAGACAGGTAATTGGCAAAAGCAGAGTCAGAATAGCAAACACAGGTAAGCAGGCAAAAGTATAGCAACAGAAACAAGCCCCCAAAACCGGGAATGCAGATCAGAAGGGTCAAAGGCAAGCCGGGTTGGTATCAGGAGATCAAGTAGTATCAGGAACAGGAACACACAGGGAAAGCTGAAGCTCATCCAGTAACTAATAGTTCATGCTGCTGACTTTAAAAAGGGCACTGGGTGCCAATATCTGTCACGTATTGCGCGCGCTCTGGCGCACATGCATGTGCGCTGACACACAAGTTCTCCTGGCCATTCTTGTTCTTCCACACATGTGCATTGGTGCATCTCTCTGTGCCAGTGGAGAATGCCTTTGTGACAGTCTTCCGTGGACCATTCTCTGACAGTGCCCCCCCCCCCAAGTGACAGCCCCCGGATGCCCAAGCAAGCTTGCTTCTCTGGGTATTTGCTGAAGAATTCACGTACAAGTTTAGGGGCATGTACATGACTTGCTGGTTCCCATGAATTTTCCTCAGTACTCATCTAGAACAGATACCCTGCGGGACATCAGTGAGCAGCTTGGATATCTCACCCTAAATTGGGGGGGTTTGTTCCTGTCCATACACCCCGCATAGGTGACAGATCCGGGTAAGCCAAGGAGTAAGGCGGTGGAGGCCGGAACCATCCTAAGAGCTACAGATTGGAGAGATCATCATCACCACCATCATCAGCAGCATATGAAGCATCTACAACTTCTGTTTCCGGGCGGTGAGCGCGTGAAAATCCATTTTAGCTGACACTGCACACAGACAGCTTGTTCTTTATATGTGCCAGCCTATCTGACATTAGGAGAAGCCTATTCTTTCCAGTTGAATGTTACCCCCTACACAGACAGCTTTACTTTACATCCTCTGTTGCTACTCGTAGTTCCACAGATTTAATTCTGCAAGTCAGTGATCACTGTGAAGCTTTTAGTAACTATCTGTAGAAGGAGTGTTATATTTAATTACAATCCAGGATTCATTTGTTTTACTAGTCATCACTGGGTATATACCCCCTAATTCTCAAAGAGCTAGCTGAAGATCAACTGAACTATTAACCACTTCCGTACCGCCGGACGTCATATGACGTCCTTGGGTTTGAGTGGTGATATCTGAATGGTGCCTGCAGCTGCAGGCACCATTCAGATACCGTTTTTTTCAGCAGGCAATTCCCTGCAAGATAAAAGTGATCTTAGCGGCGGATTCGCCGCAAGATCACTTTTATCAGCGGCGGGAGAGGTGCCCCCCCCTCCCGCCGCTTTCCGGTCATCTCCGCCGCTTACCGGACCCGCCGGCAGCAGCGGAGATGATCCGATGCTTTCCCCCCAGTGTCTGTGAGCCGACTGAGCGGCTGAAGCCGCTCACTCGGCTCCATAACACGGCCGGCGGAAATGACGTCAGAAATGACGTCTTCCCAACGGTCTTAAAGGGCCCGATTTTTTTTTTTCTTCTGTCACTTTTTTCAGATTTTTTTTTTTTTTTTTGCATTTGAGTGTAAATATGAGATGTGAGGACTTTTTGGCCCCGGATCTCATATTTAAGAGGCCCTGTCATGCTTTTTTCTATTACAAGGAATGTTTACATTTCTTGTAATAGGAATAAAAGTGATCAAAATTTTTTTTTTCTAAAGAACGGTGTAAAAATAAAAAGTAAAAAGCAAAATAAATAATTAAAAAAAAAAAAAAATTTAAAGCGCTCCATCCCGCCGAGCTCGCGCGCAGAAGCGAACGCATACGTAAGTCCAGCCCACATATGAAAACGGTGTTCAAACCACACATGTGAGATATCACCGCGATCGTTAGAGCGAGAGCAACAATTCTAGCTCTAGACCTCCTCTGTAACGCAAAACTGCTAACCTGTAGAATTTTTTAAATGTCACCAATGGAGATTTTTAATTTGCAAAGTTTATCGCCATTCCGCGAGCGGACGCAATTTTGAAGCATGACATGTTGGGTATCAATTTACTCGGCATAACATTATCTTTCACAATATGGAAAAAAATTGGCCTAACTTTACTGTTTTCTTATTTTTTAACTAAAAAAACTGCATTTTTTTCAAAAAAAAGCACGCTTGTAAGACCGCTGTGCAAATACGGTGTGACATACATTTTTTCAATGACCGCCATTTTATTCTCTAGGGTGTTAGAAAAAAAAATATATATATATAATGTTTGGGGGTTCTAAGTAATTTTATAGCAAAAAAAAACTGTTTTTAACTGGTAAGCACCGAACTCAAGAAACAGGCCTGGTATTGAAGTGGTTAAACAAGGGACATTTGTCTGCATCTAATTCTCCCCCTTACTTGGGAATAATATATTAACCACTACAGTTTCATATACAGTGATTTTCACCAAAGAACTCTCTTTGAATATTGCTTTATATATACAGTATGTTTTCCTACTTTCATTTGAGTGCGCAGTAGAGAGTGGTCTGGCCTTTGCAGGCGTCATTCCCCTGCTCTCCTGTGCCCCACTCTCATGGGCAGGGTCTATAGCTACAGGTGCATTGATTGAGTTTATCAAATGATAATCAACATTTCATGTTATTTACTTGTGCATGACATTAATCCTGTTGTGTGCATTATTTTGTGTGAATAATTCTATTCTGTTGGGACAAAGATCCTCATTTGACACATGCTGTGAGTAAACATTACTAACTTGACTTAAATCGGTGTAGTCTATAACTTTGTCTGTACTGAAAGAGAAACTCACACAATGAGTGAACACAGTGTGTCAGAGGTGGCAGAGGACTCTCAGGGTCAGGGAAATTAGGGGGGTATTAAAGCATCTTGCGACCCTCAAGAGGGCGGCGCTACATTTGGGGGCTCGTCCAGGATACCCCTCATGTTAAGCCCCAGTAAGTCCAAGGAGTCACCCAAAGAGAAGGGGAAGATGGACTCTATCCCTGCCACCAGCAGGGTGCAGAAAGAAGGGAGCTATTTGGAGTTAGCCAGTGTGGTGAGACTGCCCAGCATCAGATGGTCTGAAAGGGAGGTACGGCAGTTGATAAGAAGAGATTTTCCAGAGCAAGGATCCTATATTGCAGATGTGAAGCCTGAATATGGGGAAGATTGCACCTAGGCTTTGATTGAGTGGCGAGAGTGCGTTCCGGCAGAATTTTGGAAAGAGAGTGTGAGCTTAGTTGAAGGGTTAGAAGCTCAAGTAATACCTCTACAAAAAGAAGAAGCCCTCAATCAAGGGCAATCCCAAGGTGGCTCTGTGAGTTCTGGTATAGAAGATGAAGCTGATGCTACTAACAAAGGGATGTCTCCAGCTTCTTTCTATATGAATATGAGCCGTCTGTTAGAAAGTCTGATCAAGAGCAATAATATTACAGCCATCAGGGTTACAGGAAACTACAGTTCTTCTCGGGTCACCCCTTAATCCCAGAAGGTGAGGAAGAATTTGAAAGCTGGATGGATGAGGCTGTAGAAGATTGGAATGTGCCGGAGGCGGTGAAGAGACAGAGAATAAGTGAGAGCTTGAGGAGTCCTGCCGCAGAGGTTATCCAAAGTCTGAAGAGAGGAAAGCCTGATTGTGTGGCCATAGACTACATTGAAGCTTTGTGTGCAGTGTATGGGAGAGTGGAGAAGATTCCTGATTTCATGTATAAATTTGAGCACACGCATCAGTAAAGAGGAGAGAAGTTGCCTGCCTATGTTGTTAGGGTGGATCGTGTTCTACATCAAATCATTTTGAAGAAAGGGATTGACCCGAAAGAAGCTGATAAAGTCAGGTTAGAGTGGATTCTGCAAGGAACAAGACCTAATCACTCAATTGTGCTTTGTCTGCTGTTAAAATGGGCATAGATGGCGCCCACTAACCCTGAGCTGATTAGGATAGGGAGGAGGTAGCTCTATTGGATAAAAAAAAATTAAGGGTCGCAAGAAGGGAACAATACTACCCCAAAGCCACTACTGTGGCTTCGTCAACTCCTGATGAATCCCCGGTCAAACCGCTCACTCAAGTAGCTCAAACACAAGACCAACTACAACAGACATTGTTGCGTGTGATGGAAGCACAAGTACTAACTAGTTGGATAAAACTGATTCACGAAGATGTTTTAAGTGTGGGGAGCCTGGGCATTTTCGAAGAAAGTGTCCAGAAAGAGATGGAGAATTCAGTTCTATTACTAAAAGCATTACAGCAGCTGCTATCCCCTCAGAAGGCAGGAAACTTCAGAGGTCTCAGTGAAGGAGCCAACTGAGAGCCCAAAGAAGGAATTGAGCTCCAAGAATCAGAAGAAAGGCAAAAAGAGCCAGAAGAAAGGGAAAAGAAAGAGATATCCTGTAAACCAACTAACCCATCACCAGGGTCTGAGGGTCAAGGGCAGGGAGTCAATGATTATTCACCACGCAGGGCTATAGTTAGATCCTCTCAAAGGGGGCCAAAAAGAGACACTAATCAAGTAGGAGTGGATGAAATACCCGATAAGTTAGTGGGGCCACCCCCTATTGTGTCAGTGCAAGTAGAAGGTGTCTATACTAGGGCTCTTTTGGACACAGGAGCTCAAGTCACTCTACTCTACCGAGATTTTTATGATCAATACCTAACACATATTCCTCTTGAAGAGTTAGAAATCTGGGGAATTGGGACTGACAAGTTTCCATACGATTGATACATTCCCATAAGATTCTCCTTTGGACCGGCAGCAACAGGGAAGGTTGAGACATTGGATACTCTAGCCGTGGTGTGCCCTAGGTCTCCAAGTGCTGCACAGAATTCCATGCTGATTGGAACAAACACAGATTTGGTGAGAAGATTGCTGGAAAAGGTAATAGGAGAGGATGGGACGGTGACAACTGGGATTCACCCTCGACTATACCAGGCCTGCCAGCAAGTGATGGAAGAGAAGAAAGCTCCTGCCAACGGAGTGGGGCAAATATGACAGCTGGATATGAAAGAGAAAGTGTTCCAGCCTGGAGAGTTTGTTTGTCTAAAAGCCACCATAAAACTTACTTGGGATAATCCAGGACCCTTTGTCATGCTAAAGACGGATGCGCAAACTGAAGCAGGATAGAAATGGTTCCAGAATTGGTTCCTAATAAAGCTCTGTTACGAAGCAAAAAGAAGATGCCTATTAGTCTTTATAATGTCACTGATCATCCAGTGGTATTGAAAGGGAGAATGTCAGTAGGGTAGGTGAGTGCAGCCACCCTAGTGCCTCCGGAAGAAGTAGAGAAGAGTGGGGATTGTAGCAGAATATAGAAGGAGCTGGAGGAATGTGCTGCTATGCTATCTCCTTACTGGAGAAAAAGGATGAAATCTCAGTTGAATCGATGGGAGATTTTTTTTAGTAATGATTTTGATGTGGAATGTGCCAAAAGTGACCAGCATCGAATATATCTACGGGAAGATAAACCTTTCCGGGAGGGAGCTCAGAGGATGCCTCTGAGTGATCTGGAAGATTTGAGAGAGCAGTTGGCTGAGCTGAAGAAATCTGGAGTGATTCAAGAGTCTCAAAGTCCTTATGATTCACCTATTGTGGTGATTTGGAAGAACAATGTAACACTACGTATGTGCATAGACTATCAAACCCTTAATCGACTAACTATCCCAGATCAATACATCACCCCACGGATTGAGTATGCCCTTGAGTGCTTTGCTGGTGCCAAGTGGTTTAGTGTACTGGATCTGAAAAGTGGATACTATCAGATACCGATGCATGCAGAAGATAAAGAGAGGACTGCTTTCATCTGCCCTCTTGGTTTCTTTGAGTTTAATTGGATGCCACAGGGACTGTCAGGGGCGCCGGCCACTTTCCAACCTTTCCAACGGTTGATGGAGTGGACTTTGGGGGAAATTAACTTGACTGAAGTCCTGGTGTATCTGGATGACAGCATAGTCTTTGGAAGATCCTTGGAAGAGCATGAGGCATGTTTGGAAAATGTGTTGAAGAGATTACATGAAGGACTTAAGCTGTCTCTTGAAAAGTGTCCGTTCGGTTACCTATTTGGAGCATGTGGTCTCCGCTAAAGGGGTGGCTACTGACCCCAAAAAGTTGAAGGCAGTCACTGCATGGCCTAGGCCTGAGGCTGTGATAGAATTGAGATCAGATCTTTCCTGGGATTCGTTTCCGATTATCGGAGATTCACAGCCAATTTTGCCAAGATTGCCAGGCCCCTCAACGAATTGCTCCAGGTGGCTTCAGGGAAGAAGAAGGAAGGATGAAGGAAAGGAGGTTGAACAGGAGAGGAAAGAGAGTCTATCCACGAGCAGTGGATTCATTCATTTGAAGAAGCTTATAAGCAGTTGAAGAAGAGTCTCACTGAAGCCCCCATCTTAGCATATGCGGATCTGTTCAAACCCTACGAGCTCCATGTGGATTTTAGCAGAGATGGACTGGGAGGAGCCCTTTATCAGTAACAAGATGGCAAGCTCATTCCTTCTGAAAAAAGTCTTATTCCTTCTGAAAAAAAATTACTAAGCACACAAACTGAAGTTTCTGGCCTTGAAGTGAGCAGTTGTCGACAAATTGAAGGACTATTTGTATGGGGCTCAGTTTGTAGTGAAGGCTGTAAATAATCTGTTAACCTATCTGCTGAATTCTGCAAAGCTGGATGCTACTGGACACCGGCGGTTGGCTGCATTAGTCGGATTCCAGTTTAGTCTGAAATACCGACCTGGGATTGGAAATAGAGATGCTGATACACTGTCTCGCCGGCCTCATCGTCCAGAAGGGGAGTATTGAGAATGGATTTTCATTCCTACTGAAGGAGTACAAGCTCTATGCAAAGGTCTGGTTCAACTGGTCCATAGGGGTTCCTCCAGCTGAAGTACCTCAGGCTTATTGGGGGGCTGACTCAAGTAAGAAGTGAGGGTCTTCCCCGACTAACAAAAGAGGAGATCAAGACTAACCAAGAGCAGGATCCTCTATGTCAGGTAGCCCTTAAGGCTTTGGCTCAACAAGATTCAACATTGATGCTGAAGAGTTTGATAACCCATGCCAGAGTATTGCACCGAGAGTGGAATCGACTGCAACTAAGTGATGGTCTGTTGTATAGAAGGGGCTCTGGTAAAGAGTTTGAAGAAACCTGGCAACTATTCCTTCCAGAAAAACATTGCACGTCAGTCCTGGTGTCTTTGCATGATGAACATGGGCATTTGGGCATAGAAAGAACCTTCCGCCTAGTTAGAGATAGATTTTATTGGCCAGATATGAGAAGGGAGATAGGCAGCTATTGCCGTTCTTGCCTGCCTTGCATTCAGAGAAAAACTCTGCCAGTTCGAGCTGTCCCCATGGAACATTTGCAGAGTCAGGGCCCCATGGATTTGGTGTGTATTGACTTCCTGTGCCTGGAACCAGATACAGGTGGAAGAGGTAATATCTTGGTGGTGATCATTTTATCAGATATGCTCAGGCTTATCCAGCAAAAGATCAAAAAGCAACTACTGTGGCGAAGGCACTTGTGGAGAAATTCGTCATTCATGGGCTGCCGGTCTGAATTCATTCTGATCAAGAAAGAGATTTTGAAAGCTGACTCATACATCAGTTGTGAAACTTGTTGGGCATTAAAAAGTCTTGGACTACACCCTGTCATCCACAAGGGGATCCTCAGCCTGAGAGATTCAACAGGACTTTGCTGAATATGTTGGGAACCTTGCTCACTGAGAAGAAACAACATTGGGGAAATCATATTGCCACTATGGTACACACTTATAATAGCACCGTAAGTGATGCAACTGAGTATTCCCCATATCGCCTTATGTTTGGAAAAGAAACTAGGCTTCCAATTGATCTGATTTTCAGAACATCTGTTGATTATACCTCTTTGACTTCCCACAAGGGTTATGTTGACCGGTTACAAAAGAATCTTAAGCAAGCTTATGAGAAGGCTATGCAGCATGCTAATACCCGGGAATTGAGGAACAAAAATAATTTTGATCTCAAGGTAAAAGTTCAGGAACTCCAACCAGGGGATAGAGTGTTGTTGAAGAACTTAGGTGTACCAGGCAAACATAAATTGGCAGAGCACTAGAGGCCTCAACCTTATATTATCTGTAAACAGCTTCCAGGGTGGCCAGTTTACCAGATCAAGCCAGAAGGAAAATCGGGACCTCTCAAGATGTGACATCATGATCATCTACTTCCTCTGTCAGATGTGGTTCGGGTGCCTCCTTGTTCCCCTACACCTCCTCTGGATCTAGGCCCTCCCAGGACCCAATCTCACCGGAAACTTCTTGCTAAACCTGCTGTACTGGCTCAAGATGACAGTGAAAATGAAGAGTTAGTACCCTCTTGGTTGTGAGCCCCAGTTGTTATCCCTGAACCCAAATTTAGACCTTGGTTCAGAAGACAGACACCAATGAGAGAATTAAAGAGACCACCAAATTCCCTTGGTCAAAAGAGGAATTATCCACCATTAATTAGGAAGAAAGATACTCTGTCAAATAAAGGTACCTGGCCAATTCCAAGTTTCAAGCCAGGGGACCTGATTAATTTTAATGATAAATGCCTACCTGTGGTGAGACCAGCTAGTGACCCCAACCGAGAAACAACATTGCCAAAAGAAGGAAGAGCCAAGAGAAAAAGACTAGACTCTGACATTGTTAATGAAACTGCCTCTGCTATTCTCAGGCCTGGACCTTCTAATCTGAGTCCAGCTGTGTTGTTGGAGACTCAAGATCTAACTTCTGTAACAAACCCTGAAAAGAATCATATTCCTGTAACAAGCCCTGAAAAGAATCCTACTCCTGTAACAAGCTATGAAAGGAATCTTACTCCTATGGTGAGCCCTGAGAAGCAGGATAATTCTTCAGTAAGCTCTGAAAAGGGAGTCACTCCTGTATCAAGTCCAGAAAGAAATCTCAATACTGCAGTGAATCTTGAAAGGGACTGTACTCTCTCAGAAGGTTGCAAAAGAAGTACTGTCTCACAGCCGGAAGCAAGTTCCCTTGTCCGGTTAAGAAGAAACATCCACCCCGCCTAGATCAGATCGCATGGATGAGAACACCCAGGCGATGCAATTCTAGTGTGGGAGAAAAAGGTACATGTACCTTTTTTTGTGCGAGTCTAATGCAAGTCCAGCCATACGAGTGTATGGCTGAACTCGCATTGCTCAGAGATCGCATGTGATCAGCACCCGCACTGCGGGTGCGAATCACATGCAATCTCTGAGATAGCATCAGTCTGAACTGGGGCTAAATGATTGAATCATTTTGACTAATCTTATTTGTTCCTTTGCGGTAGTTGACTAATCCCTACATCTTTGGGAACCAAAGAATTTAGGTGAGGGGAGAATATAGCCAGAAGCTGGATATACACAATACTGGCAATACTGGCAATTAAAGACGTTTTTGCTATTAACCATAATGCAGGATTTTCCTCTAATGTTCCAGTTTGGCTGATTTGTGACTCTGATTGTGACAAGGGAGTGATGCATTATGGGAGATATAGTCTTCTAGGAAGGATTTGCCCCCTGGCTGTGCCTGTAAGAAATGACACCAGCCAACAGGCTGTTCTGGAAGAGGAGGTTTCTGGAAGAAGAGGTGCCTCATGGGAGAGCCTATAAAACCCACAGCTTTGGGCCTGGCGCGCTCTCTCTGGACCGGTGTGGATCTGTATGCAGGTGATCTGTGTTGGAAGCGGCAGAGTCATGGCCTGCTTTCACAGTACTCATCTAGAACAGATACCCTGAGGGACATCAGTGAGCAGCTTGTATTTCTCGCCCTATACTGGTGGGGTTTGTTCCTGTCCATACACCCCACATGGGCGACAAATCCTGGAGAGCTACAGAGCGAGGTGGTGGAGGCCGGAACCATTCTAAGAGCTACAGATTGGAGAGATCATCATCCCCACCATCAACATCATTGTCATTATCATCATCATCTCCAGCGTATACAGCATCTACATCTTCTGTTCCTGAGCGGTGAGTGGGTGAAAACCCATTTTAGCTGACACTGTGCACAGACAGCTTGTTCTTTATAATTGCCAACCTATCTGACACTAGGAGAAGCCTATTCAGTTCCAGTTGAATATGACCCCCTACACAGAGAGACTTATTTCACATCCTCTGTTGTCAGTGATCACTGTGAAGCTTTTAGGGACTATCTGCAGAAGAAGTGTTATATTCTTTTTTTCCACATGTCATACTTTATTAGAGAAGAGACATAATACTGTTACAGCGTAATGTAACGGCATACATGAAAGAAACAACATAAGTTTTCCAATTAAACAGCATGAAGAATAACATATACAGGTGTAGATGCGGGAGCACAACCATATCACAATGTCTATCAGGAGAGCTATGATGAAGCACTGTTTGGCACTGCAGATGTTCAGAACCCCAGCAGTAATTTATGAACCAAATTTTCGACTATACCACTGAGGTCGGGGGTTCTTCAGGGTCGTTACACATGGAAGCCTTGTCTAGCCAAGCATCTTAGATTTTACCATACTTTGCCAGGCATCCCCTTTGGGAGTATATTACTTTTTTGTAGGGTAGGACCGCATTCACTGCAGTTATCCAAGCTTGGAAAGTGGGGGGTAGGACTCTAAGCCAAGTACGAGCTATCAACAACCTAGCCACGAACAGAGTCTCCAGTAGAAATATATGATGGAACATATTAGTTATAGGGTCTGGGAACACCCCAGGATACACTGCTTAGGGCATAGCGTAAGAAGGGATCCCATTTCATCATGGAGGAACTTCACCACTTGGGACCAGTATCCCTGGATGATTGGGCAGGACCATAGGAGGGGAAAGAAAGTACTGCTGGAATCTCCACATCTAGGGCACAGTGAACTATAATTAGGTCTGTATTTAGCTATTCTCAAAGGGGTCAAATATGTCCGGTGCACAATGTACAATTGAGTGAGGCGATAAGACAACTTGGGAGAGGCCTTTTTACAGGAGTCCAACACCTCCTCCCACTCCTCATGCTCCAGCTCTCCCACATCTCCTACCCAGCATGCTTTCAATGTATAAGCTAGTATCATAGCAGATGCGGTAAGTAGGCTGTTATAAAATATGGAGGTACGTTTTTTGGACTCAATCCCGTAAATCACCTCTAGAATAGGCACAGTTATCAGCACTGGGTGAGAGTTCCCAAAATGGGTTCGAAGAGCATGGCGGAGCTGGAGGTAGCGAAAATGCATAGAGTTCGGAAGACCAAAGTCAGTTTTAAGTTGTTGGAATGACTTCAGTATCCCCCTAGAGTATACATCAGAGATATAGGCAACACCTCTAGCAATCCAAAGTTCAGGGTCTGGCACAGTTAGAAGCTCATTCAGGCAAGGATTATACCATAGTGGTGTGCGACTATGCACAGGTGATGTCTTGAGTCTACGCCTCACCAGATCCCACACTTTGCAATGATGATACAATAATCCTCTTTGATCCCCCATGGTCCATGGGTCATCCGGGTCTCTAAGGATGAGTTGAAATGTATGTGTGGCTCCTCGGGAGTAAGGGGAGCAGACCAGGGCTAAGTACCCTTTTCGGTCTCTTTTATCCAAATGGAAAAAGTGGGACAGTTGTGCCGCCAGGTAGTATAGGTTGAAGTCAGGGAGAGAAGCCCCCCCCCCCCAAATCAGTGGGGTTTTTCAGTGCCTGCCAAGACAATTTATGGAGAGAATCCCCCCACACAAAGGTATTAAGGAGGGCTTCCAGTGTCTTAAAGACACGTAGCTGTAGGTATCCCAGGCTTGCCATAAAATATACAGGATATTAGGTAGCAGAACCATTTTTATTAAGCTTACTCGACCCATGACACCAAGAGGGAGTCTGGACCAAGCCTGAGTCCTGGCCTTAACCATCACATACAGGAGTTCTAGATTCAGCCTCATGTATTCTGCAAGGGAACGAGTGACTGTCACACCTAGGTATCAAATGAAGCTGACCCTGACCAGAGGAAGGGAGGCTTGTGTAGCTGTTGGGGCTCCGACATCTAGTGGAAGAATCTGGGATTTGTCCCAGTTAATCTTAAGTCCAGAGTAATGGCCAAATGGCTCAATATCCTCTAGTGCAGTATATAGGGAAGGGCCTGTGTCCTCCAAGTAGAGGAGCATGTCGTCTGCGTATAGACTAATTTT
>BLSH010343045.1:207517-230390 GCA_018402905.1 Glandirana rugosa
AGATGGTAAATGGGTTTCACGTATTCTCAGATTGGTTGGGGGGACCATCCGGGTAACATCGGAGGTACCTGTCGCACTGTAGACCGAAGTCAAATATATAACTATCCAAAAATGTTGGAAATCAAAACTTAGAGGGGTGAATAGACTCCCTACCGAGTGTGGACGAACTCGACAACCGAGGTATGTCCACCCTCGGTAGGATACAAACCGAAAGGGATCTGCACACGTCAAACATGTGCAGATAGGGTGTACTGCAACCAGACGCCCGGGACCTTGTGAAAAATAGAAACCTAGGCTACCAGTTGGGTTCTGTCTACAGAAAACAGGACCTCAACTGTTTTAAAACAGACTGAGTATTGATGAAAGTTAAACTCAGTCTGAAAAAAGAGGTTTGGGTCCCGTGTCGGTACCCGCGTTTAAAACGCGGGAGGATACGCTTAAACCGATACCCGGATACCCTCCTAGCCATGTAGGAAAAAAGTCTGACTCAAATTGAAAGTAGTTATGAGTCAGACAAAATTTTGTCAACTCCAGGACAAAAGACATCTGTCTTGGGTTGACCATCGGATCCAAAGATAAAAAGTGTTCCAGGGCCCGCAGACCAACGTCATGTGGGATAGACGTGTACAAACTGCACACGTCTAGGGAAAGCCAAACATAGGATGGCTCCCACCTGTATGGAGCCAACAGCTCAAGCAGGTGTGAGCCATCCCTCAGATAAGTGGGGAGATTCAAAACTAAAGGTTGTAAAAACCTATCAATATATAAACTGAAGCCAGATGTCACGCTGTCCATGGAGGCTACAATGGGCCTACCAGGGGGGTTGGTTAGACTCTTATGCACTTTGGGTAAATGGTAGAAATAGGGGATCACATAGTAGTCTTTGCGTAAAAATTTAGCTTCAGTTTTAGACAAAATGTTATCTCGAATACCCAATTCCACAAGTGATTCTGCCTCACTGGCGAAAATGGAAGTAGGGTCACGTGGAAGTTTCTTGTATACACTAGAATCTGCCAATAGTCTGTGAGCCTCGGAAACATAATCTATACGGTTCTGTATAACAATGCTACCTCCTTTATCGGCTGACTTAATGATGATGTCATGTTTTGACATAAGATCCTTAAGGGCCGAAATTTCAAAAGGAGGAAGATTGCTATCATGTCCTGTTTGAGATTTGCAAAGTTTTTGTAGATCCGCAAAGACTACCCTATAGAAGCTCTCTATAAAGGGGCCTTTCGCGTGTGTGGGGAAAAAAACTGATTTGGGTTTGAAAGACGAATGTATAACTGGAGGGGAGGTGGCTAGATGTTGTGTAAATAGTTCAAGGGAACCGTCTTCAGGGGAAAGGGTATCCAAAATATCATAAATGTCTTCATCAAAATTGAATAAAGTAGAAGAAGGTACCAGGGAAGGGGAAGTGGGAACCACATCGGGACCAGTCTCGGTAACTCCTGACTTGTTGTCTCTTAATGAAAAATATCTTTTGAGAGTCAGGTTCCGTATAAATTTGTTTAAGTCCTGAAATAGGAGGAAGGGGTTGGGTTTGTTGGTTGGGGCAAAATTTAGCCCCCTACTTAGGAGGGAAGTCTCAGCTTTGGATAGTGTATGTGCGGATAAGTTGAAAATCTTTACACTTTCCATACTTTGGGGAGATTTTTGGACTCTAGATCGTCCCCCTCGACAGCCTCTGTGGAAAGCTTTCTTTTTTTGTGTGTGACAGGAGGGGGACTGAATACTAAAAAAGATTCACTAGGAAAACTACTAGGAGGAAGAGTTAGTTCTCCAAAGGAAATAGGAGGGGGCTCTATTGGATGCGGGGGATTATGGGCTACCAAATGGGTGCCAGGAATGGATGAGGATGAGGAAATGGGTAAATCCGAAGTTTGGATATTCAAATTATTTTGAGTCGTAAAGGAAGCTTTGGATATAGTACTAGATGAAGGGCCCAACATATGGGCAGAGTTGTCGCTGGCTCTGTTGTAGAACCTATTAAGTGAACTGATGATATGATTAGAAACTTTGTTATTTTTATGTTTATTTTTATTTTTATTACTATTATCACCATTGTTATTGTTTCTCTTGTTATCCTTAATGGGTGGGCAGACCCTACCCATAATCCTGGGAGTCATGGAACTGGGTGGTCTGGGTGGGGGGACAAGACAGGGAAGATCCAAAAGAGATGGTATGGAATGGGAAGGAAAACGTTTACTAACTGAAGGGACCTGTGATCCACCATAGTGGGTCTCAGGGTCTGGGTGGGGAACCTGATGGCGTGTACTCCTATTGTTCCATGTGAAGACTATGTTATTCTTATAGTCTGAAATGTCCCGTCTGAATTTATTGAGTTTACCATGAACGATGGACTCCTCATCTCTCTTGGTGTTTTGTTTGAGAGTGTGGAGCCATGACAAGGGAATAATATGTTCATAATCTTTTATCCAAGTGGACAGTATTTGTACCTCATGGGTATATTTATCCAACTTTTGGGTGCGGTGGGATGTAAGGACTCCCATCCATTTCAGAGTGCAAAACTCCGCTATGGTGGACCATTCATTTTGGCCTTCCAGGGACACCTGTGGAGGGCACTGATGAGTAACTCTTAGGCCCCTGGGGGTGATTTTAAATTCGCAGTATTTTTGTAAAAAGTATCTATCCCACCATTGTCTGTTGGCTTCTTTAATTAGCCTCTCTAGGTGTTGGAATTTTCCACAGAGCACATGACGGGATTTTCCCTTCACGTTTGCCCTGTGTGAAAATAAGGAAATAGGGAGAGCTGTATATAAATCATCCAAGAGCTCATATCTATATAATTCAATATCCGTGATAATCTGAGCAAGAGAAGGAAGGTGTGGTATGGCCATCAATAAATCGGAATGACACTATATGTGTATGGCAATATCACCATATGCACGCATACAACCCTGCAGCACTATAAGATCCGGCAATGAAAATGTTGCAAGTGATGGTGCGCAAAGGGGTAGGTGCGTGCAAATAAAAGGGGATAGGGGCATATGGTACATGAAAACAAGGAAGAAATGGGAGGATGAAAAACGAAATAATGCTAAAAACATATATATATGTCTATGTACCATATAAAAACATATAACAATAAAAAATGAATATGCATAAAAACCAGTCCAAAGAAATGCACCGAGGGCAGCCTGGAAGTGAGGACCCAGATCACGTAGTCCAATGACTGCAAAAACAAAACACAAAGAAAGGCGCCTCTAAGTGCAATATGCTAAAATTGTTTAATAGGAAAGCAGAAAAAAAACACTCACAAAAGTAGAGTAATAATGTGCATGTCGGCTGATCCTGTATTATGTGGATCGCTGTCACTTCTGGGAAGATCCAAGATGTACTGAGCTGGGGCCAACTCCTCTGTCCATCCGCACCGTACCCGATGTAAAAGCCGGCTGGTAGGAAGCGGGAGCGAGGCTTGGAGTGCAGCTGGGTGGATGTCCTAGCGTGACGGCGTCATCAAAGGGCGACGCGTTTCGTCGGCTGGCAGGTCAGGTGGTATGTGTCCTGCGCCACTTCCTCAGGCAATCGAAAATGATCAGTCTACTAAGATGGCTCCTATCAACATCTTAAATAGTCTATGGGGACCCCTGGTGGCAGGAGGTGGTGATGGAATATACGAGCTCATCATATATAAATGGCAAAAGCACCGGACAAAAAATATAACAAAAAGTACTCCCATGAAATCAACCAACTAGCAAAGAATTATTAAAACATTATTATGTATGAACTACAATGGTAATATGATAATCATTACGTGAAAAAATCACTCATGAGATACTAAGAAATGAATAAGTGGCCGTGGATAATATGAAAGTCAATGGAAAACAATACTGAACAATAAGGGGAAAGGGAATGAAAATAAGGAGGATGGGGAGGGGAAAGGGAAAAAACAAAAAACGGGGAGGGGGAGGGGGGGGAGAAGGGGGGGGGAGAGAAAAGGAAACAGGGAATATATATCTATACCGATGTACTGAAAACTGTACATCTTTATAGGTACCGAAAAAGAACCGTTATATGATTGAGGCCCCCATCAGTTTTTAACTTTAGGTGAATATCTAAAGTAGGTTTGGATATATATTTGGGCCGCAATCTAATGGAAATGTGTTGCAAAAGTATAATGATAATTAATAATACCAAATAATACTGAATTTGGGGGTATGACCCCAAAAATTACATATGTAATAAATAACTTAGAAAATATATCTACAAAAAAAGAAATTTGTGAATACAGTATGTGTATGATTATCAACAAATGATATTAAAAGGGGAAGGGGACACGCACATCAATGACGCACAGGAGGCGTCAGGCTGAGGGGAGGAAAGGGGGAGGAGGGGGGGGGGGAGGGGAAACTAAAGAATGGTGGAGACCTCTATACATTCATTCAAGCCTCCCGGAGAAAGGACGTCCAAAGTGTATATCCAGAAAGTTTCCCTTGCGCACAACCTTTTAAAACGTTCTGCCAAGGGAAGACTTCTGGGTACCTGCTCTATGATCCATACTGATAGACCATCTGTAGAGCCTTGGTGTACCTCAAGAAAGTGTCTGGGGACACTGTGGAAATCCTTTTTCCCTTCTATGGCTCTCCTGTGTTGTCCAAAATGGCACCTTAATGTACGTGTAGTACGTCCGACATATACAAGGCCGCATGGACAGGACAACCCATATACTACAAATTCCGAGGCACATGTATAAAATTCTGCTAATGGGTAGGTTCGTCCCTTCACCTCAAAAGACCGTTGTTTATGTCTTACAAAGTGGCAAGTTTTGCAAGGTTTTTTTCGACATTGGTACATGCCCACGAGAGGAAATAGCGTGGGCTGTTGTACCAAGGTTATTCAACCTTATCGCCAGGACCTTGGCCAATATTTTCATGTCTAGCTGGAGCAGAGAAATAGGGAGGTATGATTCAGGGAGCTCAGGGTCCTTTCCTGGTTTGGGTATAAGTACGATCAAGGCCTCCCCCATGGACTTAGGAAGAAGTTCAGACTCAAAAATATGCAAAAAAAAACTTTGCACAGTTTGGGAATAGTAAATTAGTTGAAGCTTGTGTAGAACTCCAATGGAAGTCCATCAGAGCCTGAGGCCGTAGAGGGGGCCAGAATGGCCACAGCTTCCTCATTATCATCTGTAGTGATAGGAGCCTCAAGCACGTCGATCTGGGTAGACTCTAGGGAGGGAAGTGTGATAGCAGAGAGGAGGTCAGTCAAGTCAATCAGGGAGTGGTTGGTGGTGGAGGAGTAAAGTTCTGCAAAGAATCTCCACCCTCACAAGACCCCTAGATAGAGGGGGCTTGGCTATGCCGGATTGTTTCCGCTATTTCCTTGCCTCCCAACTAGTTACAGCTTACTAGTGGTTACAACCCAACCTCACTAACTCTGTGGTAGTCCTGGAGGCGGCGATACTCCAATCTCTAGAGGCACTCCAATCTCTACTTTACAGAGGCATTAAATCACCCCATCCTCTCACCCCCTCAATGCACACCACGCTGAGAACGTGGAGAGTGGCAGGCAAATGTCAATCCCTACCAGTAAAGAACATCTCTCCACACACTCCTATATGGTGTAATCCCAATATGCCACAGTTCTACTCCATACCAGATCCACAGGCCTGGGCCAAATATAAAATATTAAAATTTGAACACATAATAACAAATTCTGAGCTAACACTCTTCCCTGTCTTAAATGAAAAAATGTAATTTGCCAGATCACTACTATTTCCAATACCTACAAATTGCTCATGCCTTCAGATGTCAGTTTTTGGGTTGGCCAGTTACCTTTTCGTACCCCGAATTGGAGGCAATTGCCAGGGTACCAGATCTCAAGAAACCTATTTCCCAGTACCATGCCTACCTTTCAGCGGCATCTAGCCCCAAGCTCTCCTCCCTGCGTGAGGGATGGACTCGGGACATACCGAATCTGGACGATTAGGACTGGAAGGAGATTCGGGATTTCCCGTTTTAAACTTTGATATTGTCTAATGATAAAATGGTGCAATTCAAGATCTTGCATAGAGCCTACCTCACCCCATATAGACTCCATAGAATATCTGAGACACACTCACCTGAGAGTTGGCAATGCTCCAATACTAATCAGCAATTACCCAGAAAACTAAGATCACGGTGACATGGGATCCAAGATACTGTCTACTGGGCCTGGTGGAACAGCTGACCAATGTCGCGGCCAAGCGTTCTCTTCTCTCCCTACTTCTCTTCTATGCCCGCAAAGAAATAACCATGAACTGGAGGAGGCAGTCTCCCCCAACCCTATCATACTGGAAAACCCTCATCAACAACAACCTGCCTCTTTATCGGACCACATATGCCAACAGAGGTTGCCCTCTCAAGTATAAAAAGGTCTGGTTATGCTGGCTAGAGGATGCGCCCGAGCCTTGAACCATACCAGATTTGTGAAATAATGGAAGTGCCGTACTCTTGGCACTCATACATTCCCAGAGAACAAACGCAGCATAACAATCTATGCAGGTGTGACGCATAGGAGATGGACTTGACTCCCCCTCAGTTGAGGGTTAGAGTAGGAAAGTGAATGTTGGGGTGGGAATTGGGGATATATGTGTTCATTTGTTCATGTATGTTGGGCCAAGCAGCCACACCCAGTGAGGGTTACACTGTGTTAAATCTGGAAATCCAATAAAAAGATGTTTTAAAAACAAAAAGTTCTGCAAAGAATGAACAAAATTTCCGCGCAGCTTAGTCAGGGTCATGAATAATTTGTCCTGATTTTGACCAAAGCGACACTACTATGGGTGGTTTATGGTCTAAGTGGGCCACATACAGTATCTCAGAAAAGTGAGTACACCCCTCACATTTTTGTAAATATCTTATTATATCTTTTCATGCGACAACACTGAAGAAATGACACTTTGCTACAATGTAAAGTAGTGAGTGTACAGTTTGTATAACAGTGTAAATTTGTTGTCCCCTCAAAATAACTCAACACATAGCCAGTAATGTCTAAACTGCTGGCAGCAAAAGTGAGTACACCCCTAAGTGAAAACGTCCAAATTGGGCCCAAATATTGCATTTTTCCTCCCTGATGTCATGTGACTCATTAGTGTTATAAGGTCTTGGGTGTGAATGAGGAACAGGTTTGTTAAATTTGGTGTTATCACTCTCACTCTGTCATACTGGTCACTGGTAGTTCAACATGGCACCTCATGGCAAAGAACTCTCTGAGGATCTGAAAAAAAGAATTGTTGCTCTACATAAAGATAGCCTAGACTATAAGATGATTGCCAAGACCCTGAAACTGAGCTGTAACATGGTGGCCAAGACCATACGGCGGTTTAACAGGACAGGTTCCACTCAGAACAGGTCTCACCATGGTCGACCAAAGAAGTTGAGTGCACATGCTCAGCCTCCTATACAGAGGTTGTCTTTGGGAAATAGACGTATGATTGCTGCCAGCATTGCTGCAGAGGTTGAAGGGGTGGGGGGTCAGCCTGTCCATGCTCAGACCATACCCCCCATACTGCATCAAATTGATCTGCATGGCTGTCTTCCCAGGAAGCCTCTTCTAAATATGATGCACAAGAAAGCCCACAAATAGTTTGCTGAAGACAAGCAGACTAAGGACATGGATTACTGGAACCATGCCCTGTGGTCTGATGAGACCAAGATAAACTTATTTGGTTCAGATGGTGTCAAGCGTGTGTGGTGGCAACCAGGTGAGAAGTACAAAGACAAGTGTGTCTTGCCTACAGTCAAGCATGATGGTGGGAGCATCATGGTCTGCGGCTGCCTGAGTGCTGCCAGCACTGTGAATCTACAGTTCATTGAGGGAATCATGAATTGCAACATGTCCTGTGACATACTGAAGCAGAGCATGATCCCCTTCCTTCGGAGAATGGGCCGCAGGGCAGTATTCCAACAAGATAACGACCCCAAACACACCTCCAAGAAGACCACTGCCTTGCTAAGGAAGCTGAGGGTAAAGGTGATGGACTGGCCAAGCATATCTCCAGACCTAAACACTATTGAGCCTCTGTGGGGCATCCTCAAATGGAAGCTGGAGGAGCACAAGGTCTCTAATATCCTCCAGCTCTGATGTCGTCATGGTGGAGTGGAAGATGACTCCAGTGGCAACCTGTGAAGCTCTGGTGAACTCCATGCCCAAGAGGGTTAAGGCAGTGCAGGAAAATAATGGTGGCCACACAAAATATTGACACTTCGGGCCCAATATGGAAATTTTCACTTAGTGTACTCACTTTTGTTGCCAGCGGTTTAGACATTAAATTGCTGTGCGTTGAGTTATTTTGAGAGACAGCAAATTTACACTGTTATACAAGCTGTACGCTCACTACTTTACATTGTAGTAAAGTGTAATTTCTTCAGTGTTGTCACATGAAAAGATATAATAAAATATTTACAAAAATGTGAAGGGTGTACTCACTTTTGTGAGATACTGTAGGCTAAAAGTCGCCCTGCACGCTCCCCTTGTTCATAAGTTCTTTGTCTACTATAGACAATCTATTCCGCCTTTTCAAGATGGAGATTGTTGACTACCCGGGCCTGCATACGAGCCTGCGCTGCTAGGTCGGGTAAGGGGCTGTTTTTAAATAAACTCTCAACTTCTTGCAGCCGCTCCTCCACCAGGCGGAACGCCTGCTTGGGGGATCGCCTATATCTAGAGATCCTATGTGACAGGATCATACAGGCGTGAGATTTAAAGGCGTCCCAGACAATTTCTTAGGAGACAGAGTCCTGATTTTCCTTAAAGAAATATTCCTATTCCGTCACCAGCCCCTCTACATCTGGGAGGTCTGTCAACCAAAAGGGATTAAGTCTCCACATATGTGTAGCCAAAGGGGAGCTCAGTTTCAGCACTATCCAGCAGGGTGCATGATTGGACAGCACCGAAGGGCTGAAACCGGCGTCGTAAGGGCTGGTACAAGAGGCTGAGAGAGAAAAATTTGATCTATGCGGGACATAGTATTGAAAGATGCTGAAAAGCATGAAAAGGTCTTATCCCCAGGGTGCAGGTGTCTCCAGGTGTCCACCAAGGCAACTTCAGATAGGAGTCTCCCGAATCTGGTTGGAGTGGACATTGGAGAGGGAGGGTGCACAGAGGATAATTTGTCCAAGCTGGGATCAATAACGGTGTTGAAATCCCCAAGCCACACTGCCGGAATCAATGGGAGTTTAGATATAAAAGCCAACTCTTCTGCCAAAACATTAAACTGGAATGGAGGAGGTATATAATATGCTAGCAACATCATTTCTATCCCATTAAACATAGCATGCAGAAATAGCAACCTGTCTTGTGGGTCGGACTGCAACATCAAAAGCGTAAACTGTGCGATTTTAGCAATCAGGACAGCAGTTCCCCTGGAGTTGGACATATACGGGGCTTGGTACACCCATCCCACCCATGTTTTTTTAATTGTTAACTGCAACTGGCCAGTAAGATGTGTTTCCACCAGAACAGAGATGTCAGCACGTTGTGCCTTAAAATAGGAAAGGGCAGCATTCAGGCTGGGCCCGGAGGTCACGGACATTCCATGTCAGAAATTTCAGGGTAGCCATGGGGGCATAAATTTCTTAGAGAGACGTGCAGATCAACCCACATTCGCAGATAAGGATATAAAACCCCAACAGTGCAGATTGTGGATAGAGCCTCATAGCACAGGTCAAATTTTAGATGGGTAAATACATTTCCCGCTGGCTAAATAGACAATGGTAACAAATAAACACTCATGGTAGTCCTGCAGCATTCATCAGTGGTTCAGGCAACCCTGACCGCATATATACTCTTCTCTAATATAATTTGTCTAGACATTGATAACAATTGGTAACCAAACATTAAGCATACTTGAACTGGAACACTGACAGGACTGGGAGGGAACTGGCCCATGTGGCATTCAGAAACTGACCCACACTCCTAGCCAAGCCAGGGAAACCATACTTGAATTGCAATATGAACAGTCTGGAGGAACCAACCCATAAAAAAGCAAAGTGGGAGAGGACTGGTAGCTCCTGGAAGTCCAGTGTAGTTCCCAAAACTAGGGGGGCGAACTAAAGCTGAAAAACATGGAACGGTGCAAGGAGCATAAAGGGGGGTAAAGTCTGGGTCGCAGCCCCGAGGGGGGCATATGGTGTTAGAGGTTTCCCAGGGGTGTGCTCAAACACTGGGTGTAGAACAGGGGAGCTGCTTGATTGAGACAGGAGTAACGTGGCTTAAAAAGGAGGAAAGGAAGAGAGTGAAACTAGTTCCAGTACTGTTTTCTTCTGCCATGTGCAACCCGGGGGAGTGAAGGAGGGAAAGTTATAGGTAAAAGTATATGTGCGTTTGGCACGCTGTCTATCCAAAGGGAAGGGATATGGTGAATAGGGTAATCCACAGTATATGAAAAAGGGAGCATCGGAGGAAGGGGGCCAAAACTTAGAAAGGACTCACATACAGTAATCCAGTCTCGGGAGTGAAAAGTGGGCATCTTAGGCAGAGGACAGGCATTAGGCAGGTCCCGGCGCAGATGCATTATGGTTTTCCAGACATGTGAAGACTTCAAAGAAGTAGGCTCTGTCCTCTCCGACTACCCGAAGTCTGGCAGGGAACAGCATAGCGTAGGCAATATGGCAGGCACTGAGTTGTCGTTTGGTCTCTGAGAATTGTGCAGGAGTGTTATATTTAATTACAATCCAGCATTCATTTGTTTTATGAGTCATCACTGGGTATATACCACCTAATCCGTAAAGAGCTAGCTGAAGATCAACTGAACTATTAAACAAGGGACATTTGTTCTGCATCTAATTATCATTCTCCCCCTCATTTGGGAATAATATATTACCCACTACATTTTCGTATACAGTGGTTTTCACCAAATAACTCTCTTACTCAGAGCAGGTTGAATATTGCTTTATATGTTATTTCTGATGTTATACTGATTTATCTGCTGTTTTCCTGCTTTCATGTGAGTGAGCAGTAGAGAGTGGTTTGACCTTTGCAGGAGTCATTTCTCTGCTCTCCTGTGCCCCACTCTCATGGGCAGGGTCTATATCTATAGGTGCATTGATTGAGTTTACCAAATGATAATCAACATTTCATGTTATTTACTTGTGCATGACATTTATCCTGTTGTGTGAACTATTTTGTGTGACTAATTCTATTCTGTTGGGACAAAGATCCTCATTTGACACATACTGTGAGTAAACATTAGTAACTTGACTTAAATCAGTGTAGTCTATTACTTTGTACTGAAAGAGAAACTCATACAATGAGTGAACCCAGTGTGTCAGAGGTGGCAGAGGACTCCCAGGGTCAGGGAAACCAGGTGGGTATTGAATTATCTTGCAACCCTCAAGAGGGCAGCGCTACATAAGCAAACTTGGCACAAGAAAGCAAAGTTACCCTCTTATCTTGAGAAAATGTAGAGAAACAACGGAGGTATTGCTCCAACATTTGATTTGTTCTTTCTGTCTGGCCATTACTCTGCGGGTGGTAGGCTGATGACAGACAGACTTCAATGTTCGAAGCCTTTCAGAGAGCCCTCCCAGAACCTGGAGGCAAATTGAACCCTTCTGCTATTGGGGAGTCTTACAATTTCTTTGATAAAGGCACGTGCTGTATCCTTGGCAGAAGGAGTACCCACCAGGGGCAAAAAGTGGGCCATCTTTGATAAACGATCAACCACTACTAGGGTAGTGGAGAATCCTTCAGAGGGGGGTAAATCCACTATAAAGTCCATGGACAGCATTTTCCATGGGTGCTCTAGAACTGGCAATGGTCTTAAAGTGGTTATAAAGCCGCTCCCATCCCCCCAAAAAAAAACCCTGCAAAGCAAAGGCATAATGAGCTAGTATGCAGCGCATACTAGCTCATTATAAAACACTTACCTTGGAACAAAGCTGTTGCAGTGGTCCCGGCACACCGCTATGACCGGCGACATCCTTCTTCCGGGTCTGCGGCTCCGTCCAATCACAGCACGGGCTCCAGCGCTGTGATTGGCGGAGCCGTGCTGATGTCACTCCCGCGTAGGCTTACCTGTAGTTTAAAGTGGTTGTCATGACTTGGCCTGACAAGCCTAAAGCTTGAGTGTGATTTCCCTTATTCCCGGTACAGGTGATACATGAACTCACATAGTCTGTAATCCTGCCTCAGGTTAGGCCACCTTCACACTGAGGCGCGGGCTGCAGTAGTGGTAAAGTACCGCTAGTTTTAAGGGCGTGCTTTTAACCCCCCCATCGCTTTGAAAGCGGCGGCCATTCATTTCAATGGCAGGAGCGGTGTATACACCGCTCCCACACTGCCCCACAGATGCTTCTTGGAGGACATTTTGCAAATGAGGCATTTTACAGGCGCTATTTTTAATGCAAAAATGCCTGTAAAGCGCCTCAGTGTGAAAGTGGCCTAAGAACATTGAATCAGTTCAGATGTTTTATGAACCCCGAAATGGCCGGCAAGCTGATGATCATGAAAAGTCTTGAGGTCCTGGGGTCTAGCTTCCTTGGGCACTAAAGTCCTTCCTGTTTCCTGAGTGCAGAGATTTCCAATTCTGAACATTGAGCAGAAGTCTGTCCGAGAGTTGACCTTAAAGCCTCGTACACACGGTTCGACGGTAGTATACAACAGGTCGTACGAACAAATCTGCTTTCTTTTTATCAAAGACATCCAAAAATCATGATAAACTGTAGGTATGGCTTGGCTGGTCTTTGAAGTTGGTTGCACGGTGAGGCAGCTGACAGATGACATAGGTTCAGGATTGAAACAGGATTTGCGGCAGTAAGTGGATGTGAAGAGGGTCTTCCTTTGAATTCACTCGATCTGTGGGTTGTGGGCCCGTAACCACAGGATCCCTTGGATCACAGGAAACATTGGAGAACAGAGGACATCAAAACAAAGAAACTCTTGGTTACCATATTCAGTCAAGGTAAGCATGGGTACAGTCTCTTGTGTAACGGGCCCAGATCTGGGAATGGTGCTGTCAGCCAAATGAACTTCAAGCCTTTGTTACTTGGCTTGTAGTGGAATACAGAGTCTCTTTGCCAGGGGCAGTGTCCATGAAGCAACTGCATGCCCCAGAGTCAATAATTGCTGGTATTTGGACATCCCCTTCTGTCACCTGTAATGAGACATGGAGGAGATGAGTCAGAGAAAATCCAGAAACCTGTGAGCACATAGGGCTATGCAGGGGAGACTTACTGGGTCTCACAGGAGAGTTGCACAGGAAATGTCCCCTGACTCCACAGTAAAGACAGAGGTTGGCCCCTCGGCGGCGGAGTCTCTCTTCTGGGGTAAGAGCAGAGCACACCAATTGCAACTGCATAGGCTCTCCTTCAGATGTAGTTCCCGGAGAGGGTACCGGACCAGGTGCAGAAGCAAGTGGAACCCTTGGTAACATCCATGATGATCGGTATACCTCTGAATGTTCCGACCACCGCTCCCGCAGGTGTCTGCCAAGTTGAATGTAGCGGGGGGTCTGTACTCGTGCCAACTCATCTTTGAGAGTCTCAGAAAGTCCCAGGCGATATTGGTGTCTGAGGGTGGCCTTATTCCACCCTGTGTCTGCATCCCACCTACGGAAGTCCACTGTATAGTCCTCTGCAGTACGTCGCCCTTGCTGTAGATTATGGAGGATGGACTCAGCATTGGTCGTGCGTTACGGGTCATTATAAAGCAAGGACATGGCTTCAAAAAACCCATCCACTGAGTTTATAGCTGGATCCTTTTGCTCCAGTAGGTGATGGGCCCAACTGAGGTTCATCAGATAACAGGGAGATAATGAACCCCACTTTAATAGTCTCTAGAGAGAAAGTTCTTGGCTGTAGGGCCAGGTATAGCAGGCAGGCATTTTTAAATGACCCTAATTCCTTCCAATCACACGAGAAGCATTCCGGCGTGGGTACCCTTGGTTCAGGAGGTGGGACCACCACAGTAGGGGCAGATGAAGCAGATGTACCAGGTTGATTAGGAGTGGCTGTGGCAGAAGACATCGTCAGGTTCTGTAAATGACCCTCCAGCTGGAAGTATCCTTAATGTAACCCTGTCAGTGTCTGCGTGAGGGCTGTAACTTGCTGGCACAATGCCGCGAGCGGGAAAACACCTCTGTTGGTCTCTGACATAGTGGCTGAATGATACTGTCAGTTACCCGAAGTACTGAGAGGGTTTCCAATGCAGCTAAGCGCAGAATGCCCCCTGAAGGTAGGAACAGGAAGTGCTATGCTCAGAGAGGCAGGGGTCACCAGCTGCGACAGGCTGATGGGATGTGCGCTGTATGGTAGCCGGTAGGAATGGGCGAACGTTTCGGCCCGAGCATACGCTGGGGTCGAACATTTGCTGTTTGCCCGCTCCCCGAATTTAGAACATTATGGGTAGTTCGACCGCCCGTCAATGCCCGCAGACGGCGTGCACAGCAATTCCTCCATGGGAGGGCTGCCGCCATCTGCGCTGGCTTTGTGTTGACGTTGTATTTATAGTGCAGGGCGAGGCCACCCAGGGACGTACGAGTGACCCCGCCCCCCTTCTGACGTCATGTGACGTCAGAGGGGAGGGTCGCTCAATTACATCACCGGGTGGCCCCACCCTTCACTATAAATAAAACATCAAAAGAAAGAGAGCTCAGTCAGCGGGAGCCCTCCCATGGAG
Organism: Glandirana rugosa; assembly: GCA_018402905.1. Classification (NCBI taxonomy): domain Eukaryota; kingdom Metazoa; phylum Chordata; class Amphibia; order Anura; family Ranidae; genus Glandirana; species Glandirana rugosa. The sequence continues at coordinate 222,140 of BLSH010343045.1, forward strand.
GAGGAGCTGTTGATTTTTCTTTGTTTTTTTTCTGGTCGTCTCTCACCATGATTGAAGTGAATTACACGGGGGGACACTTATTTTTCTTTTTTAATAAAGGACTTGTCCCTAATTGTCTCCTGTGTTTTTTTTTCTTTTTTTGACACTTTTTGGTTAAGTAGTAGGGGTACGATGTACCCGATTCTATTTCACATGGGGGGGCCGGGATGTGGGGGCCCCTTATTAAAGGGGGTTTCCAGATTCCAATAAGCCCCACGCCCACAGACCCCCACAGCCCAGGGTTGTGGGGAAGAGGCTCTTGTCCCCATGTGGGGTGGGGAGCGCAGAGTCCCCCTGCCCCAAAGCACCTATACTCCCCATGTTGAGGGCATGTAGATTGCATGCTCGGATAAGAGTCTGGTTTGGATTTTAGCGTGAGACCCCACATCAATTCTTTTTAAACATTTTGGTGTGGAGTTCCCCTTAAAATCCATACCAGACCCAAAGAGCCTGGTTTTGACTGGGGGGGGACACTACGCTAATTTTTTCAGTGATTTTTCTGTATATCGGGTTCTAGCAATACATTACAGCCGCGATAATAAATGCCAATTTTTCCTTCACAAATGTCATTTTGCTCTGGCTATGTTCTAAACATCACAGAGATGCACCCTTTCACAGGCAGACTAAGGGAGCCCCCTAGGCACATTATTTAAATTAATATTTCATTTTTACTGTTTCACTTTAAGCATTATTAAAATCATTGTTCCTGAAAAAATGATTGAATGGGGGGGGGGGTTGTTCGGCCCACCCCTAGTAGCCGGAACACAGGATGCACTGCTGGGCAGAAGTCCCTCAGAAGTACTGGGTGAGACTTGAAAGCTGGGAGAGGAACACAGGAACACGCAGGGAAAGCTGAAGATCATCCAGCAACTAATGATTCATGCTGCTGACTTCAAATAGTGCAGTGGGCGCCAACATCTGTCACGTATCGCACGCACTCTGGCGCACGCACATGCACGCTGCCACACAAGTTCTCTCGCCCCTTTGTGTTCTTCTGCACATGCGCATTGGAGCGTCTCTCCCTGCCAATGGAGAATACCTTTGTGACAGTCTTCCACGGACCATTTTCTGACACCTTTGAAGACTGTCTCATTGGGCAGAGTCCTCCCCCTTTTCTTTATTAGCATGGGAAGAGACAAAGAGAGAGCTCAGTAGAAGGTGCAGGAAATAGGGTAACTGTCTCCCTCCTGGCTGTGCAGCAGCTGTCTCACTAACCAACATTTCACCCTGCTTACACTCTGGCTCACAGAGAAATATGATTACCAATGAATTACTGGAATTAATTACAGGTCTTCCTGCTTGCCAGAAAGGTTGAAGATTAGGGCATTGCCAAAATATGCCCGCTTTCCCCTAGAATGCAGCTGTTAGGGACTGAGGGGTAAATGGCATGGTAGAGCATAGGTAGTGTATGCCTCGCTGGGCCTTGTTTTGTTCAAAGTGTTTTTAAAGAGAATGTCAGAAGGAAGTCACAGAAGGAAGGGGCAAGTAAAAAGGTCAGGAACTAATGGTGTTTGGAAATTGTCCAAAAGCCTAGAGGAGCATAGATCCTGTATTTTGGTGTCCTCTATGGCTGGACAGGAGGTGGACAATTGAAAAGTACTTCAGTGTTATCAGATAGTAATATTGATAGATACATGATTCATTGGATACAAGCACATTCACTTTTCGTCCCAACAGAATTCTGAAGGGTGTTTATGGCAACCTTTATGAATTCCCCAGAGTCTCTTTATTTTACTTTAACTTTTTTTATCAAGTAACACATTTTTTATTAATTAACCAAACGCAGCCACCTGTTTGGTCTCTCATATGTAGTCTAGGGCAGTGGAATATAGCATCCCCTTTTGGGTGTAAGCTAGGCAGTCCCTCCTCTCCTATCAAATCACCTTCAGCTTAAAATGGAGAAACAGAATAAAGCTCCATTGTGCAATATGTTTATATAAGAGGAAAAAGCATTCATACTTTAGCAATCAAGATTTACTTTTACTCACAGGCTAGATTGAAGATCACTCCATTGCTGGTCTGGTTGTTTATCCAGTTTGAGGCTGTACATGTGAAGGTTCCATTGTCATTTTTAGAGGCAGGGTTGATTATGAGGACTGAGTCATTCTGTGTGGGATGATATTGAGGGTCATGGGGCAGTGGTAATCCCCTCAGGCTCCATGAGTAAATGATATTAGTACCATGAGCTGAACAGGTCAGAGACACTGCATCTTTTCCAGGCCATAGCAGCCCTGACACATTAGTGATCAGCTTCACATCAGAGATCGGATCTGTCAAACAGAGAACAAACATTAGTACATTACATGACCCAGACATTTATCTATCTTTAATGTTTTAACTCATGTCTATTTCTATTAATAAATGCATAATAAGCATAAACCATGAAGATATACATCAGTATTCATTTCAAATTACAATTTATTTAAACCCATTTTTCCTTTTATCTTGACTGCTGAGAAGCGTATGCTCATACAACCAATTAACAGACCAATACCTTGCCCAAAAATGACACAGAGGCTGATTAAGTTGGAAAACGGGCAAGGCCACAGCTTCGTTGAATTTTTCCAAACATAACAAATAACAAATATAAAAGCAAAAAATCTGCGCTCACTAAAAAATATTAAAAAAGAAATAAAAGCCAACAATTATCCGGTTATGAATGGCAGCACGCACAAAACAACAGATCTATATTGTCCCACAAATGCTTTAGAAACTCATATGCAGCACCAATAATAAAAGCAACATCAAATAAAAGTCTTTCACTGGTAGGAAGGTGACTCAATTTATGACAGGGAGTCACCAGTAGACTTCAAGGGTGATAAAAGTCAATGGATGCAGGCTTACCAGATCCTGGTAGGACAAGCGCAGGTTTTTTATATTCCAAATGGACTGTTGATCATCCGATCATCTGGGAGTAAAGGAGCCTATCCTGGGGATACCTCTGATGGCTCCGGGGTGATGTACTCCGTCTCAGTGGTCCGATCCTCCTGAAGGGGGTACTTTTAGACCGGGGCAGGCACAGATCCCCCGGAGCCATCAGAGGATCTGTGCCTGCCCCGGTCTAAAAGTACCCCCTTCAGGAGGATCGGACCACTGAGACGGAGGACCATCACCCCGGAGCCATCAGAGGTATCCCCAGGATAGGCTCCTTTACTCCCAGATGATCGGATGATCAACAGTCCATTTGGAATATAAAAAACCTGCGCTTGTCCTACCAGGATCTGGTAAGCCTGCATCCATTGTCTTTTATCACCCTTGAAGTCTACTGGTGACTCCCTGTCATAAATTGAGTCACCTTCCTACCAGTGAAAGACTTTTATTTGATGTTGCTTTTATTATTGGCGCTGCATATGAGTTTCTAAAGCATAACAAATAACAAATGCCTGTCAAAATGTATACCATGAGCACCCATAAACCATAAACTGACATAGTCTAAGAGGCCTGTCCTTACCATCAGTGCCAGAGAGGCATTAGACTGACCCCAGAATTTAACTTGAGGGCATAGCAACATTGTTTGCTGGCAAAATCAAAACTGCCAATAAAGCTGTGACGAAACATGCCTCAGTATAGTCTTTTCTAGAGTTCAAGCTCCGCCCCATCACCTCGTGTCCTTGTAGCCAATTCTGATCGAGCCACTTAACCTCCTTGATTTGGATCAATGCCCACTGTAATTCAATGCTTCCATCAGTCAAGGCTCCCTTTCCCTAAAGGAGTTCAAGGGGCCTTCATTTTTGCAATCACCCCTTCAAGCCAATCTCAGCTAAATCACAACCTACAAAATTAACAGTGAATTATAACAAAGGAGCACTGAGCAAGTATTGGGGGTCTAAAGCTGGACACAAGTCAACTAATTTAGTTCGGAAGCACTTTTGTTCAGACCTATTATTTGAATGGAATTCCAGATCAAGCAGGTTTCATTACAATAGTTACATTTTTGTTGTTTTGTACCGCCCTCCTACTTAGGTTACTAGGAAGTTATTGATTACTTTAGACTGTTCTGTGTTTCACTGGCTGTTGATCTGACAGTTTCCCCTACATTCTAGAACCATAGTTGGTTGGAAAGGCAGATGGGCAGTTTGAATATATATGGAGCTTTAGCCAATCCTTGGGGAGGTGGGCCCAGTAGGTGAATGATGAGCTCATAAATAGACTGAGGCCTGCAGCAGTGGTGTGCTAGTCCTGAGTCCTGCAGAAGGAGTCCCTAGACTAAGGGACCGCTGACAGTCTAGACAGGTTGTTGGAACTTTGCAGCATATTCAATGAAGTCCCAGCTAGGGCATGGGTATCCCATACTACCCTACACCCTAACCAAGTTTGTTTAGCAATAAAATTCCATAAAAGACTTTCCATAGACTGTTTATTGAGCCAGAGTGAAAGGATAATGCTGTGTGCCTGGCTGCCTCTGCATCAATCTTTGGGTAAAAACAGTTAGTTTACAACGGCTCCTTTGGTGGTAGAGCTAAACATTCATGAAATATTTTCCATGCTGCTCCATCAAATTCTCTTGTCACTGCAGCTGTAAAACATAGATTTGACCCCACTACCCATTAGAAACTCAAAGAGTTTTCTGTGCACTTTGGGATGTTCACTCGCTGAGCGCACAGTCAATATGTTGTTAAGGAGCGGGGCTGGGAAGCTGGCCGCTGTGTACTTAACAAGGAATGAGTCATCAGCTGTCAGCAGGCTTCCTCGATGACAGCTAAAAGTAGAAAAAGAATTGCAGGAAAAAAGAAAAGAAGAAAAAAAACAGTGTAGGGTCCCCTCACCCCCAGTCCATACCAGGCCTTTTGCATAAGCAAACTGTGGACTTGGCTTTGTAGTAGAAAGAGTAAAAGCTTCTTTGTAGTAGAAAGAGTAAAATCTTCTTTAAACAAGCACACAGCTGACCCTCTAGCACAAAAGGAGTGACAGCAGCCCAAAAGTCTCTAAGATCTTTCACAGCAGTCTGTGCTCACAAATGTCCAGAAAAAGTTTGTTGCCTCCTTCTGATATCCATGCAACACCTTTCTCCTGTGATACCAGACTAGATCTTTAGATGACTGCCCCCTCAGTCAGCTCTCTGTAGCTTCAGCATTCAGGCCCTCGGGTCACAAACATGAAGCTTCACAAACAGCAAGCACATGGCAGCACTGCCCTGGAGGTACTGATGGGCGCTGATAGGTAGCACTGATGGGCACTGATAAACGGCATGGATAGGTGGCACTGATGGGCATTGACTGGCAGCACTGATGAGCAGGCACAGATGGGCACTGACTAGCACCACTGATGGGCACTGTTGGGGCTGAACTGATAATCACTGATGTTCAGTAAAAGCATAAAAGGAAACAGAGTGCGCATAGGCCTAGCTCATTATCCGCAATAAAAGTCTTTAATAAATAAAACAGAGGTAAGTATCATACTCCCAAATGAATACTTGAATCATAGCTTATCATAAAATCATCTGCTTAAGTCTGAGTAGGAGTATCCATATCACATCAGACTATCTTGCTGAAACATAGCCTAATGCATTTCAAGGTTTCCCTCTTCCTCAGAGCCAAAAGAACATGTGTTATTCATATGCTTATATATGATGTACTGACTTAGTGGTAACAACCCAAGGGGTGTGTCCAGGCCTCTACAGTGGGCCCACAGTGGGTGTTGTTCACATGGTACAGACAGGGCCAATCACAGCCCATTTGTACTATGTGATTAGCTGTGGCCAATCACAGCTAACAACAACAATAGTAAACACTGAATAAATCAATTTCATTCACTACAAATTGTTGCTTATAATAGTGAAATTCACTGGTATGAGCAATCATAATGTGTGATAAAAAAAATCCTGATCACTTTCCCAGAGTAGTAAAGTGTTACTATGGTAATTTTTTTTTCTAATATCCAAAAAAGTGTGACAAAACATTACAACTTCAAAAGACTTGCCTTGCCTCTTACTAAATACCTTGGACTGTCTGCTTTCAAAAATGGGGTACAGTATTTGTACTGTCCTGGTTTTTTGGGGCCTCGAGAAATGAGATAGGTGGTCAGTACATCAGGACTGATCAATTTTCAGATATACAGTATATACCATAGTTTGTTAACTCTATAACATTCCAACGGACTAAATAATAAACACTGATTTGGGCACTATGACTTCCATGCATTTCCTTTACGATAGTCTAGAATTTTGACCAATGTTACATCGAGAAAAAAATAAGAAAAACCCAAACAATATGCAACTGTCATGCTTATGTACACCGTGACATCTGCTTTTTACTGTCCTTTATTTCTCTGTATGAAATTTGCATATAAAAATAAAGATTACTTAAAAAAGATGCCTACCCATTCCTCCATTATCATTTTTATAGCAGATCTCAATATTATTCTGGCCGATGCCAAAGCAGATGTCAAAATCAATTGTACATATATTTTGTATTAAAAACAATTATGCATAAAATAGAGCAAGGTAGTGCAAATCCATTATTGTTGAACATTTATCAAAATGTGTTGATTGATTTGTTGATCACACATTTTTATTCTGAGTTGTCTCTTTTGAGACTCAGACTTTTATCAGAACACTTGCCCCACTATGGTTTATTTACTAAATCTGGAAGGGTGCAAAATCAGGCTCACTTCTGCATAGAAACCAATCAGCTTCCAGGTTTTAGCCCAGGTTCACACTGCGCACAACTTTGAAGTTGGACCCCAGCATGACTTTGGCACGACTTGCATATGACTTCTTTAACAGACGTCAATGAAAGTTGTACCAAAGTCAGACCAAAAGTAGTGCAGGAACCATTTTTTAAGTCGGAGCGACTCGAGTCGCACCAATTAGAACGGTTCCATTGCACGGAATGGGGTCTGACTTCTGATGTGACAAGTGCTCCAAAGTCGGAGCAATTGTTGCATCAGTGTGAACCGGGCCTTGTTGACAAAGCTTAATTAAACAAGCTGAAGTTAGAAGCTGATTGGCTACCATGCACAGCTGCGCCAGATTCTGAGTGCTCCAGTTTTAGTAAATCAACCCCCCTGAATGCTTTCTACAGCAATGAAAGCTGCCGACAACACATATTTTCTTTGAATAGATCTTCACCACAAATTTTCAGGCATCTCAAAGAACTGCGCCTAGTGTAGTCAAGCTCTAATTTTGTGTTTTTTGATCAGGAACCTTATGCTGCTTATGTTCAGAGAAATATTGTATATGTATGGGTTGTTTACCTGATACACTCAGCTGTATAGAGTTTCTGCTGGTGTTGGAGCTGACAGGGTTCTGGATGGTGCAGATGTAATTTCCACTGAAATTCCCAGTGATTGGCTGGAAGTAGAGGTTTGAATCTCGGCAGGTCACATGGGGCTCTAAGCAGATGTTCTTCCCATCATGGTAGAAGGTGTATGTAGTTACAGTCTGGCCTCCAGCATTACAATGGAGAGACACATAGGTGCCACCAATGAGATTATTAGAAGTGTCATTACTACTCAGGACAGGAGCATCGAGAACAGCTGGAATATAAAAAAGGAACTGATATGTAACCACAATCTTATTAACAGTATAATAGTAGAGGCTCAAAATGTAATACTGACAACATATCTGCAATGTCTGTATATATAGAATGAGTGACACAGGAAAAAGATCTAAAAAACGTCAAGTGAGCCCATGCTTTGCCTAATGCAAGGCAAAGCAAAACATTTACGGTACTTAAATGTTCTCCTCCCCACATACAGGTATACTCCACTATACTTCCAGGTTTTGGGAAATATGGGACTTCCATTAATTCCTCCAACAATGCTGTGCTGGGTGTCTTAGTGACAAATCATCAGGCCTATGTGGGACTGGGGAGATAGTCCTGATAGGTACAATAAATGTTTGCAGCTTATTTCGCCTGGGCAATGTTCAGGTTCATTTTAAGCCTGGTACTTCTGCTTTGATGACATAATTTACACATAGACAAAGATAAAACTGCAGTGACAATAATTGTATGAGGCCAGAATCACATGATATTCAATATTGGATCAACTGCGCCACCCTAAACAAATGGTTCACAGGATATGCTTATTTGTGGACCAATATGTGCTCAAATAAAATGTGCCCTAAATGAAATCCATAAGGCTAAAACAATCAATTGAATGCATGTGCTTAATCATAAATAAACAATACTGATATATGTGCACGAATCATGAATATAAATATAATCAATGCAATTAATTATATTAAACAGTCCATTCATTTAAAGTGCTT
>BLSH010343045.1:235080-260995 GCA_018402905.1 Glandirana rugosa
GGTGGATAAGACCGTCCGACAGGACCCGATTTAGATATGACCTTACCTCTACCTATTCCCCATCTCCTACCCACTCCCCCCTTTTTCCATCCTCCTCCTCCCCTCTCCTACCCCATGGTTCCCAGCCCCAGCCCCACTCCCATTTTTTTCAGGGGCCAAGAAAGAAGCCCTAGGTGGATCATCATACTATTGCTGCTGCTTGTGTGGGCAGGATGTGTACTGTGACAACCCCTGCTGACCTTCCTTTCCTATTCATCCCATGTGATTGGCACATTATCCTGCCCACAAAAGCAGCAGCAGTAATAAGAAGCTCCACCTCAGGGTCCTTCCTTAACCCCTGCAAAGTTCTGGAAGAGAGCAAAAAACTCTGGAGGGGAAGGTAGAGGGGGAGTTGCCATTCCAGTATAGATTTAGCCCAGGACAGCCTGCCAGAATAGGTGGGATCTGTGAGGGCAGCTTCCCTGAAACCATATCTATATTATTCAATACTGCCACTTTACTGTACCCTCCTACCCCCTGTACAGTGCCCTCTTACCCTCCTCCTGTGCTGTGCTCTCCTGCCCCCCGTACTGTCCACTTACCCTCCCCCTATACTGTACCCTCCTAATACAGTTCATTTCTATCACTTTAATTATTTTTCCCATTATGGGCGTGAGTGGGGCCTCATATCTAAGTTTTGCCTAAGGCCTCACAAAGCCTAGAGCTGCCTCTGCGTATAGTCCCACAAAGTTCTACCTAACTAGGGGCTGCCTCCAGGTGTTGCCTTCAGGGGACTACACTCCCCACAGTTCCATGCTGATCCCAGCAGCACACTATCCTCCTGACTGGGCGAAGCTCTCCATAGAGGTGGCTGCAGGCATGCAGCTTGTGAAAATGTCTGTGTCTCCCTCTTTCTCTTCACACAACCCAATTGCAGGAAGGGATAGGAGCAGCAGTAGTAAATGTGCGAGGTTGTATGACAGCAGCGCTGCAGCCAGGCTACAGATATCGATTTACTCTATTTTGAAAAACAATTGGAGGTATTATTGTGTTCATGTGCACTAAAATTAATTTGAATGTGAACTTTACTGAAAACATTGCAACTACCATTACTTCATTCTATAGATCCTCTCCTTCCAGAAAATATACACTGCTCAAAAAAATTAAAAGGGTAAAAATATAATGCTGGATATCTACACTTATATGGGGTAATGTGTTTGGAACAAAAGGATGCAACATTGTTTACTGGAAATAAAAATGATCAACCTACAGAGGGCTGAATTCAAAGATACCCCGCAAATCAAAGTGAAAAAATTATGCATTTTGCTGAAATTTCATTGCAGCAACTCAAAATGGTACTCAGTAGTTTGTATGACCCCCACGTGCTTGTATGCATGCCTGACAATATCGGGGCATGCTCCTAATGAGACGATGGATGGTGTCCTGGGGTAGTTCCTCCCAGATCTGGACCAGGGCATCACTGAGCTCCTGAACAGACTTCGCTGTAACCTTGCTGCGTCGGATGGACCAAAACATAATGTCCCAGAGGTGTTCTGTTGGATTTAGGTCTGGGGAGCGTCAATGGTATCAATTCCTCCATCCTCCAGGAACTGGCTGCATACTCTCGCCACATGAAGCCGGGCTTTGTCGTGCACCAGGAGGAACCCAGGACCTATGCACCAGCATAGGGTCTGACAATGGGTCTAAGGATTTTATCCCGATACCTAATGGCAGTCAAGGTGCCATTGTCAAGCCCAGTGTTTCTCAACTCCAGTCCTCAAGGCGAACCAACAGGTCATGCTTTCAGGATTTCCATTATTTTGTACAAGTGATTTGATCAGTTTCACTGCCTTAAGGTGGAACGCAGGTTACACAAGGCCACTCCCCACTGGTACGCAAGACGACACTGCAGAGTCGCGGTGACCACGGGAGACTGTACAACATTTGTGCATGTGTTATTTGGCCGAATAAACCTTTTACCAAAAAGAGGCGCGCAATGTGAGTTCTCTTTTCTCTTCCCATTATACACCCGGGATTGGTGGAACCCCATAAGTGAACGGTGACTGTAGCCGAACGGACGCCTACCCACGGTCGGGTGAGAGACCGTGAGCGAGCATTGACTCCCAAGTCATATGACTGGGGGAGTCAACTGGGTCCGGTAAGTGCGGAATCTTATCCATTTGCACAGGGGAGCACCTGCACTGTTGAAGACACATTTTGGGAAAACTGTAAATCAACATTTCATCACCTAGAGCACTGGAAGACACCCTTCAATATTATTAATTGCACTTTAAGATATCCCATTTTGGACATTTTCAGGGACAATTTTTTGTGATCACTTTGCATTTTATATTTTATGATTGTTGGTGGCATTGCACAGCAAATCATTTCAGGATTGCAATATTATTCACAGGATTTGCACTGACTGCACATGTCACTTTATTCGCATATTATTTTAATATTATTCTGCTATTAATTTATATCAAATATTGGCACAGTTTGCACAGAAAAAATTGTTTACAGAATTTGATTAACTGTTGATAGAATTGCACTGATTATTTATGGTACCTTAACCTGGTGGAGAAATCCTTTTTGGTAGAAACCACTGCAGACTGTAAGATCTATATTTACCACTTAGATCACCCCACCACATAACAAGCGCTGTTTTTGCATACATTCACTGCCTTAGTAATTACCACAGCCGTTTCCTCTGAGGGAGATCCCAAAAACCTGTTGGTGCGCCTTGAGGACTGGAGTTGAGAAACACTGGTCTAGCCTGTAGAGGCCTGGTGTCCCTCCATGGATATGCCTTCCCAGACCATCACTGACCAACCACCAAACTGGTCATGCTGAACGATGTTACAAGCAGCATAATGTTCTCCACAGCTTCTCCAGACCCTTTCACGTCTGTCAAGTGTGCTCAGGGTGAACTTGCTCTGATCTGTGAAAAGCACAGGGCACCAGTGGTGGACCTGCCATTTCTGGTGTTCAATGGCAAATGCCAGTCGAGTTCCGCGGTGCCGGGCAGTGATCACAGGGCCCACTAGAGGACATTGGGCCCTCAGGCCACCCTCATGAAGTCTGTTACTGATTGTTTGGTCAGAGATATTCACACCAGTGGCTTGCTGGTGGTCATTTTATAGGGCTCTGGCAGTGCTCATCCTGTTCCTCCTTGCCCAAGGGAGCAGATACTGGTCCTGCTGATGGGTTAAGGACCTTCTATGGCCCTGTCCAGCTCTCGTAGAGTGACTACCTGTATTCTGGAATCTCCTCCATGCTCTTGAGACTGTGCTGGGAGACACAGCAAACCTTCTGGCAATGGCACGTATTGATGTGTCATCCTGGAGGAGTTGAACTGCCTGTGCAACCTCTATAGGGTTCAGGTATCGTCTCATTTTACTAGTAGTGACACGACTGTAGCCAAATCCCAAACTAGTAAAAAACAGCCAGAAAAGATGAGTAGGGAGAAAAAAATGTCAGTGGCCTCCACTTGTAAAACCATTTCTGTTTTGGAGGTCGTCTCATTGTTGCCCATCTAGTGCACTAATTTCATTACCACCAAAGCAGCTGAAACTGATTAACAACCCCCTCTGCTACTTAACTGAACAGATCAATATCCCAGGAGTTTACTTGACTTGATGCTATACTCTGATTAAAAAGTGTTCCTTTAATTTTTTTGAGCAGTGTATAATGTTTTGTGGTTTTAAATGTTTTCATGTAAAAAATGTGTACTTTAGCATAGTTTAGGTTCACACTGATGCAGTGTGGAATTCACAGCCATTCCTGTGCGTTTCCTGCACCGCCTCACAATCGCACTCCGTTCATGCGAACTGCTGTGGTAGTCAATGTTAAGTTAATGACACTCCAAAAATAGTTTGCAATGCACAGTGCGATTGGCTGAATCGGATTGCATGGATGTGAAAAACCCATCTGATTGCAGTGCGGCAAAAAAAGGTGCATGAACCTTTTTTTTGCTGGTGCGGTGCGTTCTGAGCCATAAAAAAAAAAATAAGCTCCAATCGCACTGCAAAGAATTGCATGTCATTTGAACAGGAATGCGGTGCGATTCCTGTCCGAAGAGCACATGTGGTAACCTGCAATGCATCAGTGTGAAACTAGGCTAAAACTTAAATAATGGCAATGTAAAAATAATAACAATAATAATCTATAGTGCAATCAGTGGCGGCTGGTGAAGTTTTTGGATGGGGGGGTGCCAGGCCCCGGCCTTCCTTTTGAACCCTCCTACTTCTAATAAGCCCCACCCCTTATATAATCCGCCCATTCTGTCCACTGTATTCCACATATTGTGTCAGGAGTACACAGCTCAGCATCACAGGACACAGTATACAGCTCAGCATCACAGGACACAGTATACAGCCCCAGCATCACAAGGCACAGTATACAGCTCAGCATCACAGGACACAGTATACAGCTCAGCATCACAGGACACAGTATACAGCTCAGCATCACAGGACACCGTATACAGCCCCAGCATCACGGGACACAGTATACAGCCCCAGCATCACAGGACACAGTATACAGCCCCAGCATCACAGGACACAGTATACAGCCCCAGCATCACAGGACACAGTATACAGCCCCAGCATCACAGGGCACAGTATACAGCTCAGCATCACATGATACAGTATACAGCTCATCATCACAGGACACAGTATACAGCTCAGCATCACAGGACACAGTATACAGCCCAGCATCACAGGACACAGTATACAGCCCAGCATCACAGGACACAGTATACAGTTCAGCATCACAGGATACAGTATACAGCGCAGTATCACAGTACACAGTATACAGCACAGCATCACAGGACACAGTATACAACCCCAGCATCACAGGACACAGTATACAGCCCCAGCATTGCAGGACACAGTATACAGCCCCAGCATCATAGGGCACAGTATACAGCCCCAGCATCACAGGGCACAGTATACAGCTCAACATCACAGGATACAGTATACAGCTCAGCATCACAGGACACAGTATACAGCTCAGCATCACAGGACACAGTATACAACTCAGCATCACAGGACACCGTATACAACTCAGCATCACAGGGCACAGTATACAGCTCAGCATCACAGGACACATTATACAGCTCAACATCACAGGACACAGTATACAGCCCAGCATCACAGGACACAGTATATAGCTCAGCATCACAGGATACAGCTCAGTATCACAGGACACAGTATACAGCTCAGCATCACAGGACACAGTATACAGCTCAGCATCACAGGACACAGTATACAGCTCAGCATCACAGGACACAGTATACAGCTCAGCATCACAGGGCACAGTATACAGCTCTGCATCACAGGGTCAGGTATACAGCTCTGCATCACAGGGCACAGTATACAGTGACACAGGTGGGGGAGTTATGCAGCCAGTGACACAGGTGGGGCAGTTATGCAGCCAGTGACACAGGTGGAGGAAGTTATGTTGCCAGTAATACAGGTGGGGGCAGTTATGTAGCCAGAGGCACAGATGGGGGCAGTTATGTAGCCAGTGGCACAGGTTGGGGCAGTTTGCAGCCAGTGACACAGGTGGGGGCAGTTATGTAGCCAGTCACACAAGTGGGGGCAGTTATGTAGCCAGTGACACAGGTGGGGGCAGTTTGCAGCCAGTGACACAGGTGGGGGCAGTTATGTAGCCACCAGGGCCGCTGATAAGGCAGTACAGCCGGCCCTCCTGTAGGGGGCCCCAGTCCAGAGGGGGGCCCGGCCACCTGCAGGAGAGGAGAGCCGACTGTACTGCCTTGTGATTCCTGTGAGTCCCCTACAGTGCTGCTGGATTTCTCCCTGGGATGCTGTGCAGGGGATCAGTGCTGCAAACTTGCCCACAGTTAATTTATTAGAAAGCTGTCCCGTGTCTCTCTCTGCCTTTGCCATTTCCACTGCCAGGTATTGGAACTCCCCCTGTGATCGGCACGGCAGTGTTATCTCTTGCAATGAGGAAGGAAAGATCGAGGTAAGAAGTTCTCTGCCTGTTCCTCCCTGGGTCCTGAGCTCTGCCAACCCCCACACTGTGCTCTGTGTGCAGTGTGCACTGTAACTTGCAGTGCTGGCTGCAATGCTAGTTATTGTAGTGCTTCTACTGGAAGGGGGTAAGTAGAATGAAGCAGCAGAAAGTTCAGCATTCAGAAAGGGGGAGAATGTGCCAGGAGCCAGCCTAGAACTGCAGCTAGGCACTGGCTACCACTGCAGTGTTGGAGCTGGGGTCAGTGAATATACCCCTTCCTCCCCCTGACAGATTTCTGCACCAACCATTTCTATATGCTACCCCTGAGGCCCCCATTCACACTTAGCATAGCGGGGACACATGTTCCTGCTCATTTTTTTTCACACATAGGGTAGCCCATTCACCTGAATGGACTGCCCTACGTTTGACAAACGCACCATAGAATGCTCTTTTTAGGAATGCAGCTTCGCAAGTATTCCACATGACAAAACGCAAGTCAGCTAAGTGATTTTGGGGTACCATTAACAATTAATGGCACCACAAGCACTATGCAAGTTTGCAGTGCATTTATAAAATATACTACAAAGCATGCATTTCCTGTGCACTTTGTCACATGTTAAAGTGGTTGTCAAGTCATGACAACCACTTTAAACTACAGCTAAGCCTATATTCAAGATTACCTTTAGATCCTGGGAATATCTCCTAAACTTGCACCGTTTAGGAGATATTCCCTGTATCTGCATGTGCCAACCTCATCCGACTGGGCCATTTCTTCACGAAGTGTGTCGTTAAAGATGGCTCCCATGCACATGCGTGTGAGTGACGTCAGCGCGGCTCCTGCAAATCACAGTGCTGGAGTCCAGGCTGTGATTGGTCAGAGCCCAGGATCCCGGAAGACGACGGACACAGCATGTCGCCAGTCACAGTGGTGCTCGGGGACCGCTGCTACAGCATCAAACTAAGGTAAGCATTTCATAATGAGCTAGTATGCGATGCATACTAGCTCATTATGCATTTCTCTTGCAGGTGTTTTTTTTAATTGACTTGACAACCACTTTAAAGGAATGCAAAGTGTGAATGCAACCTAAGGACTCTTTCACATGGGTAGCTGAACCATGGATTTACCACCATCCCTGGCTGCGCACCCAAATCCTAACAATAGTCAGAGCTGTATACATGCTGTGGCTGCAATTGTTTACTACACAGCTGCCAAATTTTTTAACTCAGGCTGCAGAGATTGACAGGCAGCACCCCCTATCAAACTCCCTAATTGAGTTCAGTGGGGCCGCTCTGCAACTGCAAGCCAAACACTTGGCCAAAGGTGGGGGCAGTTTGCAGCCAGGGACACCGGTGAGGTACACTGCAGAGATCCCCTCCCCCCCTCGCACTTACCCCATCCAGCAGGCAGGATTGTTGCAGAGATTCAGCATACGGATAGCGGCTGTCCCCCCTCGTTGGTCCCCGGGTGGTCATGGTCTCTGTGGGAGCGGAAGTCACCTCTGCTGCCACAGTGACTCTCCCCGGCCACCGCATCCAATCACACTGAGCGAAGGCTCAGGGCAGCCAATCAAGATATGCAGGGTGCGCCTGTTCAGCGCACCCTGATAGCTTTTAATGGCCGACCAATAGGCTCACTACTATGCTGTCATGTGACAGCCAAGGAGCCGAAAAAAAAAAAGTCAATGCACCGACGCCCTCTGACTTTTTTAGCCGGCGCCCCTCACACACCAGCCGCCACTGAGTGCAACTAAGTAGAAAATGACTACTTATAATAGACTTAAACAGGGGTGTCGGTAGGGGGTGGCTATCAGGGCTGCAGCCCTGAATGTCACGCCCATAGCCCCGAGTGTCCTGAGGGGTCCCTAATAGCGGGTCTGCCGCTCTATCAAGTCGCGAGCGAGCAGCTTGTCAGAGCCGCGAGCGGGAGGCTTTTCAGAGCCGCGAGCGCGCGGCTTGTCAGAGCCGCGAGCGCACGGCTTGTCAGAGCCGCGAGCGCGCGGCTTGTCAGAGCCGCGAGCGGGCGGCTTGTCAGAGCCGCGAGTGCGCGGCTTGTCAGAGCCGCGAGCGGGCGGCTTTTCAGAGCCGCGAGCGCGCAGCTTGTCAGAGCTGCAGGCAGGTCCGGACTGCCCTGGGGCCGCTTTCAGCTGTGGCTGCAGCGGCGCCCATGGCCGATTCCTGTGCAGAGTGACCTCCTTCCCTCCCTGCCCTTAATCACATCACAGCGGTCTTCCGCTGTGTTACCATAGAGCAGTGCTCTGAAATATCCGGGGGCCGGCCACTGTAGCAAAGCTCCGCCTCCTAGACGTGATAGACGAAACACTGTCCAATGCCGGGAAATTGAAAAGGTGTTCCGTCTATCGCGTCTAGGAGGCGGAGCTTTGCTACAGTGGCCAGCCGCCGGATATTTCAGAGCACTGCTCTATGGTAACACAGCAGGAGACCACTGATCTGCTGTGATTAATTCACGCACTGGCGAGGGTGCATATGGGCACTGATAAGGGGAGGCTACAGATGGGATGGGCACATTATGGCTGCATATGGGCATGGTGACGCTGAGGGAGGGACACTCCGCTGGGGGACACCTGTGACGGAAGGAGGGACACTCCGCTGGGGGACACCTGACGGAAGGAGGGACTCCACTGGGGGCACCTGACGGAAGGAGGGACTTCGCTGGGGGCACCTGACGGAAGGAGGGACTCCGCTGGGGGCACCTGACGGAAGGAGGGATTCCGCTGGGGGCACCTGATGGAAGGAGGGACTCCGCTGGGGGCACCTGATGGAAGGAGGGACTCCGCTGGGGGCACCTGACGGAAGGAGGGACTCCGCTGGGGGCACCTGATAGAAGAAGGGACTCCGCTGGGGGCACCTGATGGAAGAAGGGGCTCTGCTGGGGGCACCTAATGGAAGGAGGGACACCGCTGGGGGCACCTGATGGATGGAGGGGCTCCGCTGGGGGCACCTGATGGATGGAGGGGCTCCGCTGTGGGCACCTGATGGATGGAGGGGCTCCGCTGGGGTCACCTGATGAAAAGAGGGACTCCACTGGAAGCACCTGATGGCATTTTGTAGCAGGCGATGGTGGCAAGTGACACACTCAGGGCTCCCACTGATTCTGCATTTGGTGAGTTGAACTATTTCATTTTATATTACAATGTAATAATAGTAATAATGCGCTTCAATCATCCTGGCACATAACAACCATGGTGCCGGGATGATTGAAGCGCCAACACCAGGTGTTTGGAGTATCTTTATCTGCTGATTGTTAAACTTTCTGGAATACATGTATTGTGGTGTGGGATCTGGGCCTGCTGTCCCTCCATCCCGATTTCTTTCCTCCCTTCTCTTCCCTTCCCTCCCTATCTCTTTCTTTCTTTCTTCCTTCCTCCATCCCTCGTTCAACTCAGACGCGAGCCACACCCCCTAAAGCCACGCCCACCATTTAGTTTAGACCACACCCATTTCGCCGCGGCGCACGTTCCGCGCCGCATTTTTCTGGGCTAGAGCCCCTGGTCTTTTTCCAACCTAGCAACGCCCCTGGACTTAAAACTAATCATAAGCTTAGGTTCACACTGATGTGGTGCATGATTCTCAACAATTTCTGTGCGTTTCCCACACCACATCACAATCACACTCCCTTCATGTAAACCGCTGAGGGTGTCAAAGGGAAGTGTAAAAAACCCATGTGGTCTGATTCCAGTGTGGCAAAAAAAAAAAAGGTGCGGGTCGATTTAAGCAATACAAAGTGAATGGGTTCAATTTGCACTGCAAAGAATCGCATGTGAATTGAACAGTAATGCAAAGCGATTTCTGTCCGAATCACATGTGGTTCCCTGCACCGCATCAGTGTGAACCTAGGCTTAAGGTCAAATAATGGCAATGTAAAAATGATAAGAATAATAATCTATAGGGCAAATAAGTGGAAAACTATTACTTACGATAGACTCTAAGGTCATAGATGGCCTCCTTTACATTTGTAGCGGGTGGCTGCTGTACAGTAAAAGTGTAAATCCCCTCATCTGCAGAAGTCAGATTATCCAGTCTCAGAGTTCCATTGTCATACAGCTGACATCTTCCTGCATATGAGGCAACACATCCAGGAGGGAATCCAGGAAAACGGGATGCAAACGGACTACTTTTAAAACTCCATTGTAATAGAAGTCTTTCATCTGAGATAGATTGATTAAAATAAACAAATCTCCCAAGTGTTCCATTCACCACATCAGCAGAAAATACAGCACCTGCAGGGAAAGATATATTACATATGTATTAGTAATGCTAATAAAGGCTGTGTATAAATGTCTCCTGATCAGGTTTGGCACTGACAGTGACGCCCAATCCTTTTTTTGCTCTTTTTTCACCTGTAGTGTTTTTGTTAAAATACATTCCTTGATTTCCAGTTATGAGGCCATCTTGGGAAAATTATGTAATTAATTTGCTTTGGCTAGGATGAAGCATCCTCTCCCCAGTGATCTAATATGAACTTATGGTTTTATGTAATGGGGAATACTATGATGCCTAAATAAATTTCACACAGTACAGCGCTAAGATTTAATCTCAATCAATTTGGGCAAAAACAATCAAATCAAACATATACAAAATCAGTGTCCATTAATAATTGTGTCCACAAAATGTTCAGATAATAAAATTGTGTCTATATATACACACACACACAATCTATATTCAGTGAATCTCCCAATAACTTCAAGAGGCTGAAATTAATTTATTGTTTCTTTGCATGCAAAAGAACATTTGTTAACAGGTAAAAGACAAAGAAACATTATGGGGTTGATCTGTTAAAGGCAAATAAATAAATATTTGCAAGTGCAGTTGCTCAAGAGCTTAGAAAGTAAGGTGAAGCTTCACTTTGCAAAGAATACTCAATCACATGCAAAGAAAACAAAAACAGCATTTTTGCTTGCACATGATTGAATGATGGAAGTCAGCAGAGCTTCCCCTTATTTAACCACTTCCACACTGCCTACCATATATTTACGGCGGCAGTGTGGATGTGTCCCGTGTAAATAAACGGCGATTTGCAGAGTGGCAGCTAGGGGGCGCACGTCCACCGTACTCCGGAGGAGTGTGCTCCCGGCTCGGGTGGACCCGATGTCCGCCGTCGAGCCGCGATGAGCTGCCAGAGCCGAAGAGTGGGGAACCACCGAGGTAACACGGCAGTTCCCCACTCTGTCAGTAGGACATAGGAGATCTACTGACCCCTGTCACTGGGATCAGTTAGATCGCTTATGCCCATGGTAGCCCAGCCCCCCCACAGTTAGAACATGCCTAGGGAACACAGTTAACCCCTAGATCTCCCCCTGCATGTTAACCCCTTCACTGCCAATGGCATTTACACAGTAATCAATGCTTTTTTATAGCACTGATCGCTGTATAAATGGCAATGGTCCCAAAAAAGTGTCAAAATGGTCCGACATGTCCGCTGCAATATCGCAGTACCGCTAAAAATCGCAGATCGCCGCCATTACTAGTAAAAAAAAAAAAAACAGAAATTAATTCTCATCATCCGTAAACTGGGAAAATTTTGCGCAAACCAATCAATAAACGCTGATTGCGATTTTTTTCTTACCAAAAATATGAGGAAGAATATAAATCGGCCAAAACCAATGAAAAAAATGTTTTTTTATATATTTTTTTGGATTTGTATTTTAGCAAAAAGTAAGAAAAACTGTTTTGTTTGCAAAATTGTCGCTCTTTTTTTGTTTATAGCAGCGATCAATAATGACGCAGAGGTAATAAAATACCACCAAAAGAAAGCTCTATTTGTGAGTAAAAAAGGACGCAAATTTTGTTTGGGTACAATGTCGCACGACCGCGCAATTGTCAGCTAAAATGGCACAGTGCCGAATCACAAAAAGTGCTCTGGTCCTAAAGGGGGAAATCCTTCCGGGGCTTTTTTGAAAGATAAATAGTTAAGCTCTGAAGCAAATGCACTTTCAAAGCTCTCAGTCTATTTGCCTTTAGTAAATCAACCCCTATCAGGCTGCTAAAATAGCAAACAGCATACCAACAGCATACCTCCCAACTTTTTTAAATGGGAACGAGGGACACCTATTATCAAAAGTATGTAGGCATAGGACACGCCCCCTGTCACGCCCCCTTAACAGAGAATTATACAAAAAATATTAATTAGTGAAACCTACAAGTGCTTTTTTTTTTTTAACACTATTATTCCTTTTGGCTTTTGAAATGTACAAATGCAGCAATTTAGAAGTTGGATGAAAGGTTTAGCACTGGGAAACACTTTTTTGAAAGATAAATAGTTAGTGCATTTTATATACAACTATATAGATCAGAGCAAAATGAGAAGGAAAGAGGGACAGGGGGACTTTGCTCCAAATCAGGGACAGTCCCTCGAAATCAGGGACAGCTGGGAGCTATGCAACAGCGCTGTCTCACATCCTCTTGAGGAAGTAAGAAAAAGAAGAAAGAAAGAAAATCGCGACTTAACATGTTGAGTTGGAACTTAGATTGTGTGAACAAGGTTACTTGGTGGCGGAGTGCAGCAGTGTTGTTTTACTAGGATGTGAAACAGTATTGTTGGTACTGTTGGCTGTTTTACCAGACTGATCGTGTTTGCCTTTTACGTCTTAACAAACGTGAGTATATACTGTATATCAGAGGCGTGGCTTGAAGCTTGCGGGCCCCGATGCAAAAGTTGACCTGGACCCCCCCATTACCATCTGCTGCTTTTACAGCATGCTTGCCTTGTCAATCTGTGTAGGTGAAACTGGACACTCAGAGTGCCAAGGATGGGCATTGGCGGGCCCTGGAGTTTACTGAATTACCTACACAAGTTGACACAGAGAGCAGTTTTACCCAGGAACACCATGTAATACAGAGCAGACAATCTCTGAGGAGCGGAGACCTACCTGAATAATATGAGAGAGATCAAAAATCTCTGGGGGTTCAGCATCCTCATTGAAGAAATTAAACAGCAAGGCCAAACTTAATAGTAGGGAAACTTAGAGAAAGAATACAACAAATGATGCTGCAAAAATCTAAACTTATCCCACCTTAGTGGATATTGTCAATCAGTAGAGCAATGGACAGAGTGCCCATTTCACATCATAGCCCCCCATTTCACATCAGAGACCCCCCATCACATGAGAGCCCCTTCATCACATCAAACCCCCCATCCATTACATCAGTGCTCCCCGCATCATATCAGAGCTCCCCCATCACATCAGAGCCCTCCCCATCACATCAGAGTCCCCTTGCATCACATCAGAGCCCCTTGCATCACATCAGAGCCCCCTGCATCACATCAAAGTCCCCCTGCATCACATGAGCGCACCCTCCATCACAACAAAGCCTCCCTGCATCACATCAAAGTCCCCCTGCATCACAGAGCCCCCTGCATTACATCAGAGCCCTCTCCATAACAACACAGCCTCCCTGCATCCCATCAGAGTCCCCCTGCATCACATCAGAGACCCCTGCATCCCATCAGAGTCCCCCTGCATCACATCAGAGGCCCCCTGCATCACATCAGAGCCCCTTGCATCACATCAGAGCCCCCTCCATCACATCAGAGTACCTCTCAACATCAGTCCCCATTTCAGGTTGGTGGGGGGAGGGCCCCAAGGAGGTGTCAGGATCATTTACATTGCAAAACGTTTCTGAATGTCTGTGAGTCCGTGTTGTATCTGTGCTGGCAGGCCAGATGCCATGTGAGCATGCCTGTTCTAATCTGTTCCCACATGAGAGAATTCTCCTGCACAGCAGCGTGTCTCTTACCTTAGAAGCTCCTGTCCCTGGCTGCTAATCCTGAGCCGGAACTCAGATGTCTCTCCTCCAGTAAATGAGAAGGGGGGTGTGGTCTGGGGTCTGGGGAGAAGGCAAACTAGAAGCTCTGGACTGGATTACAGAGCTCAGCTGGGACTCTAGGAGACACAAGGAGGATCAGACCTGGATTCTGTTTCCAGGTTTTTGTGGTTGTAGATGCTGTATTTTTCAATGAGAGCAGGGAGCCACAGGCTCCTTGGAGCTAAATACGGGGTTACAATGGCAACTCCTGCACCCCTTCACGCTACGGCCATGCTGTATATATAGCTTCAATAAACTTTTATGTCTAAAGAGTGTTACACTATGTGAAATCTTTTTTTTAATTGTGATACATCCCCCCTGGAAGCCTGTAGACAGAAGTTCATGCAGGCAGGGGAGGATTACTCCCCATGGTGGCTTGAGCTTGTGGTGGCTTGTCCTTGTGTCTGGCGAAGGGATCATAGATGATTAATAGCAGTCATATTGCACTTAAAGAGGACTCACAGGGGATTACTTGTTTTTTTTTTCTTTTTTCAAGAATAATTTTTATTATTTTCAAATACAGGAGCATAAGTACAATGTTGTAGTAATAAAATGGTAGATGGATACCGTAGTGAACAAAGGTATACAGCTTATTAAACCAAATACAGTATGTTAACACCAATATTGTAATTAAGTACCATAGTAAACATAAGTATACAATCTATTAACCCATGCATAGTATAGTAGCACTAGTATTGTAGTTAAATACTGTAATAAACAGAGGTATACAGTCTATTAAACCAGTCTGAGGACTACATAAACCTTTAGAATCAGAAATCAAGAGTAACAGTCTACTTCGTTAACTATGACTTTGTACCGGGACAGAGAGAGTATTCACAAGTGTCCATGGTTTCCAGGCATTAGAATAGTTTGCAAGGGTGCCATTTTGCATGGCTGAGCAAAGTTGGTAGCCTTTGACTAGATTTAATTGTAGTTTAACGTCTGAAATATTTGAGGTTAAAGAGCTTCTCCATTTGCGCATGATAAGTAGTCTAGCAGCAAATAGTATGTGCATGACTACGGTTCTGAGGGTATGTGGAAAGGATTCTATTACGAGGCTGAGAACCGCTAGTAAGGGGGAAGGTTTTGTTAGAATTCCTGTAATTTCTGAAATAAAGGAGAATACCCAATTCCAGAAGGGGTGAATATATTTGCATGCCCACAGAATGTTAATTAGAGAGCCTGTGTAGGAGCATCCCATCCAAAATTTATTATCGTCTAGACTGGCAAATGTTTCCATTTGAATGCGGGTAAGGTACCATCTTTGATTGATTTTTTTGTGATAGTTCCCAATAACTAACACATTTACAGGTTATATTGAAAAGCTGTCTTCCACTGGTAGACAGTGAAGGAGGTTTGAAGATCTTTTTCCTACCTTTTAAGTGCAGGTTTTTTATCAAATGTATTTTTGTTGTGTAGGAGATTATATAGAAGAGTAATCCCTTTCAAGTTAGGAGTATTTGATGTCCAGAAATTCCTTAGTAGACAATTTAACATTCGGAATAGGGTTTTTTTGCATGAATGAGGCTATTTGCCTATATGTTTAGGAACCTTGTGGAGGTACAAAAGTGAGTACACCCCTCACATTTTTGTAAATATTCTATTATAGGTTTTCATGTGACAACACTGAAGAAATTACACTTTGCTACAATGTAAAGTAGTGAGTGTACAGCTTGTATAACCCTGTAAATTTGCTGTGCCCTCAAAATAACTCAACACACAGCCATTAATTATGGTTAACCGCTGCCAACAAAAGTGAGTACACCCCTAAGTGAGAATGTCCAAATTGGGCCCAAAGTGTCAATATTTTCTGTGGCCACCATTATTTTCTAGCACTACCTTAACCCCCTTGGACATGGAGTTCACCAGAGCTTCACAGGTTGCTACTGGAGTCCTCTTCCACTCCATGGTGACATCACAGATCTGGTGGATGTTAGAGACCTTGCGCTCCTCTACCTTCCGTTTGAGGATGCCCAACAGATGATTAATAGGGTTTAGGTCTAGAGACATGCTTGGCCAGTCCATCACCTTTACCCTCAGCTTCTTTAGCAAGGCAGTGGTCATCTTGGAAGTGTGTCTGCGGTCGTTATCATGTTGGAATAGTGCCCGGCGGCCCAGTCTCCGAAGGGAGGGGATCATGCTCTGCTTCAGTATGTCACAGTACATGTTGGCATTCATGGTTCCCTCAATAAACTGTAGCTCCCCAGTGCCGGCAGCACTCATGCAGCCCCAGACCATGACACTCCCACCACCATGCTTGAATGTAGGCAAGACAGACTTGCATTTGTACTCCTCACCTGGTTGCTGCCACACACACTTGACACCATCTGAACCAAATAAGTTTATCTTGGTCTCATCAGGCCACAGGACATGGTTCCAGTAATCCATGTCCTTAGTCTGCTTTTCTTCAGCAAACTGTTTGCAGGCTTCCTTGTGCATCATCTTTAGAAGAGGTTTCCTTCTGGGATGACAGCCATGCAGACCAATTTGATGCAGTGTGCGGTGTATGGTCTGAGCACTGGCAGGCTGACCCCCCACCCCTTCAACCTCTGCAGCAATGCTGGCAGCACTCATACGTCTATTTCCCAAAGACAACCTCTGGATATGATGCTGAGCACGTGCACTTAACTTCTTTGGTCGACCATGGCAAGGACTGTTCTGAGTGGAATTTGTCCTGTTAAACGGCTGTATGGTGTTGGCCAACGTGCTGCAGCTCAGTTTCAGGGTTTGGCAATATTATTATAGCCTATGCCATTTTTATGTAGAGCAACATTTTTTTTTTTAGATCCTCAGAGAGTTCTTTGCCATGAGGTGCCATGTTGAACTTCCAGTGACCAGTATGAGAGAATGAGAGCGATAACACCAAATTTAACACACCTGCTCCCCATTCATACTTGAGACCTTGTAACATTAAAGAGTCACATGACACCGGCGAGGGAAAATTGCTAATTGGGCCCAATTTGGACATTTTCACTTAGGGGTGTACTCACTTTTGTTGCCAGCGGTTTAGACATTAATGGCTGTGTGTTGAGTTATTTTAGGGGAAAGCAAATTTACGCTGTTATACAAGTTGTACACTCACTATTTTACATTGTAGCAAAATATAATTTTTTCAGTGTTGTCACATGAAAAGATAGAATAAAATATTTATAAAAATGTGAGGGGTGTACTCACTTTTGTGAGATATTGTATATATACACACAGTATCTTTTGATCAAGTATCCTTTATTTTTATCCATTAAAGGCTTTTCTCTCCCTCTGGACCCCACTACTTACAGGAGACTGCAGTGATTTGGAAATCAGCAGGAAGAATTAGTGAGAACCGTGGGGCGCACAGTAAATCAACAATCCCAGAATTGTTTGTTGAGGAAAGTTGCTCCCAACCACAGACATTAAAGCATGGGGGAAAATATATCAAGAGTCCATTAAAGGCACATGGGTGCCGCCCCCCTGCGTTTGGCCCCTTGCAGGACGCTGGATGCATGAATTCCAATGGGGGAGTTGTTTTTTTGAAGCACGTGATTAGAGCCAGAGGCTCTAATAGGCTTCAAAATAGGATGGGCTCGGGGCACAGAGCACTGCGAACCAAGCCCACCCAGTTGTGTGACAATAGTCAATGAATATTCACTATCTTCACACTAAATCTCCTTCCCACCAATCAGGAAGCGGGTCTGAGACCCGTTTCCTGCTGAAAAGAGAAGCGTTACAATTGGCAGAAACAAAAGACAGATTACACTGCGCACTCCAGATCAGGCTATAATCATAAATGTACATGAAGTCCGCAGCTTACAAACAAGATAGGGTCTGTAGGCTTGTTCTTAACCACTGCAGCCCTGGAAGGATTTACCCCCTTAATGACCAGAGCACTTGCGATTCAGCACTGCGTCGTTTTAAATGACAATTGCACGGTCGTGCAAGGTTGTACCCAAACTAAATTAGCATCCTTTTTTTCCCACAAATAGAGCTTTACTTTGGTGGTATTTGATAACCTCTACATCACTTCTGATCACCAATAATTATGTTTTTGATTTTTAAGTTTTTGGGATAGCATAGGGAAGGGGTAACGCCCCTGTAACATTTGTTTTGCTGTCTGTGCCCCTGTTCAGAAGATTTCACCTCACTTTCTGTCCCCTGACGTTTGGATTTTGAAAATTTTGGGTTGTTGTGTAAACAAGGATTGCTGATAAAGCTTCAGTGGGGACACCTTTTTCCCATAATAACTCTTACAGGAGTGAATTTCCGTTCCTAGGGGTAAATTTCTTCTCACTTCCTGATGTCTCCGACCCATTTGTAAGTAGGAGTCATTTGTAAGTCGGATGTTTGTAACCCGGGCACTGCCTGTACTCGTATTTTCTTCAGACCCAGAGACTCAGAGGGTCTGAAGAAAATATAAGAAGTATTGAAACGAGTCACCCTATTGGCTCCCTGCATGCTGACGTCACGTCCGGTGCTGAACGTCCAGTTTTTAGTGTCCTGGTGCCGGTGCTTTTCGAGGAGAGACACAGACACTGAGACACAGGCGGCTCGACCAGCCGACCTGCAACCCTCCCTCCTGTTCCATCCCTGTCATCCACTCTGGAATATAACACAGCTAGCTGGCTTCTGCTGAGACCATGCCTTTATGCCTTCTCTTTTTGTGAGTACCCATTTTTAACTGTATCCTAATAAATTGTGGCTTATTAATACTGCACTTAGGTCTGGCACTCTGTGTTCTTTTCTCCTTCCCCACAGAGTCACTTATACTCTCCTGGCTGCTGCCCCTGTCTGTCAGTATTCACCACAAGATTGCTATGGATTGATTATAGAGATTTATAAGGACAGTGCACATTACACCTCTGGAGTTAATTACTGAGGCTGTTCATCACTACTGGCGCCACTCTCCTCTCATCATGCTTTGCTGGACACTGAGCAGGCTGCATTGGTGGGCACTTAATAGGCTGCATTGGTGGGCACTGAACAGGCTGCATTGGTGGGCACTGAACAGGCTGCTTTGGTAGGCACTGAACAGGCTGCGTTGGTGGGCACTGAACAGGCTGCATTGATGGGCACTGAATAGGCTGCTTGATGGGCACTGAACAGACTGCATTGATGGACATTGGTGAGGCTGGGCACTGAACAGTCTGCATTGGTGGGCATGGAACAGGCTGCATTGATAGGCACTGAACAGTCTGCATTGACACTGGCAAGGCTGCATTGATGAACACTGGTGAGACTGCATTGATGGACACTAGTGAGGCTGCACTGATGAAGCTGATCTGCTGGGCACTGAAAAGGCTGAGTGTGTGGGGACTGAACAGACTGTGTTGGTGGGCAATGAACAGGTTGTGTTGGTGGGCACTGAACAGGCTGAGCTGATGGGCAATGAACATGCTGTGTTAGTGAGCACTGAACAGGCTGCATTGGTGGACACTGAACAGGCTGTGTTAATGGGCACTGGTGAGGCTGATTTGATGCGCACTGGTGGGGCTGCATTGATGGGCACTGGTGAGGCTGCATTGGATGGGCACAGGAGAGGCTGCATTGGATCGGCACTGATGAGGCTGCATTGATGGGCACTGATGAGGCTGAGCTGATTGGCTCTGGTGAGGCTGCATTGATGGGTACTGGTCAGGCTGCGTTGATAAGCACTGGTGAGTATAAAACACTCTTCAAATGTGCTTTAAAATGCATGGTTTTCCCTTTTATGAACAAGAAAATAATGATGTTACGTGGTTGGGCTGGTATAATAATGCTATGGGACTGGTATGAAATGATTTCCATAAATAACGTATATATCATACAATCATTACATAAACACATACCACATACACTGCATATATCATCTGAGGAAAATATGCTTTTAAATAGTTTACTATTTGCCAATTAAAAAGAAAATGTCCCCAGATTTAATTTAAAAAATCTGGTCGCCTTAAGCTAGAAGGAAATCTGAAATGTAGAGAGAGACAAAAAATAGCTCCTACTAAGTGTAGCAGTAAAGCTATTTAATGATAAAAGATTAAAAGTTACACTCACAAAGGGAGGATAAATTCCAGCATGTAATTATAAAGGGGTCATCCACTCTGCCCCGGGAAGGTGCTCCGGTGTGTAGACTGTGGAAAGCTATTAAATATAACAGAACTGTCACCAAAATATTTAAATATATATATATATATATATATAAACCTGTGACTAAAGCTGCCCCTTTTTCTTGTACAAAAAAAGGTTTATTAGCATAACACCAATATAACATGCCAGTGCTTACACATAAAATTGTATGGCAAGGAAACGATAGACAGGGTTCCGACATTATATTACAGAGAAATAATCATTATTCTGAGTAATAATCTAAGAGATAATCAGGTTTGACAATAATCTGCGTCATCCAAACGCTAATATGGTATTGACATTTTGCCGTTTAGTTTGTTGAAACAGAGTGCAATCTGACAATCAGTGTAACCCGAGGGACACACAGATTCTCTGTTTAATGTGTCACAGCTGGTATATGCTGAGTATTCGAGTAAGAAAGAACGAATGAGACAGAAGAGGAAAAAGGAGAGAAAAGCCATAAGAATGCTAGAGAAGAAATGTAAGGAATAAATAAGAGTATATGAAAAAAGAGCAAAAGAAAGGAGAAGAAAAGAAAAGAAAAAGGGGCCCGTGAGGCGCGGGCAGGGGGCTAAAGTTGTAGCAAGGTTTGGTTGAAGCAAGAAGGCATGGCAGTTATAAGCCACGGTTGCCAAATTCTTAAAGATTTGTGGTGCGTGTCTGAGTCTGACAACACCACCGTCAGTTTCTCGTTAACCATAATGTTATTCATGCGGTTTTTAACCGCCTCAAAACTAAGTAGAGGGGTCTTCCATGCCCTTGCTATGGTCAGTTTTGTAGCTGTGAAAAGATGATGGGCCAGTTGCCGCTCAGGGCATAGTAATTCCATGATAGGTTTCCCCAAAAGCGCCTCATAAGGGTCCTTCTGTAGATCAGTATGAAAATGGCGGCGGTGCAGAGCATAGACCTAATCCACAATCTGCGAACCCTTGGGCATGACCGCCAAATATGAGCCATGGTACCTATTCGAGAGCATCCCCGGAAGCAGACAAGTGAGTATGACGGGACGAAGCGAGCCAATCTAGCTGGTGTGGTTTTTTGAAGATGGTACTGCGCAGCCTATTATATAAGCATAAAAAGACGGGGATCAGTATTGATGTTCGTGTTTCTGCACTGTAGTATTGGTAGTGCATATATAATCAACGTAATAGCAAATGGTTAAAAATGGGTATCAATAGTCATGTGGCCCAGGGTTGCTGAAAAATCTGTGAGGAATACTTAAAATTTCCTGTATTTCCACGTGTAAACATCAATAAATTATTCTAAAATAGTGCATGTGTCAACCAGCCTGTGTTGCTAAAAACAAATCAATAAGTAAATAAAGTGCTAGAGTGGTACATCAGTGAACAGTGATACACAATATATAAAATATTCTCAGTATTAAAATAGCAATTGAACATCTGTTAATCTGTATATATATAACCATAAACAGTGGTGTCATTCAGTAAAGGTGAATTGTAATGACAGTCTTTAAATAAATATTTCCTTTCAAAGTATAAGGTGCTAGGTGATATTAGGTGACTGTGCTTCAAATTCGACTCATATAACATTTGGTGCTTCACTTGTGCAGCGAGAGCTTCTTTGGGGGGGGGGGGGGGAAACAGCACTTCTCCCCAAAGTAC
This sequence comes from Glandirana rugosa, assembly GCA_018402905.1. NCBI lineage: Eukaryota > Metazoa > Chordata > Amphibia > Anura > Ranidae > Glandirana > Glandirana rugosa. Next base: position 256,569 of record BLSH010343045.1, read on the forward strand.
TTCTCTTTAAAGGTGCTCTCCTCCGGTATGTGCTCCCAGAACTCTCACCTCAATACAATGGGTTATATGCCTTTATGTATAAATGGGATGGTATCCTGGGGTACTCTCTCCTACTCCTCGTATCCTGGGGTCACTCTCTCCTACTCCTTGTTGCTCTCTCACATCAGACCGCCTGATCGATCCTCAGAGTATTCCTGTCCACTGTTACTCCATGTGGCTCAGTAGTGAGGGAAAAGAACAGAAGGGCTCCATAGTGTAGTAGGTAAAACACTCGCGTTTATTAAAAATGATTAAAACCTGCTTACAAATAAACGATAAAATGCTGACAGAGCTGCGGCATCAGACCAGCTCTCCCTTTGCTTCCAGTAACGTGTAATCCAGCCTACACGTTACGTCACGTCACGTGACTTCATCAGGGCTGCTGGATTGGTAGAGAATCACTTCATTTATAGGAAAAAAACAGAAGTTGGTTGGCGGCCATTTTGTTGGAGACCGCGGGCAACGCGACGCGGCCATTTTGCGGAAGTTCAAATTGTACCATCTCTGCTGACACTTGCTAGTGTGGGAGGGCCGGACTCCCGAGATGGTGTTTTCATAGGATAGAATTCCCGTGTGCTGGGCGTGGACTTTATGATACACATCCTCATACTGTATAGAAATATATCTCGATTTAATAATATTCTGCTTTATAAAAAACGTAAACACATGTAGACACTGCTTTGCATGCACCCACTCTCAAAAACAAAGAAAAACGGAGTTCTAAGCCACCACTACAGGCCAAACATTTCAAATTAAAGATTTTATTGGGTGCAATACAGAAGGGGTTGTATATATCCTACAATGTTCATGCAAACTACAATACGTAGGTAGAACAAAAAGAGCCTTAAAAATTCGAGTAAAAGAACATATACAGAATATAATTAAAGGTTTCCCCAAACATAGTGTGTCTAAACACTTCTTAAAAGCACACAATAGAGATCCATCACATCTACAGTTTTGGGGCATAGAGAAATATAAGAAACCGTGGAAGGGTGACCATAAGATCATAACTATAAGCCAAAAGGAATCAAGATGGATCTATACCTTAAAAACACTCACCCCTAGAGGCATGAATGTTGAATTCGATCTGAACTGTTTTTTAAGTAATTTTTAACTATAGCCCTACATGATGGTTTTCTTACAGTTTCTTAATTCTTTGTGAACCTCTAACTTTGCATCCAGTATGATCTGGTATTTTTTAGTGTATTTTATATTATCTATGCGGTTGGAAACACCCAGTTTTAAGGTTTTGTCCAGATATCATCCGCACTGTCTCTTGCCTCTTTTTAAATGAGCCCTCTTTTACATATATGGTTGTAGTGTATTTGGTCCACCCAGGAGTGATATACACCAAGACTAGAAATGGAAGTGTTTTATTTTTGTCCTTTTTAATGGTTTTAGTTGAGCGCTTTTTAGGCACTTTAGCGCCACTCAAAAGAACATGCCCATACAACATATTGAGGTCCCTACTTCTGCCACAAACTTATTTTATTTATTGATTTGTTTTTAGCAACACAGGCTGGTTGGCACTATTTTAGAATAATTTATTGATGTTTACACGTGGAAATACAGGAAATTTTAAGTATTCCTCACAGATTTTTCAGCAACCCTGGGCCACATGACTATTGATACCCATTTTTAACCATTTGCTATTATGTTGTTTATATATGCACTACCAATACTACAGTGCAGAAACACGAACATCAATACTGATCCCCGTCTTTTTATGCTTATATAATAGGCTGCGCAGTACCATCTTCAAAAAAACATATCTGTATATACTTTGTCATATATATAGGTACAGCAGCAACCTATAGATATTATATCCTAACAGCTATACATAGTAGCGTGAGGGCACACACATTCCAATCTAGCTGGCGTGTAATACCATCTGTATAGGATTTTGTACGCATTCTCCACTATAAGGACCTTCCTAGAACTTTTGGATATGGCCAAGGTCATCCTCTGCCAATCTTCCAGGTCCACCTGTCCTCTCAACTCCGTCTCCCATTGGAGGTGATAAGGTCTAAGTGGTGGCTTTTTGACAGACAATATAGCAGAATAAATCAGGGATATCAGTCCCAGGGAGTGGGGTCTAGCTCGACACAGAGTCTCAAACGGGGATAGAAGATGTGGGGGAGAACTGGACCTAATAAGCCGATGAAGGAAGTGTCACAATTGCATGTACCAAAAATGTTCCTGCAGTGGAACATCATGGGAGGAACGTAATGCATTAAATGTCATTATTCTGGTAGGGGTGAGTAGTGATTGCACGTCGTTAAACCCGTTCGTGGTCCACCAGGAGAACAGGTGGGGAGTATCTAAAGCTGGGGGAAACAGAGGACATTGAAAATATTTAATTTTTGCCAAAATATTTAAATATATATATATAAATATATATATATATATATATATATATATATATTATATAGGGCTGCCAGCCATCTGTGAAATAAGGCTCGAAGCCATAACGGCGGAGGACAGACATAAGATAGGGCTCTAGGGAACGATTATGGGCTACATGTTGCAACTGTAATATACATCTGATGGCATCTTCCGCCTGCCTATGAGGAATAAATCCCACTTGGTCCCTCTTAATTAAACGAGGAAGGAATGTATTCAGGCGGTTGGCCAAGATCTTTGTTAATAATTTCATGTCAACATTTATTAACGAAATTGGTCGAAAATTGGCCCAATTGGTGTTGAAAGTTGAGTGCAGATGATAATCAATCAAATAGAATGTGCTTCACCAGCAATCATAAGTGAGAAATGCAAACTCACCACATATAAAATATATACAAGCCTTGTGATAATTACACTTCTTAGGAGGTCCCAATCAATTAATCACACCTCAGATTTTCTCCTCCAAGTATATACTGGTCATAGACCGCACACCATCCACTTTAATTGGAAACTGCCAGTAACAGCAATAACGCAGTGAACCACACTTCAAGACCTCATTCCGTTGGTAAGGATCACATTAACTCAGAAAAAAACAGGTTAAATTAATAACGCAATACGTTCAATCCTTAAAAGCGATTCCACATATAAAGTGACAAGTGCGCACTTACATTTTCCGAGTGCTGTAAGTCAGTACCAACATGAACAGCCAGCAACAATTTTGAACAGAGCACCGTTTAGCCTAGCCTCAGCGTGCGTTCTACTACACCAGAAGTCGGATCCACGGGAACCAGAAGTGACAGGTATAGGCGGGTGCACAGCCTCAATGCATTTCGTGATCCAATCACGTTATCAGAAAGCTTGCAGCCAGCTACATCAATTGCGGGGCATCCTCAAATGGAAGGTGGAGGAGTGCAAGGTCTCTAACATCCACCAGCTTCGTGATGTCATCATGGAGGAGTGGAAGAGGACTCCAGTGGCAACCTGCGAAGCTCTGGTGAACTCCATGCCCAACAGGGTTACGGCAATGCTGAAAAATTATGGTGGCCACACAAAATATTGACACTTTGGGCTCAATTTGGACATTTTGACTTAGGGGTGTACTCACTTTTGTTGCCAGCGGTTTAGACATTAATAGCTGTGTGTTGAGTTATTTTGAGGGGACAGCATGTAGCCATGTGCTCCCTTAAGAGTGGTTGAAAGTTGTGGTCCACCTGCCTGCTGCCCTCAATCACACGAGTTCCACACATCCAACGCTGAACAGGCCGGTAATTTGTTTTTGTTATCTTATGTAGGGGTTCGAACTTGGATAGGGATTAGGTATGACTGTGGGGTGCCCAGTAATTGAACATGAGACAAACTTTATACACCTCCGGTATATACACTTCGCCTCCAGCACACTACTTGCTGTCCATTGCACTTCTCCTGTACTTCTCCCGAGTACACTACTTGCTGACCATTACACATGTTCTCCTGGTCCGAAAGGAAATTTATCAGACCTCCATGACACTTCCTCTTCATCACAGCTAGCACATGGCGAGGCCTGCTGCAGCCACGGGCAAGGCCTCAGAACCACCCTTTGTGGGTGAGAACTGTAGGTTTCTCTCACTGAAACCAAGTAACCTCTTTTGTATAGCAAAGTGCATTGGTGCTAGCCGGGCCTTTGGATGAACTACTACTCCCAGCCCATCCTCCAGACCCATCCGGTCTGTCCTGCGGTCTAGTGGCTCTCCTTCCCCTTGGTTGGCTCCTCCTGGCTTCCACAGACTGCTCTCTCTCCTTTCCCAGACTGTCCCAGCCGTCTCCTCCAACTCCCAGGGGCCACCACTCATGGATTTTATGGTGGATTCCTTTAAAGAGTTTCCTTCCATGTAGAACTCAGCTGCTTTCTTGCTTCTCCTGTGCCTCTCCAGGAGCCGACTCCCGCTCCTGTCCGCACCCAAGCCCCAGGCCTCAGGTTCACCCCCCCAGACAGGGGGATCCCCTCC
>BLSH010343045.1:310495-327869 GCA_018402905.1 Glandirana rugosa
TCACTTAAATGTGACAATATGTTCGACATGTTTTCTATATTATTTTATAAAAGTTTTTACACTCCCCACTTGAGTGAAAACACTCTATGACACATACATACATATACACACATATATATGTGAACGTTAGTCTTTATAAGTTGGGGATTTCTCAAAATTCCTAAATATTTATTTTTAGAAAAGTTTCACGTCCTAAGACGAAACCTACCGAAGAATAAGTCAAATCACTATGTATTTTAGTTGTGTCTTTTACATACATCATAAACACACATTGTCATATAAAACAATTCTAGCGGTACAGTGTTAATAAGTTGGGGATATATTATAACAACAAAGAGGCCATAAAAACTGTCAGAAAGCTTTAGAAACAACAATATTATATAGGGGTTGAATAATTGTGACATGGCGATCTTAACAAAATATACTGTTACACACAAATACTACATACATTTTCTGTGTTGATTTTATGTATCACTAAACTGAATAAGAAGCCATCCAAAGCAGAATCCTGCACTTTGAAAAGATTTTTATTTATAAATCCTTAAAACTCTTTAGGGGTTGAATATTTCTGATTGCAAGTGTATATATACACACATATACATACATACACAGTATCTCACAAAAGTGAGTTCACCCCTCACATTTTTGAAAATATTTTATTATATCTTTTGTACAGCTTGTATAACAGTGTAAATTCACTGTCCCCTCGAAATAACTCAACACACAGCCATTAATGTCTAAACTGATACAGCCTCTCACTGTCGCATAACACCGACCGATATGGCTATGGGAAGGAGAGATAGACCAGCTAAAGGCTCTGCATCACGTCGCTCCCTCTCCACGCCCGGGAATCAGAGGATTTCTGACCTATTAAATGCCCGAACGCCCCAGACCAGAGGCCGCACAGGTTCCAAGATGGCGGTGGCACGCCATGAGCCAGAGCTGAGTGAGGACTCCATGTCGGCATCTGAGGAGCTGGTAAGAACACAAGATGACACAGATCATCCTCTGCAGCTCTCTGAGATGAATCAGATAGCCACTGATATAAAAAACACCTTCTTCTCGGCTATAACAGATCTAAAGGCTGACATATTAGCCCTTTCTGAGAGAGTGGCCAACACAGAACGAACAGTACATAAAATGGACAGGGCCATAGAACACCTACAAAATAAGGTTTCTTCATATACTCTACATTTAATCCAGATGAACAGACATTTGGAGATTTGGAGAATCGCGGGAAGAGACAGAACATAAGGGTCAGAGGGATCCCTGAGACAGTAGAGGCTCCACAGATTGCAGCTGCATTACAGACTGTGTTTAATGAAGTGCTTGAACGTCCCAGGGAAGAAGCCATTGAATTTGTGAAAGCACACAGGGCATTAACTATGCGCCCGGCAGATACAACACCACCGCGGGATATTATTTGCTGTTTGCAAAGCTTTCCTCTTAAGGAGGATATCCTGGCAAAAGCAAGACGAAATGAACAAATATTATTTAATGAATACCCAATATCTCTATATCAGGATCTTTCTCCTATCACTTTGAAGAACAGGCGTGCCATGCGGCCCCTTTTGTCTGTTTTGAGGGAGAAAGAGATATCCTACAGATGGCGTTTCCCTTTTGCTCTGAATGCTACCTATGGGGGCAAACAATTCTATTTACGTATGCCGGACGAGCTACCAACATTCTGTGAGCAGTTAGGAATACCTCTCATCAACCTTCCTGATTGGTATCAGGAGTTTCTAGAGCCATCGCAATCCTGTACTCCAACTCAGACCCCTCAGACCTCTCCATCCAAACCACCCTCGATCAAAAAATTTAAATATACCAAACGCTCAGGACCACTATATGGCAAACTGTCCCAAGTTACTAAAATCACCAGGCATCAGGAAGCTACCTGAGATGTGTATCTACAACAAGTATCAGGCACATCAACAGGTGCATAGAGTCCCCATCCCTATTGTTAACCATCAAAGTCCAGAACAAAGTACATAATAGTCCAATAATGTGGATAAAAAAGAGAAGAAATCCGGTATATACACCCAGGGCTGCTCTCATGTAAGGGAAAGCCAAAACCGCACCTGTAGACAAGAAACAAAAAAGAGGCGCCTCTAAGTGTAAACCGTAAGAAATTTTATTAAAAAGACATCAGCCAATTGGCTACTCATATGACTAAAAAAGGGTATGACACATAGAACCAGGAGAATACTCAACCGGTGAAGAGTATGGCATCAGTTCCCCGAGACCTAGTAAGCAGCTAGTCACCCATGCGGATGGGATCGTCAGTGGGGCCGTCCGTTCGTGGAACCGTCCGTTCGTGGAGTCGTTCGTGGATGGTAGGAACGATCGTCTCCATGCCGGCAGCCGGGGGAATCCAGAATGAGGCTTGGCTGCACTGGTCGCAGCGGGGTGATGTCTTCAATCCGCGATGCGTTTCAGAGCGTACAGACTGCGATGTAGAAGCAGTCGCGCTCTTTCATCAGGCTATCTAAGATGGTGTGCCGCCATCTATTTGTAGTCCCTGGGAGTCAATAGTGGTGTCTAATTGGATCATTGAAGACATCACCCCGCTGCAGCCAAGCCTCGTTCTGGATTCCCCCGGCTGCCGGCATGGAGACGATCGTTCCTACCATCCACGAACGACTCCATGAGCGGACAGCCCCACTAACGATCCCATCCGCACGGATGACTAGCTGCTTACACGGTTGTGTATTCTCCTGGTTCTATGTGCCATACCCTTTTTTAGTCATATGAGTAGCCAATTGGCTGATGTCTTCTTAATTACATTTCTTACGGTTTACACTTAGGGGCGCCTCTTTTTTGTTTCTTGTGAGATGTGTATCTAGGACTTTCATTTCATTTTTTCATTTTCCCTTTGGTTTTACGCAACATGTCCGGAAGATGTGGGACACAACTTGGTTAAATTAACATGTGGACTTCCATGGTATGTTTGTACGCTTAAGCTAATAGCATTATGGATATAGACTGGGGGATACTTATCCCAAACCTGCAATGCTCGATGAATACATATAAGGTGTTTGAATGTGCACATAGACTTGTGAAGGAAGAAGAAACTAATTTCCATTTCTTGTCCTATGGGGACATTTAGCGACTTTTATTGGGATTTTTTTTTTTCTCTGTGCTTCCGGAACATTACGCTGACAAGCTATAATTAACACACCTTGGTATTACACAGTAACAATGTTTTTTGTTTTTTTTTTCCATTTGAGAAAGTTTTTTGCTAAAAAACTGAATGTTTAGAGTATAGATACTCAAAACTGAATACCCATTGAAATTAGCGATGTTAACTACATAAATTACGGAATGCACTTTTTGCTATCTGTTTTTGCCGTGTTCATATGACCTTGGTGGTCCACTGCAGCTCAGACTGGGTGCTCTTGTGCACGCTTTGGGTAGGATTGGGCTGGCCAAATATAAGAAAATGTTGGCTATATGTAAAGTATTTTTCTGAAACCCCATAGCTAGAGTGAATAAGAATTTAAGGCTTTATTAAATTTTGAACCCAAACATCTTATTCAAGGTCGGATGTTGCAAATGTTAGAGATTTTGTTCTAGTTTCATTTCTATCCCATATGGTCGGATGTTTTTCGGTTGTGAGAGACTCATAGGAAACTTTTCATAAACAATTTAAGTTTCAGGCCGCGGGAGGTGAATGGAATATCCTTGATAGTGATTTGTTAGCACACATATTCATTATCTCTTACTAGATTTTCTTTTTTTTGTGTTTTTCCTATTTTTAGCAAATGTCGTATTTTTTAGACGGCAATTCCAGCAGATCACCTCCCACTGCCTCCACAAATAGTTTCCCCCGCGGTCACGGACGGTGGGGGAAACATATAGTTATCTCCTCAGAGAGGACTTATTTTTTCCTTCTCTGGGAGACGATTACCTTATATCTCCTGCATCTGATCTCCCTTTATAGAGATTAGATTTTTCTTGCATAGACAGAAGGCATAGAATCTTTATAGTTTCGGATATAATATTACCTACTGTCCCTTCTTCCTCTTTTTTCCTCTGTTTTGCTTGTTTCCTGCCTTTTCTTTCTCTTTCTTTTTCTATATAGGACCGGAGCGGCAGCCTGATTTTGGACAAGCTATTATTGTGTTGTTTCATTGGGGACAACAGGACCACATCGTAATGGCCTACTCTCAACTAGGTAAGAACCCTTCGTTGATTTCTCACAATGTACGGGGGTTTAAATACTCCTGAAAAATGTACCACATTATTGAGGGAACTTAAAAGGATAGGACCAAAAATAGTTTTCCTACAAGAAACACATTTTAGAACTGGAGCCATACAGAGGATACATGACAAATATTTCCCACAGGTCTACCATTCTACAAACACAGACTCTAAATCCAAAGGGGTTTCCATAATGCTACATAGACATGCTAACTTTGAAGTGTCTCAGCAGCTAGAAGACACACAAGGATGATACTTGTTTTTGAAGGGCATATGGGAAGGGATGCCTGTTACGTTGGCAAATATCTACTTCCCTAATACGGTCTAGATTACCTTTTGCAGGCGGGTTGAGGAAGAGTTGAAAAGTTTTCACATGGATGTCTTATACTTGGAGGGGATTTTAACATGGCGTTGAATCCCCTCCAGGATACATTCGATGGTAAGACGAGTTTACCGTATAAACAGCTCAAAAGAATTAAACAAATGTTAAACTCCCTCACATTGATAGACACATGGCGGACGTGCCATCCCACAGGAAAGGACTTCTCATATTTTTCACCATCGCACAATAAACATACACGAATAGACTACGTATTTCTGTCACAGAGAGCCTTGCCCCTACTAGATTTGGCGAGGATCGGGGTTAAATCTTTATCTGATCATGCTCCAATATCGCTTATATTAAAACCACGGGATGAAACCCCAAAAAAAAACCTACGTGGAGACTGAATCCATTCCTACTGACTGATTCTGCAAATCACTTACATATTAACCAGATGATACAAACATATTTTAAAGAAAACGTATCGACAGAGACCTCACCACTGACGACATGGGCGGCACATAAATGTGTGGTTAGGGAAGAACTCATCAGACTTGGGGCCAGGAAAAAGCGGGAAACCACACGGGAAATAGATGAGTTGGTGGGCAAAATAAGGTCCCTGGAGGAGAAACACAAATAATCCCTGGCATCAGATGTAGCGATGGAACTATTGGAGCTTAGAAAACAGCTGCAAGCCACTTTAGATTTAAAAGCCAAAAGGATCCTATTTCTTAGGAAGGGATTCTTTTATGAGAATGGGGATAAATCAGGAAAGATTCTCACTAGGACCCTTAAAGAAACAATGTTATCCACCAATATAACATCTATGAAGTCGGATTCTAACCCCTTAACACATGATACAGATAAAATAGCACAAATTTTTCATGATTATTATACAGAGCTGTATAACATCCCGCAATTGCACAAACCGGCGGAATTGGAGGGGACTAAAGCACAATTGATTATACATTTCCTCAGGGAGAGTGGACTGCCCACTCTTTCTGATGAGGATACTGAACAAATGGAATTGCCTATTACAGAGGAAGAACTCATGCAGGCAATTAAAGCCCTTAAACCTGGGAAGAGTCCAGGACCAGATGGCTATACAACGCTGTGCTATAAAACGTATTCTGCACTTCTGGTGCCGCACTTGTCAAAGGCTTTAAATACTTTAAAAGATCAAGGGGAGGTTCCAGATGATTTTCTAGGGGCTCATATCACGGTCCTGCCTAAACCTGGCAAGGATCCGACGGATTGTGCCAACTATAGGCCAATCTCGCTTTTAAATATTGATCTGAAATTATTTACGAAGGTTCTGGCCAATCGGCTGAGGCCACTTTTGCAGCAGCTGATTGGACCAGAACAAGTGGGCTTCATGCCTGTTCGAGAGGCCAGAGACAATGTCACAAAGGCTTTGCACCTGATCCATAAAACTCACTCGGAGAGCTTGGAGGGTATGATACTCTCTACAGATGCAGAGAAAGCCTTTGACTGGGTGTCGTGGGACTTTCTCCAAGCAACCTGCACTCACATTGGCCTTAAACCTCATATGCTCACCTGACTTGCTACTCTATATAGCAACCCTACAGCTAAGGTAAAATTCAATGGTACACTGACGGACACAGTGAGAATACGTAATGGCACAAGACAGGGTTGTCCTTTGTCACCATTGCTATTCATTCTTACTTTGGAACCACTAATTCGAACAATAAATAATAACCCCTCTATACACAGATTTAGGGAAGGCCAACGTGACCATAAAATCGCAGCCTATGCGGATGATTTGCTAATATTTGTTTCACATCCACACATTACAATACCCAAAGTAATGAAAATATTTCAAATATATGGATACCTATCTAATTTTAAGATAAACTATAAAAAGTCTGAGGCTTTGAATTTGACGTTACCTGCAAAGGAGATAGAACATATAAAAGACAACTGTACATTTAAATGGGGAGAAAAAACAATCAAATATCTTGGAATATGGCTCACCCCAAATTTAAATACGATTTATGCTACAAACTTTAAACCTCTACTCCACAACATACAGAAAGATTTGGAAAAATGGACATCAAAATATTTTTTGTGGTTCGGTAGGGTGGCTATAATTAAGATGACAATATTGCCTAGAGTTTTGTATTTTTTTTCACACTACCGATTAGGATACCCTCATGCTTCTTCCAAAAACTTAACTCCCTGACCAGACGTTTTCTATGGACTCCGAAACCAGCACGTATAAATTTGCAACTTTTGACTAAAGCTAAACAGAATGGGGGCATGGGATTCCCTGATTTTAGACACTACCATATGGCTACGCACCTGGCCCGCATTATGGATTGGAACTGCCACGCTGCAAACAAAGACTGGGTGGGCATTGAAAATAGTGTGGGACCCATACCTGTCACCTTTACGCCATGGATCTAGAGAGAAGCTTGCCCTAGTCAATTAAAAAACCACCCGGTTATAGGAACCACGTTACAAATAGTACATAAATTAAGCAAGAATATGACGCTACTTTCAACTCCAGACCCCTTAACTCCACTAAGCTTTAACCCGGAATTCACACCGGGAATGGATACACGATTTCTCTGGGGAACGGAGGGGGGAGTTAAAAAAACTTTATTAGCCACCCATGGCTTCATAAGGGGCAGAATAAAAACACTTGTGGAATTTAACCAGGAAGAAGGGCGGAAAGCCTTATCATGTTGGGAATATCAGCAGATTCATAGCTTTCTTAACAACACTCAAAGACGTAAAGATTTCAATGGGTTGCCATCTCCGCTGGAACAGCTGTGTTTAGCAGCTGAAAAAGTGGATGGGACAATCTCTCTAATATATACCTGGCTCCAATCAGAGACACACAAGGAACAAGATAAAAACAGACACCTTTAGGAAAAGACACTAGACACCACATTTACAGATGATCAATGGCTACACGCATGTGTGTTCGCACACAAAAGCTCCATCAATACACGCAGTCAAGAGACTTCATATAAGGTGCTGACAAATTGGTATAATACACCCGCAAAGATTCATAAGTGGTACCCGTTGACTTCCAGTCTCTGCTGGAGATGTGGAAAGGAAAAAGGTGACTTGATACATATATGGTGGGGGTGCTACATGATTCAAGTTTTTTGGAAACAAGCATACAAGATTATTAAGCAGATAACGGAAATGGATATACATTTGGACATGACTTGTTGTCTTCTCCAAATATCAAATTGCACAATGAAAAGTTACAAAAATTCCATAACCAGGTTTCTTCTCACAGCAGCCAGGGACTTGATTCCGAGACATTGGAAGTCAATGAGGGTACCTACTATACAGGAATGGCTTATTCATACTCAAAATATATACAGTATGGAAGAAATTAGGGCCATAGCGACAGAAAACACTGAGAGATTTAATAAACTTTGGAGGCCGTGGGTCATGTTCAGATATTCTGATAAGTTCCAAGTCTTGATGTCCTCAGAGTGACAAGTGAAGGAGGAATTTGGCGGCTGCTCTGTGTCCTTTTGTTACCTTAAGTTCTTTATTTCTCATACTTTACTTTCTTCTTCGTCTTTCTCTTTCTTTCTTTTTCTCTTTATTGACTTTACATATTTGAGTTGTATAACCACTTACCTACCGGGCCACTTTTTTACATTTGGTGGTCACAAGCTAAAAACATTTTGTTTTGCTAGAGAATTACTTAGAACCCCAAACATTATATTTTTTTTTCAAACACCCTAGAGAATAAAATGGCGATTGTGTCAATACTTTTTGTCACACGGCATTTGCGCAGCGGTCTTTCAAACGCGATTTTTTTGGAACAATTTTACTTTTTTGAGTTAAAAAATAAGACAACAGTAAAGTTAGCCCAATTTTTTTGCATATTGTGAAAGAGGATGTTACGCCGAGTAAATAGATACCATACATGACACGGTTGAAAATTGCGTGCACTCTCGGAATGGCAAAAGTCTGGTATTTAAAAAGTTCCATAGGCGATGCTTAAAAAATTTTTAACGGTTACCAGGTTAGAGTTACAGAGGAGGTCTTTTGCTAGAATTATTACTCACACTCTGGTGATTGCGACGATACCTCACATGTGTGGTTTGAACACCGTTTTCATATGTGGGCGCGACTTACGCATGCGTTTTCTTTGCTGCGCGAGCTCGCGGAGACGGTGATTTAATTCTTTTATTTTTTTATTTATTTATTTTTAGCACTGTTCCTTTAAAAAAAAAATCTGATCACTTTTATTGCTATCACAAGGAATGTAAACATCCCTTGTGATAGTAATATATGGTGACAGGTACTTTTTTTGGAGGGCCGGGGGGTCTAAAACCCCCCATTCCTCCTTTGCACTTCACAGTATTCAGATTGCCAAAAACGGCGATTCTGAATACTGTCACTTTTTTAAAATTGGCGCCGTTAGCCACCGTGTAAACCGGAAGTGATGCTGTGACGTCGCTTCCGAAATTTGCCGAAGGAGACCCGATCGGAGCCGATTACGGCTTCTGTCAGGTCTCCTTCCAGCCAGCGGATGCGCCGGATCATCGCTCCGGTCTCCCGGTGGGACGGGAGGCCGGAGAAGAGCGGCGGAAGGCGGCGGGAGGGGGGGTGTCGACCGAACGGCTCCCGGATCGGTAATTACCCCTGGATAGCCGACCGCCAGCTCTAAAAAATGATACCGGGATATAGCCTGCAGGTGCAGGCTATGTCCTGGGAGAGCCGCTCAAACCCGACCGCCGCCTATTTACGGCGCTGGTCGGGAAGTGGTTAATAATAATGACAAATTCTCTAAACGGATTTTGTAAAATGCTAAGGGACATGATAACATTACTCATATTAACATATGATTAAGAGATTATGGGCGATTTCTTTATATTGCATTGGTTTACAGAATTTTATGATATGCATCTACCTTTCATGTTTGACTGTTCATTGAACTGATAACTTGTATGTGGAATATATTTTTCGTTGAATTGTATTAATAAACATATTACTGTTTAAACTGCTGGCAACAAAAGTGAGTACACCCCTACGTGAAAATGTCCAAGTTGGGCCCTATTAGCCATTTTCCCTCCGTGGTGTCATCTGACTCGTTAGTGTTAAAAGGTCTCAGGTGTGAATAAGGGAGCAGGTGTGTTAAATTTGGTGTTATTGCTCTCACTCTCTCATACTGGTCACTGGAAGTTCAAAATGGCACTTCATGGCAAAGAACTCTCTGCTGACCTTAAAAAAAGAATTATTGCTCTACATAAAGATGGCCTAGGCTATAAGAAGATTGCCAAGACCCTGAAACTGAGCTGCAACACGGTGCCCAAGACCATATAGAGGTTTAACAGGACAGATTCCACTCAGAACAGGTCTCGCTATGATCAACCAAAGAATTGAGTGCACGTGCTCAGTGTCATATCCAGAGGTTGTCTTTGAGAAATAGACATATGAGTGCTGCTAGCATTGCTACAGAGGTTGAAGGTGTGGGGGGTCAGCCTGTCAGTGCTCAGAGCATACGCCGCACACTGCATCAAATTGATCTGCATGGCTGTCGTCCCAGAAGGAAAACTCTTCTAAAGATGATGCACAAGAAAGCCCGCAAACAGTTTGCTGAAATCAAGCAGAGACATGGATTACTGGAACCATGTCCTGTGGTCTGATGAGACCAAGATAAACTTATTTGGTTCAGATGGTGTCAAGCGTGTGTGGTGGCATCCGGGTGAGGAGTACAAAGACAAGTGTGTCTTGACTACAGTCAAGCATGGTGGTGGGAGCGTCCTGGTTGGGGCTGCATGAATTCTGCCAGCCGGCACTGGGGAGTTGCAGTTTATTGAGGGAACCATGAATGCATACATGTACTGTGACATACTGAAGCAGAGCATGATTCCCTCCCTTCGGAGACTGGGCCACAGGGCAGTATTCCTACATGATAACGACCCCAAACACAAATGCAAGACGACCACTGCCTTGCTAAAGAAGCTGAGGGTAAAGGTGATGGACTGAGCAAGCATGTCTCCAGACCTAAACCCTATTGAGCATCTGTGGGGCATCCTCAAATGGACGGTGGAGAAGCGCAAGGTCTCTAACATCCACCAGCTCCTTGATGTGATCATGGAGGAGTAGAAGAGGACTCCAGTGGCAATCTGTGAAGCTCTGGTGAACTCCATGCCCAAGAGGGTTAAGGCAGTGCTGGAAAATATTGGTGGCCACACAAAATATTAACACTTTGGGCCCAATTTGGACATTTTCACTTAGGGGTGTAATCACTTTTGTTGCCAGCGGTTTAGACAATAATGGCTGTGTGTTGAGTTATTTTGAGGGGACAGCAAATTTACACTGTTATCAGTGGAGCGATCCCCCATTGAGCAAGCGGAATCCGCTATACGGAGGTGCCCATGTGAAAGGGGCCTAAAACAGAATAAAATACTCTACTGCTCTGTATGTTTATGTATCAAAGTAAAAGAACATTACTTTAATTAACCTCCCTGACAGTATTCCCGAGTGTGGCTCGGGGTGGATTTTCTGTACCAAGAACGGTAACCCCGAGCCACACTCAGGATTGCATCGCTGGATCCAAGGCAGTGTTACTCACCTTGTCCCTTGGATCCAGCAATATCCCCCGCCGTGTCTTCGGGCTGTGTCCTCCGCCCGATGCCTCTGTGTGCCGGGCTCCGTTCCCTGCGAGCGTCGCATCGTACAGGGGAGGAGACCGGCGGCAAATTCAAAGTGAAACACACAGTAAACATATACAGTGCACTGTAATCTGTAAGATTACATTACTGTATGAAATCATTTCACATCCCCTTTGTCCCTAGTGGTTTGCCGAGTGCCCTGCATGCACTTTTATATCATATATGTCATTCTTTCTGCCTGGAAACTTGAGAATGTCCATGGCAACCAAAAAGTGTCAAAAGTGGTTTCTGATCAGCTAGAAAACACTGATAGTAAATAAGAATCATTTGCAGAATTGAGTGATACTGATTTTTGGGGAAATTTATCATCAGACACTGAAAGTGACGACAGCGACAATTCTGCAACTGAGCAAATTTCAGTGTTTTTGGTTTGATTACGTTATTGAATAAATGTGATTACTATTATGTTATTATGTTTGATAATTATTTTTAGTTATTTATTATATTATAATTTATGATTTCATGTTTCAAACTTTATCACACACTGGATGTCTACTAGACTCTTGTTTGGGCAGATTTAAGTGAGTTATTCCTAAGAATTACAGGCCTACAATATACAAAGCCAAATTTTAATGCAAAATAATGGTACTGCTTTCAGGACCAAAAATCTGAAATAATCATTCCGCCAGGGAGGTTAAAAAGGCTAAAAAAGAAACAAACTTTATTGCTTTAATGATTTACAATTTGTACAAATTATGTAGGTTCAATGAATGTCTTACACTGTCACCTGGTGTAGAAAAGAATCTTATATATTTTGCACTGGAAAACATTTAAGGGTTCAGGCTTGTTGAGTGTACTTGTTGTTTGCTTGATTGATTGAATAACTTTTGTCATTGTATCTATTTAAGTTATCGTAACTCATATGTTCAACTGATTACCTATTTTCCATTCCAATACTTTTATTATAGGAGTATAAACTTGCTTTCTACTGTTGGGTCATAGAAGGCTTTTGGAATAATTTACTGGACCCTTATATCAAGGTTTAGAACCACTGGTTTAGACTTTAAAAAAAAAACATATATAATATTTTATATTTACTTAACCTATAAAATACTATATTTATGGAAACACTATCTTTAGCCCATGTAAAATATATACAAAACCACTAAACATTAGCAACAATGAAACAAAGATGGAAGAGCCCTGCAAACAAGAGCTCATACTCTAAAGAAAGGGTGTATAAAAGGAAAGTATGTAAGAATCATTCTTTGTATAGATACAGAAGAGGTGGACTATTTAAAACAACGTTACATGGTTTTTTTTTTTTTTTTTGAGGAAATACAGCTGCTGGTTACTCCTACACCTGGGTCGGGTTATTGGCAGAACATACCAGGAAGCTGTGTGTGATAATGACATAGTGCAATGTTCCAGCAAAGGATGTGGTTAAAAATTAATATTTCACTCACTTCTCCCAAGCAGTGAGACGAGTCAGTGAATGTAAGGCTCCATGAAGACAGGACTTAGAAAGCACATGAAAAAAGCTTAATTCAGGCGAACATCTCAGTGCAAAGTTACTAGATATAGGTACCATCACCAACATATAAAGGAAAATAAAAAAAAAATCCTCAGCAATGGGTTTGCTGACCCCCTGCATTCTTCTTCTGGTAATTTCAGGTAAGATGTACTGAGATTTAATATGCTTTTGTTTTTGAACTGCAATACGTGCAACACCTAGTATAAGTAAGAAAAAAAACATTTCACCTGCTAAAGATCATAGCGGAGCAGGGCTTCAGTGGGTTTACACATTAGAGTGTACTTTGTAATGCAATTGGATATTTTTGATGATGTTACTTCAAAATATGTATTTTATATATTTTTGTATATTTTTTTATACTTGTCAAGCATATCCAAATCAGAGACTATTCTTTCTAATTTAATAATACCATATATTTAAAAAAAAAAGAAAAGTAAAATATATTTTTTTAGTAATTTCATTAAGGTTTTAAGTAATATTAAAAACCACAATTGAAGGAAATGTAACTCATCAACATAAACAAACACCAGTCCTGGGAGTGTGGACAGTAGCTATGAATATTCACCACTAACGGAAGGCTCTGGAGCAGTTACTCACCACCAAGGTCTATACCCCTGGGGAGTGGACTGTGACATCTGAGGGTAATGTACCCGCTTCTTACTAAGCAATAAATGGGTGGTCACACAGACACAGCGGCCGTCCACCTTCCAGGCATAACTAACTGACGTTCATACTACTCATGCACTCCACTGATAAGCAAATGAAATTGAAGGAGAGGGATCTCCAATGTGTTTGAACTGTATTGAAATGCATTTTTGAGTGAAAGAAAATAGGTCAGTTAGAGATTGCCACGTTACATGGTGAAAGCACATGGTACCCCACCACTATTATAGAGAACTATATGGAATCCTTATGTGTTAGACGGATGTTGTCACATTTCTATTGTCAATGTTAATGTACCAATGACATGAACTAACATAGAGGCACAGAACTTGCTCTATTGGAATTTCTGATGTAATATCCTCATCAACATACAGTACACTGTAGTCATATGGCGGGCTTAGCTGGGACTGATTTGTGGCACCATTTTCTGCAACACGGAATTCCATCTGCCTGACTCCACCATCATTGCAGCTGCCTACTTCCAATCCTAACCCTCCTCCTCCCTCCCCCTCTACCCTTCTGTGACTCGAGCTCCCAGGGATTTTTGTACAGGGGGACAACCCATTAAATGTGGATTGTTTATTCACACATATGGCAGTATTGCCGTGGGTTGCCCACCTGTACATTGATCATCTGGCATTCGGACAATTGTTGAAGTGTTTATGTTATGTGGTTTGTGTCACTTGTTTTTGTCTTTTTATTTTTTGGAACTGTTTTGGTTATGATGTTGGCATATGGAGGGTCATTTGAATATACCCGGCTTTTATATAATCAAGACTAGCATTTATGTTTATATATCACCCATCGGGGTAATACATACATACCTTTTATCTATAATAAAGCATACCTAGAAGTTTTAAACCCAAACACTGTTTTTGTTTCACTCCTACGACCACCTGTCTTTTCCCGCTGGCTGTGGTGGGGAGCCTCTCTTTATTGTATTTAAGTAATATTAGTGTATTGTTAAATATATAACTTTGTTATAGCGTGATTTACTTGCTTGTAATTCCTGTTTATCATTACTGATGTAGCAATGGAAAAACTGAAAAAAAAAAGCTAAAGGGAACAAAAAGTTTGCTGGACAAGCTTGAAATGAATGACCATATCAACACATGAAGGGATAGTAGTCGGTAGTAGGGATAAGGTTTGAGTTCCTTGCTACCAAGAGAAAGGGCCTTTTTACACTATGGATGCTTAAAACATATAGTTGTTACTAGCCAGCACTGCATTGTTTGAATAACAAAAAAAGTGTCCACCGGAACCACCTTGCATTATATCATTCAAATATACTGCATCCCCCATCCCCATAGATAAAATAAAATGTATGCACACACCGGTTAGGTCCATTATTTGTGATTAAAACAGTCCTGCTGCTGCCATTCTTACCTTATTGTATTCATTGTAGTATCTTAATTTATGTAGTAAAACCCCAGCCTGTGCTTTTTGTCTCTAGTACATTTGGGTATAGACTTATTTAGGATTTTCCTGCTGGTGGCCAATTTTAAACTGCTGTATCATCTGTGGTCTCTTAAATCTTGAAGCAAAATTCCTGCTTGCACTCTTCTTCTCTAGTACATTTCACAAATTAAAAACAGCCTAACAAAGTGACCAATGTTGGTCACCCTTGGCTTCCTGAAGCTATTTAGCTTTATATGCAAGTATGCACAGTAGACTTATCAAGCACAGCAATCCCCTCCAGTGATGTAATGTCAGTGCTCTCCGCTGACACCGGTGCTTCTACCTTCACCTCATAGGTGTGCGCAGCCTATTGCATTAGGGAGTGCACCCCAAAGCTCAAACACACATGACTGTCTCTGCAGCCTCAACTGTAGGGTATAGTGAATGAATGGGAAGTGCTCTGTGCTGAGCGGCTCCCTGCCTTTTCACAAACTAAAGCAACACTTTACTATGCTTCAGCCATGAATGAACACAGTGAGTGAGTGTGTCATTTAGAAAAAGAAGGGGCCAGTAAATGACATATTGACCAGGCCCTTCCCCTGCTTTCTATCCTGAAACATCCTCACAGTATCCGGTGGAGAGGAGGAAAGCCAGCAGCACTGTGGGGGGGGGGGGGCACAGCACAGGTGGAAGCCCAGGCACTCCCCCTGCGCACGCCTATGCTTCACCTGGTGTTCTTCCATGTTCAGAGTCTTCAGCCATCTTGGTTGGCAGGGCCAGGATGAAGTAACTCACATGCATGGGCCTATGGATTACTTCAGAGACGTGCTGACAGCCAGGTAAAGCAATCTGTGACAGAAAGTAAAATATATAGCTTCTTCTTTCATAAAGCCTGTCTGTCAGCACATTTTATCAAAAATGCCTTACTTTTGCTTTAATGAGAGTTTGATAGAAATAGGCTAGTGGCAGGACAGGTATGCTTCAATGAAATAAGAGACGGCCACAGCTAACTACTATTCTGTTTCTGTTACCATTAAAAAGCATGTATAGCTGCTAAGGTTGCCTGAAAAAATATATAAAAATACAGTACAGCGAGGAGAGCTCCTTGTGGTTTTGAGAGCAACATTGAGAATACACAAATAAAAAAAAATAAAAAAAAAAATACTGTACAACGAGAAACAAGTAATTTTAATGCAGTTTGGAGAGTGGCATAGATTAAAAAAAAAAATACCATGCTTGGGGGATGTCTTAAAGTAAAACTATAGGCAAAACTCTATTTTTTCCATTTTGGATAGAGTAAGATAGAGTTATAGCCCCTGTCAGTTCAGAGCCATCCTGTGTCCCATTGGGAAGATTTCCCTTCACTTCCTGTCCCATAGTCAAAACAGTAAGTGAGAGGAAATCCCTGCAAATTAAGGGAATCCCTTGGGGACCTTCAGGTCACCAGAACTAGTGTCCCCATTGGAAGGTGTTCCCTCTATCACTTTTCTGGGAACAACCCATAATTTGGGATTCTCTTTTATTTTCACTTTCAATGATAATGGTAAACAGGGCACTATCCAAAACTGAAAACAACATTTGCCTTTAACTGTACTTTAAAGCTGTATGTGGTATTGCATACACATACAGTCTCAGCGACTACATACACCTCCAGCATATATTTAGCTGTGAAAAAAAAAAAATATATATATATATATATATATATTTTTAATAACTTAGCTTATATACAGCAGCATCTCAATCTGAATATAAGAAAAAAGAACAAATAGTGTGTTGTTCATAAAGAGTAAATCTATTTCACATATAAGAATCCCTTTGAAACAATCTGTGGAAAAATATATTCAGTGCTAATATATACATATACAGTGAACCAATTATTATAGATCAAAAAAAAATCCAATGATTATATATAAGTCCACTTCAAAAAAATATTCCAATGGTGAAAAATAAAAAAATGTGGTATCCATCTATGCAGAGACAGCTATAATATAATATACAAATAACCCGTGCAGGATGTGCTAGTGCCTACGTGTACTAATCTTGTTGTAGTGTTCATGACAAATGTCAGAAACATAAGTACATACTATAAAACAAATAAAAATTCATATAAGTGAAAAAATCCTAAATAAAAATTGAAATTTGTGGCAAGCATGTAGCCAGTGAAAGTCTGTGTTCTATTATTTAAACAGTCCCCAATACTATCATTTCCTCAAAAGGTGCTCCTGTGCAAAGAGTCTTCCAAAGTGCTAAGTGCTCCAAAAATCACATAGGTGATCAGTGCTTCACACACCCCCTTTCGGGCTTGCACTTACCAGATGGAATGGACCCCTTAGTAATACTGCATATGCAGGGGCGGGCGGATAGGGGTCGCTGGAGTCGTCATGGCGACCGGGCCCCATGCTGGGGGGGCCCATAAGGGCCCCCTGTATGCCTAGATTAGGAGGGGATGAGGACTGGAGCGCTCCGTTCCTCAGCCGAACGGCGCTGCAGGGAGCCTCGTCACACTGTGAAAGTGAAAGCAGTGTGTGCTGTGCTCTTTGTCTCCCCCTACAGTGCAGTACTCGGCAGGAAGAGAGAAGGTACTGACGTTTTTTTAACTTTCTGCAATTCTGCATCTATGTGGGTATATGTGTGGGG
>BLSH010343045.1:343304-357838 GCA_018402905.1 Glandirana rugosa
GGGGCCCCCCCCCCCCCCGCCACAGTGAGTCCCCATTGGGGTGGCACGGGGGGAGAAGACATGCGGACAGAGATTATAAACAACAAATTGATTGCAAACAACAATCGAATGTCTTATGCTTAAGACTATTGGGTATAAATGTATTATGCTACTGACTCTGTAACCCACTGTGATTCCCTGCTCATAAGTTATATTGTTGTATGCACTACTTCTGGACGCAAAAAATTAATAAAAACTATTGAAACTAAAAAAAGGAAAAAAAATGTCCATCCTTCCCAAAATCCTATATCTATTCAGAGTATTACCGATTAAATATCTCAGGATACTTCAGGGCAAGGCTTCCGCCTTCATTTGGGGTTCCTGTAGACCACCCCTACCCCCACATACTCTCTACACACCCCGTATAAGAGGCGGAATAAGCGTGCCCAATTTTGCTAAGTATTATCAGGCAGCTCAACTTGCTATACTTCCCAAATACCATGCCACTAAGGAAGTCACCCTTTGGGTGGCCTTAAAATCGGTGGACTGTGATCAACTATCTACTGCCAACCTCCTTTGGTTGCCCCCACCACAATGCCGTAATATTCTCAATCCAGTCACCAAACACAGCTTAACCATCTGGGATAAACTTAAGCCGTACTTTGGCCTTCAATCATCTCACAATCCTCTCCTCTCCTTCCTACGCAATCTGGCCTTTTACCCGGCTTAGGCTGCCCCACACTCCTTCTCCAACTGGTCAAGATCTGGTCTCCTGCGGGCTCATCATTTATATAGTTCTAATACTATCAAACCCTATCAGGCCCTATGTGAGACCCATCATCTACCGCCCACAGAAATTTTTAGATACCTGCAAATAAAGCATTTCTACTCACAATATTCTCCCCCAGATAGGTCATTTCCATCTCTCTCGTTGTTTGAACAAGCCTGTCACTCTGACCCCCATAAATGAGGTCTTATTTCTGACATATACTCATTACTTTTATTCGCCTCTACCACGACGCCTCCCACATATGTCGAGAAATGGGAGAAAGATCTCCCCATCTGCAGCGACGATTTAAACTGGTGGCAGGCCACCAAATCGGCCTCACCCAATATTGTCGCCCTGGAAACTAACTACAAAGTGCTCATCAGGTGGTACCTGGTCCCCTCCAGGATATCTAAATTCCTCCTGAATTATTCACCAGTATGCTTCTAAGGATGCTCGGTCCAGGGCACACACATGCACATTTGGTGGGACTGCCAGATAGCCTGTAACCTATGGTCAGAAGTCTTCCAACTCCTATACCATATATTTGATACGCCGTTATTGCCTGACCCTGTAGTGGCCCTCCTGAATGGTAAACCCCATGCGATAACCCAGAGACAATTTAAGCTGTTACTTTATGTGACAACAGCCGCTAAACAATCCATTGCTAAGGCTTGGAAAATGACCACGCTGTCCATGGTACCAGTTAGACACCGGATCAATCAGGCATTTGTACATGCCAAATTCAAAGCCATCCACCTCAACAAACTCTCCAAATTTGAAAAGCTTTGGCAACCTTGGATAGATCGGGGACTACCACCAGGCTTTGACAACACATTGGTCGTAGACAATATGTGAAACTCCCACACTAGGCCCACACACCTATGTGCAACTTGTGGTCTGTGCCCCAACCCTCTGGAGATAACCCCCTCTTTCCTATCCCTCCCACTATCCCACCTTCCTCCCTTCTCGATCAGTGCCTTTCTTTCTTTTACCTCTATAGGACTTCTTCTTTTTCTGGATGCTAAAGCGGGGGTCCCGTGAGGCCCTTGCTCCCACATATAAGTTGGGCCACCTTGTTGGATCCCAGCTTGGCGAGCGGATCCTCCGGTACCTCTGCTCCGTTTTCTAAATTGTATTTTGCATATTCTTGACCCATGATTACAGAGTCCCTCATTCTATTGAGATCCACTGAATACTGAGCTTTTATATTTTATTATCCCAGATTATCTATGTTCTGCTGATACAAATTGATGTTTGATCGCCGACACCTGTACACAACTATAGCATGCAGTCGGCACTTCACCATTGCAATATCATTGTATGTATTCATGCCATCATTTTATTGTACTACAGATATTGTAATTTCTTCTTTTGTATAATTCTCATGTTTAAAACCTCAATAAAGTATTGAAACAGAAAAAAGATATCCAAGGAATTAAGAAAGCCAATCAGCAGTTATCAAACTCTAATCAAGAAGTGGAAAATGAGGGGTTCTGTTGAAACCAACTAATATTTCAGCCACAACTGGGCTTTTTGCCAAGAGGAATGGGCAGCTTTACCATCTGAGAAGATAAAGAGCCTCATCCACAAATACCACAAAAGACTTCAAGCTGTTATTGATGTAAAAGGGGGCAATACATGGTATTAAGTTAAATTTTGGTCTCATCACTTCAAATGACTTTGGCCAGAAGGTTTGAGGCTTGTCTCTGTGCTGTTTGGGGTATTGTAAGAGGGATACTTTGTGGCATTTGCGTAGTAATGGCTTTCTTCTGACAACTCAACCATGCAGCCCATCTTTCTTCAACTGCCTCCTTATTGTGCATCTTGAAACAGCCACACCATGTTTTCAGAGTCCTGTATTTCACCTGAAGTTATTTGTGGGTTTTTCTTTGCATCCTGAACAATTTTCCTGGCAGTTGTGGCTGAAATGTTAGTTGGTCTACCTGACTATGGTTTGGTTTCAGCAGAACCCCTCATTTTCTGCTCCTTGATTATAGTTTGAACACTGCCGATTGGCATTCCCAATTCCTTGGATATCTTTTTTTATCTCTTTCCTGTTTTACACAGTTCAACTACCTTTTCCCGCAGATCCTTTGACAATTCTTTTGCTTTCCACATGAATCAGAATCCAGAAATGTCAGTGCAGCACTGGAAGAAAGATGGCAGGGTCTGTCAGGCGATCAGAAACTCATTGACCTTTTATACACACACACTAATTACAAGCAAACAGATCACAGGTGAGGATGGTTACCATTAATAGCCATTCAAACACCTTTGTGTCAATTTGCCTGCGTGTTATCAGGCCAAAATTACCAGGGTATGTAAACTTTTGATCAGGGTCATTTGGGTAGTTTCTGTTGTCATGATTTAAAAAGAGTAAACACAGTTGATTGATAATAAATGACTTCTGCCAAACACTAACCATGAGTAGTGTTGAGAGAACCCGGACTGTAAAAAAATTTAAAAAAAGATGTTTGCACAACAGTAGTATGGCTTCTCCCGGTTTTAGCTAAAGTTTAACACACAGTTTCCAGATGTTTGCAGAACAGTAGTATGGCTTCTCCCGGTTTTAGTTAAAGTGTTACACACAGTTTCCAGATGCTTGCAGAACAGTAATATGGCTTCTCCCGGTTTTAGTTAAAGTGTTACACACAGTTTCCAGATGCTTGCAGAACAGTAGTATGGCTTCTCCCGGTTTTAGCTAAAGTTTAACACACAGTTTCCAGATGCTTGCAGAACAGTAGTATGGCTTCTCCCGGTTTTAGTTAAAGTGTTACACACAGTTTCCAGATGCTTGCAGAACAGTAGTATGGCTTCTCCCGGTTTTAGCTAAAGTGTTACACACAGTTTCCAGATGCTTGCAAAACAGTAGTATGGCTTCTCCCGGTTTTAGTTAAAGTGTTACACAGAGTTTCCAGATGCTTGCAGAACAGTAGTATGGCTTCTCCCGGTTTTAGCTAAAGTGTTACACACAGTTTCCAGATGCTTGCAGAACAGTGATATGGGTTCTCCCGGCTTATTTATACTTTTTTCACACAGTTTGAAGATGATTTTAGAACAGTGATATGGCTTCTACCGTTAATTAATACTTTTCAGACAGTTTGAAGATGGTCCACATCCACCTCCATTTTTGATAATTTTTTAAAAAATGCTTTTAGTTATTTCCCTGTCCCCATTTCTTTGTAGGGCACTTGTCCCACCTTTACCCCCATTTCCTTTCTTTTGCAGACCTCTAGGACTTTCCAGGACTTCTTTACAGCCATTTTGTGCCTAAAAGTTCGGGTCCCCATTGATTTCAATGGGGTTCGGGGTCCGGGGCAAAGTTCGGGTTCTGTCCGGACCTGAACCCGGACTTTGTCCCGAAGTTCGGCCGAACCAGCAGAACCCGAACTTCCAGAAGTTCGCTCATTTCTAACCATGAGTAAAATAAATGTTTTTGTTATATCATTCATATTCTCTGAAAAATGGCCAAGAAAGCATACATTCTGCCAGGGTATGTACACGTATGAGCACAACTGTATATACAGTATCTCACAAAAGTGAGTACACCCCTCAAATTTTTGTAAATATTTTATTATATCTTTTCATGTGACAACATTGAAGAAATGACAGTTTGCCACAATGTAGTGAGTGTACAGCTTGTATAACAGTGTAAATTTACAGTCCCCTCAAAATAACGCAGCACACAGCCATTATTGTCTAAACCGCTGCCAACAAAAGTGAGTACACCACTAAGTGAAAATGTCCAAATTGGGCCCTATTAGCCATTTTCTCTCCCCAGTGTTTTGGGACCCCGTGTTAAAAGGTCTCAGGTGTGAATGGGGAGCAGGTGTGTTAAATTTGGTGTTATCTCTCTCACTCTCACATACTGGTCACTGGAAGTTCAACATGGCACCTTATGGCAAAGAACTCTGATCTGAAAAAAAGAATTGTTGTTCTACACAAAGATGGCCTAGGCTATAAAAAGGTTGCCAAAACCCTGAAACTGAGCTGCAGCACGGTGGCCAAGACCATACAGAGGTTTAACAGGATAGGTTCCACTCAGAACAGGCCTTGCCATGGTTGACCAAAGAAGTTGAGTGCTTGTGCTCAGCATCAGGTTGTCTTTGGGAAATAGACATATGAATGCTGCCAGCATTGCTGCAGAGGTTGAAGGGGTGGGGGTCAGCCTGTCAGTGCTCAGACCATACGCTGCGCACTGCATCAAATTGATCTGCATGGCTGTCGTC
This sequence comes from Glandirana rugosa, assembly GCA_018402905.1. Classification (NCBI taxonomy): domain Eukaryota; kingdom Metazoa; phylum Chordata; class Amphibia; order Anura; family Ranidae; genus Glandirana; species Glandirana rugosa. The sequence continues at coordinate 348,282 of BLSH010343045.1, forward strand.
CCAGAAGGAAGTCTCTTCTAAAGATGATGCACAAGAAAGCCCGCAAACAGTTTGCTGAAGACAAGCAGACTAAGGACATGATTTACTAGAAACATGTCCTGTTGTTCGATAAGACCAAGATAAACTTATTTGGCTTAGATGGTGTCAAGTGTGTGTGGAGACAACCAGGTGAGGTGTACAAAGACAAGTGTGTCTTGCCTACAGTCAAGCATGGAGGTGGGAGTGTCATGGTCTGGGGCTTCATGAGTGCTGCCGGCACTGGGGAGCTACAGTTCATTGAGGGAACCATAGATGCCAACATGTACCGAAACATACTGAACAGAGCATGATCCCCTCCCTTCAGAGACTGGGCCATTGTAAGGAATCATCTGTGGCCATTGGAATGCCTGTGCGCGGGCGCACGTAGCTTGTGCATGCATCCGCGCGTGCCGGCATTTGCACCAAAACGGCCATTTAAGCTGACAGCGCCCTGCAATCAGTGCTGTCCATTCTACAGCGTTCCTGTATCCTGTGACCCCAGCGTTTACTCTAGAAGACTTCCTGTACCTGTTACCCCGGCTTTTCTTGGACTTTGTTTGCTATCTGCCTGCCCTGACCCCGGCCTGTCTACGACTACTCTTTTGCCTGCTCCTTTGTACTTCTGCTGCCTGCACGTTGCTGACCTTGCTTGAACCCGACTATCCACCTGCCTGATCCATCTGTACCGCACCGCCAGCCTGTTACCGACCCGGCCTGCATCACCATTGTTCTGCCTGCACGAGTTCAAGTGGACCCTCACCTACCACCAGTGACCAAGTCCAGCCCTCTGTGCTCCAGAGCTCCCTGTCTACACTACCAGGGGTTCTCGAACCAGGGCCGTAAGAGAGGTTGTCCCTTGCATAAGTCAGACTCGACCACCAGGTATATGACAGTAACGGACAGCCATGTCCAAGTCTACGCAGGGGACCTCCCCAATGGATGACATGTGTGTGCATCTTGCCGGTCTCACACAAGCTGTGAAGAATTTGCAGGAAGGATACACTCACCTGGTAGGAAGAGTCCAGTAGGTCTCCAGCCAGTCCCTGCCAGTCCGCCTCACGTACCATTGTGACTCTGCCAATGGAGCCTAAGGTGCCCATGCCGGAGCAGTTTTCGGGAGACCACAGAAAGTTCTGCATTCTGCAACTCATGCGAATTATACTTCGCCCTCCAGCTGCGGACATTCTCTCTGGAAGCAACTAAGGTGGGACTTGTAATCTCCCTTCTCCTGGAGGAGCCACAAGCTTGGGCTCACCACCTTCTGTAACAGAAGGCCCCGGAAACCACCAGCCTTGATCGGTTCTTCCATTCAATGGCTCAGCTATACGAGGACCCCCATCTGGCGGCCACTGCGGAAGCTGCTCTTCATGCCTTGCAACAAGGCTGCCACAGGGCCGAGGAATATGTTTCTGAATTCCGACGCTGGAGCGCTGACACAGCCTGGAATGATGCGGCCCTTTGCTACCAATTCAAGCTGGGTCTATCAGAGCTGCTCAAAGATGAGCTGGCCCGCCTGCAGCATACCCTAGACACCCTGATCAATCTGGCCATCCAGATTGATCATCACCTGTGAGAACGCAGGGCTGAGAGACCCACAGGGCCCGAACGCCTCACCTGGATGATGCCCAGAGTACCCAGCTATCCGGGTCCTAGTCCGGCTACCTCCTCCTCCTCATGACCACTCAGAGCCCATGCAAATCGGGCTTCTTTGCCTGTCACTAACCCCTGAAGAATGTCAGAGACAAATGGCGCACAACCTCTGCCAGTACTGTGGAGGGCCCGGGCACCTGGTGAGGAACTGTCCTGCCAAGGCCGGTAAGTGTACCACTGCTACCCAAAAGGGACTGATGTACCTGCCAAGTGGCAAAGCTCACCTTGTCCTTTCTATCTCCCAACAGCTTCCCAGCAGGAATATCCTAGTGCAGGCTATCCTTGACTTAGGCGCGTGCAGTTGTTTTGTTGACACCACCTTTGCAGCTCACCACCAGATTCCATTGAGACCCAAACACCATCCCATGGTTGTTCGGATTGCCGATGAGTCGACCATAAAATCCGGCACCATTATTCAGGAAACTATCCCTGCACCTACCAAGACGGTGGGGGGTCACCTGGAATTTTTGCTGTTGGACGCCATCGCGTCGCCTCTGTTTCCAGTCATCCTAAGCCTCCTGTGGCTCCAGACACACAACCCCCACATTACCTGGGCAATGGGTGAAGTATGTTTCAGTTCTCCCTACTGTCTCCACCATTGCCTGCCGCAATCCCAGGAAATGTCCCCGTCTGTGCTCTGTATGGACACTGATAATGACCAGGACACCCACCTGGCTGTCCCTGTACCCTACCATGATTTCTTTGACATATTTAGCAAAAAGGGGGCTGACGTCCTCCCACTGCACAGACCCTATGATTGTCCGATCAACCTCCTACCGGGTGGCTGAGGTTCCTTTCGGCCGAATTTTCCCTCTGTCCGAGGAAGAGTTAGTAGCCCTCAAGGCGTATCTCGAAGAGAACGTGGAGAAAGGGTTCATCAGACCCTCCACCTCGCCAGCAGGAGCAGGGATCACCAGGATCTCAATAGGATCACCGTCAAGAACAGTTACCCCCTGACCTTGGTCCCAGAGCTTTTTCAGAGGCTCGGAACGGCGACTGTGTTCACAAAGCTGAATCTCTGTGGGGCTTATAACCTTATCCGCATCCGTGAAGGGGATGAGTGGAAGACGGCCTTCCAAACTCGGTTTGGCCACTACGAGGAAAGAGATGCCGGCGCACTCAAAGGCGCATTTTTCAGCCTTAGCGTACAGGCCATGTTGCCGGAGACGGCTGAGGACGCATCTCACATGCCTGCTGTGCTCTTCCAAGGAAGGGGAGAAAATCAGGATATCATCCAAGTAGAACCCGACTATCCGCCTGCCTGATCCATCTGCACTCTGCCACCAGCCTGTTACCGACCCGGCCTGCATTACCATTCTTCTGCCTACACAAGTTCCAGTGGACCCTCACCTACTACCAGTGACCAAATGCAGCCCTCGTGCCCCCCTGTGCTCCAGAACTCCCTGCCTACACTACCCGGGGTTCTCGAAACAGGGCCGTAAGAGAGGTTGTCCCCTACATAAGTCAGACTCGACCACCAGGTACGTGACAGCCGCAGGGCAGTATTCCAACATGATAACGACCCCAAACACACCTCAAAGACGACCATTGCATTGCTAAAGAAGCTGAGGGTAAAGGTAAAGGTAATGGACTGGCCAAGCATGTCTCCAGACCTAAACCCTATTGATCTTCTGTGGAGCATCCTCAAATGGAAGGTGGGGGAGCGCAAAGTCTCTAACATCCACCAGCTCCGTGATGTCATCATGGAAGAGTGGAAGAGGACTCCAGTGGCAACCTGTGACATTTTCACTTAGGGGTGTACTCCCTTTTGTTGCCAGTGGTTTAGACATCAATGGCTATGTGTTGAGTTATTTTGAGGGGACAACACATTTACACTGTTATACCAGCTGTACACTCACTACTTTACATTGTAGCAAAGTGTCATTTCTTCAGTGTTGTAACATTAAAGGTAGAATAAAATATTTACAAAAAATGTGAGGGATGTACTCACTTTTGTGAGATACTGTATATATGTAGCGCTGCCCTCCTGAGGGTCGCAAGAAATATCAATACCCCTCTGGTTTCCCTGACCCTGACGGTCCCTTGCCACTTCTGACACACTGAGTTCAAGCATTTTGTAGGTTCCCCTTTAAATAATGACAACAGTAATTAAGTACACGAGCTGAGTTGAATCAGCAACGTTTACTCAAAAGGTATATCAAGGGGAAGTCCGGTGACGTAGTACAGCGTCATCAGAGCCGACACGCTCAAACTCCCCCCGCCCTGGACCCTCGCACGTGGTAGTGAAGGAGAAAGCCAGCCGGGATCAGCCGGGAAGAGATGCTGCCTATGGTGAGGATATCGCGGCTCCCCGGGAGGTAGAAGATAACAGGCCGAGGTGTTGAGAACCCCTCTCTCCAAAGGTACAGCGTGGCTTCGGAGTAGCGGCAAAAGGAGAGAAGGGAGGTGAAAGCCGAACAGCCGCAACCGGCTCTATCTACCCCCATGTCACTGGAAGGAGGAAGCCAATGTCTAAGGGCTTGCACGGTACCAGTATGGAGCGGTAGATATGTGAGATAAGATAAGTGATTACATTGAATACATTGATGTTTAAAAAACTGTCTAAATGGTTATATGGCTTTATGGTGGAGACGATCTGAACCAGCAGATTACCACGGGAGGTATCAGTAAGCAACAGAAGCAGTGAAGGAGGTAAAAAGCAGGACATATAAAACGTTTAAGGACCCAGGCAAGGGAACAGAGTAATTAGCAATCCTATGTGTATATAATTGAGCGCCCCTTGATTATACAGATTATACAGAAGAGGAAGTAAACCCCACTGAGAAAATTGAGACCAAGGAAATAAGTATAAGGAGAGGGGATTATACAGTGCTGAGTTGGCCTGCAAAAACGCCCCGAGACACGCAGGGAGAAAGGGTGAAGAAGCTGTGAAGTTGCTGAGAAATCTGAAAATGCAGAGGGAGAAGATAAGCACAAAATATCGGACAGAATTGAGTGAAACCGTGCTACTCTGACTAACGTTAAAAACCCTAAAGGTGACAGGGAGGTCTTTTGGTCTTTTTGTTTTTTTTTGTTTTTTTCCCCCCTCTGCTTCTCCTCTACTTCCTCTTGCTTTACTTCCCTCTCTACTGTGGAGGAGGGAGGAGAGGGAGGGGAGAGGATGGCGACAAGGGGGAAAACAAATAAAGGAGGAACAAGTAAAATTAATCAGACTGCCTCCAGTCCAGGAGGAATTCAAAGATATATGGCCACAGAAACGAGCACAATAGAGAAGAGTAGCCCAGGCCGGGGAGCAATGGGGGGGGGGGCATAATGAGGGGGCAACCCGAAGACAGCAAACAACAGGAATACTCCCCCAAAAAGCGGGAAAGGGCAAACAGAGGACTTAAAGAAAAAAGGACAAATAAATCAATCAGCTATAGAGGGACCGGATAAAGAGGCTCTGGTAAGCCTCCCTCAAGTTAAGGAGGCTTTGACAGAAATGCTAACAAAGATTGAGATCTCATTAAAAAACGAGATGGGAATGATCAGAACTGATATTAATCAAGTCCTACAACGAGTGGAAGAGACAGAAGAAAGGCTAGATATAAATGAGAGAAGATTAGAAGAATTAAACGAACAGATGAAGGTGCTCCAAAGAACCAAAAGAACAATCATATACAGGATGGAAGACCAAGAAAATTGCAGCCGCAGAAGAAATCTGCGAATTAAAGGCCTATCTGAGAAATATAAAGATGAGGAACTGAGAGGGCTGATGCAAGATCTTTTCAAGCCCATACTAGGGAAGGAGGGCTTGGAGGAGATAAAAATGAACAGAGTCCATAGGATTACACGAAAATGGTCTAGTGGAGAAGATACCCCCAGAGATGTTATAATATGTTTCCATTATGCAGAGAAGATGCCAATAATGGAGAAAGTCAGAAAAATGCCGGAAATTACCTGTAAAGGAGAAAAGGTACAGATATACTCAGATCTGTCAGCTGAAACATTGGGGAGAAAAAGACTACTTAAACCACTTACAGATGCTCTGCGACAAGCAAATATAATGTATTGGTGGGGATTCCCCGCATGTTTAAAGGGGAGAAAAGTCTGATTAATTTTTTTTTTTTTAATTCATTTTTTGACTAGTTTCCATTATTAAGTTCAAGCCTTTTAGTTTTATCTTATTTAATTTAATAAACATGATTAATCATAACATTTTCTAGATTTTAACGTTTGTAGTTTTAAAAGTTTTTTCACGTATAGCTTCATACAGAAACGTCAGTAAATATTGCACATTGTTTTTGTATTATTCTGTAGCCCCATGTGAGTAGACATGTATGGGCGATTCCAACCATGAATAACCAATATTATGGCCGCTGTATCCCCATGTGTGCGGACCAACATTGAGCACACAACCATCAAGAAAATGGCCGCCCGTTCTCCCATATAAGGAGACGCTTTTTATTACCACCAAAAAAATGGCCGCCCGTTGCCCTTAGAACGAGACTGTTTTTTGCTGATTAACACCAGTATTTATAGACCAGGAGTGTGACGTGACGGCACGGCTCCAGTAGACGTCCTATGACGAAACGCGTCGGACGGAGCTATAGCGTCACACGTCACTTCCGGTTTCGGGCAGTGGACCGCACTGGACACGGCGGACATCCTGTTTGGGAATCTGACAGACCGAAGCTGTTCTTAATCTACTAATATGTAAGTGTTTACTATTTCTTGGAAATAAATCAAACAATATTGCGCAAGATACTGTCTCTTCTTACATGGTATTTGACGGAGATTACTACAGAGGAGGTGGAGCCTAGGACGTTTTTTTCCCCATACTTGCTTAAAATTCCAGAGGTGGAACAATACCCATTCCTGGGTACTACCAAGCGTGCACCCCTTCAGTGGGGAAAGCTTTCCGGTGAGTGCTCTCACATTTAAAGCGCATGAAGGGGAACACCTAAGGCACCACGGCACATACAGTGTGGATTGAAAGATCGATTTCACAGAGATACGCACCTTTTTTCTGAATGTCAACCTAGTGGGGTCACAATGTGAAGAACTGTCATCATTATTAAGCACAGCACTTTCTTGCGGACATTTTTACGGACATTACCTTCTTACGGACATTTTAAATATAGCACCTTATTACGGTCACTTTATATTTGCACCTGCTAAGTTTTGCACAATTATAAGTGTTTACATTATTTTATTTTGTACACCAGAAACTTCTTGATGAATTGAATCTTTCACTGACTGGTTCTGCAATTTTCTTTTCAGCCCTCTAGGGCGATTCACATTAGTAGCACAGAACATCACCATTTAGCACATTGCACTTTACTTACTTTTTGCACATAAAATTGCATACTTTCGTTTGCTTTCATAAGGTTACATTTGTCTATGATGTATGAAATTTGAGGGGAAGGGATATATATTTTTCTATATTTTTCTATATTTTTTAAATTTTTTCTACCTTTTTTTACCATCAACTGTTAAGGTTTACTTATCATATAACACGACCCCCCTTTTACTCCATCATCTCGCACACCCATTTATTATATATACATTTTATTGAAATGTCTCCAGGGAAATAGCACACCCAGTGTTCCCACATAATATTAGAGATTTAATTGTTACCAGCACTCTGGAAATTTTATATAAGTTTTTTCCAGTGTTTCATTTTCGCCATAATTCCGGTCTGGTTCTTTCTGACTTATCTTTTTTGACCTTTCAAATGTTTTGAGTGCCTGAATTTCTTGTATTAACCCCAATCACTGTGGGTTTTGCCTTCGTGTCAGTGGGGAGCAGCGCCATTACCACCACTAATTTCTACCATGAGTGTCCTCTGGGTCACTGAGGATGACATTATCAGCAACTCCCTCCTCCCAGCACACGTACAACTCCTTGGGTTTCTGGGGACTGAAAACCACGATCCCTTGAAGACTGCAGCGTGTTATTCTCCACATCCATACTGACACAATAATCCTCCTCCGGTGTGTTTGGCAGCTCTGCAGGAATGCTTTCTGCATAAAGGGGGCCTTGAGAGGAAAGGAAGTCCTCCTCTTCCTCCCTCTTTTCTGCCTCAAGTGTCCTGTCCATGATTCCATGAAGCGTGTGCTCCAGAAGGAATATTAGAGGGACAGTGTCACTGATGCAAGCATTGTCACTGTTCACCATGCTTGTGGCCTCCTCAAATGGTGACAGAACAGTGCATGCATTCTTGATCAGTAGCCACTAATGTGGCGAAAAGAAGCCAAGCTCCCCTGAGACTGTCCTGGTGCCATGCTCACAGAGGTACTCATTGATGGCCCACTGCTGTGCGTGCAGCCGCTGCAGCATTGCCAATGTTGAGTTCCACCTGGTGGACATGTCATAAATGAGGCGGTTGGTGGATAGGTTGAATTCCCGCTGAATGTCAGCCAGGCACTGGCATTGTATGAATGCTGGAAATGACCACAGGTTTTTCTGGCCTGCCTTAGGATATCTGGTAAGCCTGGGTACCTGGTCAAGAAACGCTGCACCACCAAATTCAAGACGTGTGCCAAGCATGGAACATGTGTCAAGTGTCCCTGTTGGAGGGCAGAGAGAAGGTTGGTGCCATTGTCCCATACAACCATTTATGGCTCAAGGGGCCATGGCGTCAACCACCTCTGAGCCTGCCCCCGCAGAGCTGACAGAATCTCTGCCCCAGTGTGACTCCTGTCTTCAAGACAGATTAACTCAAGTAACGCATGGTATATTTTACCCTGACTGCTTGCGTAGACCCTTAAATGCTTAAGGAGCACTGCAGGTTCAGAGGACAATTCTGTAGAAGAAGCCACAGAAGTAAAAGAAGAGGAAGGGCTGGAGGATGCGGATGTGGCACAATCACCACCAGCTTTTTGGAGGCGTGGTGGCGGAACTAGCTCCAACCCTGAAACCTGTCCTGCATCATTCCCAGCTTCCAGTAGAGTTACCCAGTGTGCTGTGAAGGAAAGGTAACATCCCTGACCGTGCCTGTTGGACCATGAGTCAGTGGTAATATGAACCCTGCTGCAGACCACCCTGTCCAAAACATTGCCTTCCACATGACGGTAGAGAGGTGGAATGGCCTTACGTGAAAATACATTTCTTTTGGGAACCTGCCACTGTGGGACTGCACATTTTACAAATTCACAAAAGGGGGCAGAGTCTACCAGCTGAAAAGGCAGCAGTTGGAGTGCTAGCAATTTGGCTAAGCTAGCATTAAGACCCTGAGCATGTGGATGGCTGGGACAGTATTTTTTTTTTTTTTTTTTTTTCAATAATTTTTATTGTTCTTTTCAGTATACATAACAAAGTAATGCGGTCCACAATTTGGTACATATACGATCATACATCAAAATATGGCCTAACAGCTTCTAGGTAACAGGTAATAGCCCATTGATAAACTGCCCCACCCAAACTCGGTGGTGGCCATGAAACAATGGGGTACAGGTTCAAAACACCGCATATAATAGGGAGAAGACCGTGGGGCATGGGGGCGCCACCCCCCTAGGGGGATGGCTCCACCATATCCCACAAAACAGCAGGTGCATATGGTAGACAGACAGAACCTAATACCACAGTCAAAGTAATCGCCAATGAGTTCAGCGTACCGTAATAGCTCCAAAGTGATAGTTGCTCAGATAGAAAGAGTGCACTTGGGGTGTTTTATCCAGGGAGACCATCTCTTGTGAAATAAGGGGATTTGTAGATGAGCCTTCGCGAACATGTATTCCATGAGCCCTTGCTCGTTCAGAGAGGAGAGAACATCAAATATAGAAGGAGGATCTGGTGCTTTCCATTTTCTGGTTATAGAGAGTCTAATGGCGATGAGTATATGGGTCAGTATGGCGTGAGTAGGTGCAGGCCAGTAATCAAAGTCCAACCCAAACAGAATTAGTTGCGGAGAAAGAGATATTGGTTGATGGACTAAGTCAGTTAGT
>BLSH010343045.1:367769-390885 GCA_018402905.1 Glandirana rugosa
TCCTCCCCCCCCCCCCCCCCCCGTTCTAACCGACAGGGCTGCATGCTCGGATAAGGGGCTGGTTTGGATTCTAGGGGGACACCCACATCAATTTTTTTTTTTAATTCGGCGTGGGGTTCCCCTTAGTATCCAAACTAGGCCTGAAGAGCCTGGTTTGGACTGGGGGGGACCCCACGCACTTTTTTCCAGCGATTTGTTTTTTTTTTTTTTGTATATTGCCGGTTACCGGCAATACATTACAGCCGCGATTTTAAATGACAATTTTTCCTATGGAAATGTCATTTTGCTCTGGCTATGTTCTAAACCTCACAGAGATGCTCCCTTTTATACACAGACACCCCCCAGGCACAATATTTAATGGAATTTTTCTTTTTTTTCACTTTAAGCATTATTAAAATCATTGCTCCTGAAAAAACAATTGATTTGAAAACTTTTTTTTTTCATTGATACATGTCCCCTAGGGCAGGACCCAGGTCCCCATACACTTTTTAGGGCAATAACATTGCATATAAGCCTTTAAAATTAGCACTTTTGATTTTTCATGTTCGTGTCCCATAGACTTTAATGGTGTTTGGATGTTCGCCCTGAACTTTTTGCCTGTTCACATGTTATGATGCAAACCGAACAGGGGGGGGGGGGGTGTTCGCCTCATCCCTACTCCCTGGAATGAATCCCACCTGATCTTTGTGTATATATCGGGCAATAAAGGCTGAGAGTCTGTTGGCTGGAATTTTTGTTAGGATTTTAAGGTCATTGTTGATCAATGATATTGGTCTATAACTACTGACCTCCGAGGGGTCTCTGCCCGGTTTAGGGATAACCAATATATAGGCAATACTGGCATCCGCATCGATGGTGGAGCCATTCTGGAGAGAGTTGAAGAGTTTTGCTAAATATGGGGCTAGTGACTGTGCGAAAGTCTTGTAATAGCAGACCAAGATGCCATCGGGTCCGGGGGAGGAGCCATTTTAAGGTTTTTTATAACGTCTAGCACTTCCGACTCTAGGATGGGTTCCCCTAATTCTGTACAGTGTTTGGTACTTCATTTTGGGAGGGAAATACCATCTAGGAATGTCTTTAAGTGATTTGTAGAAGACTGTGGGTCCTTTTTGTATAACTTTTAGTAAAAACTATGAAATCTGGCAATGATGGTTTCTGGGTTTTGGGTTAGGGAACCTGAATTAGAACGTATCTTGGGGAAGGAGAACAGCCTAAACCTGGGGATCAACTTGGCAGCAAGTCGAGGGCCTATATTTTCTCTCATCAAGTAGTGCCTGGCATTTAACAATCCGAGGTCTTTTTCCACCTGGGTGGAAAGGGCTACATTAAGAGATAACCTTGCTGATTCCCTTAAGGCTAGGGTGTCAGGAAGATCGCCAGCATGATTCCCCTCAAGAAAGGCACATCTGAGGACTTCTATTCTGCTGGTGCGTTTGTGCGAATGTGTGCGCACGTCTCGGAGCCAAGTGGGCCATTTAAACCATGCTAACCCTCAGAGCGGGTGTTGTCTGATATACAGCCTTACCCGTGATTATCTGCTATCTGCTACCTGTTCCTATCTGTTATCTGACCCGGCTTGCTTGACTCCTCTGATATCTGCCTGCACCCGAACCTGGCTTGTCTAGACCACTCTTCTGCCTGACCCTCTGTACCTCGCTGCCAGCCTGTTGCCGAAGCTGCTTGCCCCTGACTCCGCTGCTGTGCCTGTTTCCATCCGGTCTCCAAGTATTCTGCTCCGTCACCAGCACCCTTCCAGCACATCTCCTGACCACCTGCTGACGGATACTCCTGGATTTCTACAGGCACTCATACTTCACCGTGCTCCTGTGACCACTGTCTCAACTCCAGTGGTCCCTCGAACTGGAGTCGTAGGAGAGGCCATCCCTGACCATCAGGCTCACAACCTGGTATGTGACATAGGGATTCTGCTGTAGAGTTTTGTTTATGGTTTTTAGACCGCCTAAGGAATTCCTGCTGAAGATTACCTGTTTCCACTTTTTTAAGAAATTTACATTGTGCACAGATTTGTATCAGTTTTCCCCTCGGAACCGCCTTATGGGAGGCCCAGAGGGTCGTGGGTGAAATATCATCAATATCATTAGTCTGAAAAAATAGTTTAAGCTATTTAGTCAGCATTTAGTCAGCATTGTTACTTAGATAGAATCGCTTAACAGTGCTTCATTTATGCGCCAGTGGAAGGGACCAGAGATGCCCTGAGGTTTTGCCATGTGTAGCAATACCATTGCATGGTCAGAGTGAGGAATCTCTGATTGTGGACCTGGACATGTGGGTAAGGCCGGGGCTGATACGAAAATGTGGTCTATCCTGGAGAATGATTGGTGTGGGGCAGAGTAGTGTGTATAATCCCTACCCAAAGGTTTTAGCAACGTTGCTATGCAGGCCTAAATTTTGGGGGAGATATTAGCCAAGAGTGACTGGATTTTGATTTGTCTAGAGTTTGGTCTAGAGCGACGTTGGAGTTGCCTCCCATAATGATCATGCCTGAGAAATGAGGAGAAAGTTTTTTTTATTAATAATGAGAAGAAATCTGCTTGGCCTCCGTTCAGCAATGTAATAAGATATTAAGGTGTAGTCAGAGACATCAATGGAGCCTGTTAGGAGTTAGTATCTACCCTTGGGGTCATTTATTTCTTTGGTCAACAAAATTGTTATGTGTTTAGCAAAGAATATTCCCACTCCTTTCGTTTTATCTTCCGCATTGGATAAATAGAAATAGAAATGGAAATGCGGAAATTTATGGTGAACATAGGGGGGGTTTATAGCTTTTGGAAAAGTGTGTCTCCTGTAGCATTAGAACATCTAAGTGTTGAGAGTGATAGATCTGAAATATTTTGCGTCTTTTCGCAGGTGAGTTCAGGCTCTGCACATTGTGAGATGCTATTTTCATGGGGGCCACAACATTACTGTGGGGCATCATGGATCAGAGGAGCGAGGTCTATTAACCAATGGTAGAGACTTGCCTCTCTGGGTGGAGGAGGTTGAGCACGGGAGCTGACTTGGATCATAGCAAGCAGAAGTAGCCCGGGTCTGGAGAGTTATTCCTTGAGGTCTAATAAAAAAAGGGGAAGGTTAGAGGGATGAAAGAGAGAGGATAAGAGGGGATTGCATGGAGAAGTGCAAAAGGCCATACGATGACCTAAATTCGGACATCAACGATGTGGAGGAGGAGTGAAGGGACATGCCTCTTCACACCACTACAGAAGGTTTTTAACAAGTCCCACTGAAGAGTGAGACAAGGTCTGCCCCAGTAATAAAGGCAAAAACCCCTAACACTGAGGCAGATGGAGGAGCACACATACCACTCCGGCCTAAGGCCACTACAAACTTTTGTTTCCCAAGGTTTCAAAACTCCCTTGGGAGCTTTAGCAGACATATAAGTGTTAACACATACTAATAAGTAAATCCTGGGACACCCGGTGGGTCCCCCCAGAAGGGGATAACCAACGGGAGCCGCCAGGGTCTGCAAAAGGTAATGAGCAACATCATATAACATGACAACTAACAAGTTATATAAAAGTTCAGGGAAATTAGGCCCCAGGGTAAGACCTAAGGGGTAACCTTAAGTCAAGGGGGGAGCACACACGGGCACTCCCTTAGGTACCGGGGGCCTCTGAGGCCAGGGGGTGCCAGATTAAGACCCCTTTGGGGGAACCTGTGAAAACTGTTAAACATAAAACAACTATGAAATGAGTAATTGGATTCCAGTGATTGGAGCCAAAGAGCTTCCTTGGACAGCTTGATGTGTTGTGTTTGCCATAAAGGGACGACAGGGCCTCTTGGAGGATTCTTGGTTTTTGTGACCAGACAACGATATTTCCGCTGATTTTGGTTCCTGGGTAATGAGGCCCAAACGTAAGAGTAGGTGTTCTCCTTCTTGGATAGACAAGAAACCACAAGTTTTATTCTGAAGAATGAAGCTTAATCTGAAGGAGAAGGCCCACCAATATTTAATGGACTTCTGGGATAGCACTAGGAGAAGCGGTTTCAGGGACTGCCGATGTTGGATAGTGGTTGGGGAAATGTCAGCGAACACCTGGACCTTGTGACACGCATAATTTCTTCCTTCACACTGTAGTAGCGGGGCTTGACAATAATGTCTCTGGGCAGGCCATCAGCTCTAGGTTGTTGTAGTGTCTATGGGCTCTGTCCAGCTCCATGCGGTGATCCTGTAGGTCTGGAAGGAGAGTTTTAATGGGAGAGCGGGCTGCCCCAGGGACATCCTTGATGGTCTCTGGAAGACTCCGTATTCTAAAATTGTATCATCTAGAACGGTTCTCGAGGTCATTGATTTTACCCGGGGCTGCTTCTAACTGATCCTGTAGGATCTGTATGTGGGCCGTATTTTGGTTGACCCTGGCCATGGTATGATCAGTTTTTTATTTAATGTGCTCTATTCTGGAGCCTAAAATGTTAATGTTAGCTTGCAACGTTGTTGTAATCTGCGAGGCTGCTTGGCCTAGACCCCTGGCTAGCATTTTGGAAAAGGAGACCATAAGATAGTATATGTCTGTAGGGAGAGACAGAACAGGGGCACTGTGTCCATGCTGCGGTGCTGAGTTACTGTGTAGATCTCCCATGGGGGTTAGAAGTAGGTCTTCAAGTGTTCTCTTTATGAGAGATTCTGTGCCCGCTGGTGAGGGAGTTAGAGATCCTGGTATACCCCCCAGTGAGGGACCATGAGCCGGGCTTGGCTGCGGGATAGATCCTGGTGCGGCCTCCATGTCCTCTTCCTCCCCTGTTACCTCGTGGTGGGCGCTGTGCACTATTTCTTGGAGGAGTCCCTTCGTCCGGGATCGGCGTTGAGTTGGTGGGATAAGTCCTTTCTAGCATCCCCCTGCGACATCAGCGGGAGCCCTGGGGTCTCCTCTCTCCCCGAGAGAACGGGTGAGCTCGTTCTGCTGGGTCTGCCGGCGTTAAAGCGTGGCGAATGGCCGGAGCGGTGCAGAGCTCCGGAGCTAGACGGCCATCTCTGAGGACTCCGCGCATGCGCCTGGAAAGACAGGGTTTTAAGTGCGTTTCTGCCTACTCGCCCACAATTTTATATTTAGATGTGCTACCACTTTGAGAGACATCTTAGCCCCAGCCGTAAGGAGTTTTCCTCTTCTGTTACGAATAAAAAAACACCCTATTAAAGATCTCATCACTTGCGGTACCAATGGGGTTCTATACATGCTGGAGTGCGATTGTGGACTCCAGTATGTGGGTAGGACCTCCAGAGTGTGCGCATTGGCGAACATGTCAATAACATTAAGAAAGGTTTTAGATCACATAGTGTACCAAAGCACTTCAGGAATCCTCATAATAGAGATCCTAAATGCCTTAGATTCTGGGGGTTAGAAAAAGTTAACAGACACTGGAGGGGAGGTAACGTTATCAGTCGTCTGAGCCAAAGAGAAGCCTTTTGGATTTGCGAAACCAAGGTTATGACCCCGGAAGGGTTTAGGCCTCATACACACAGGCGTTATAAAAAATGAGCTGTAAAGCTAGTACCAACACCAGGAAAAAAATTAAGTTAAAAATGCGATTTGATAAGCATTATGCATTGGCATCAGTGCGCGTTTTGAGTCTGACACGTTTTTGTACGTCAGTGATAACAAGCGTTTTTTTAAAAAAGACATCCCTCTACAATTTTCCACTCCCAAATTACCCACAATGCCAAGGAAAATTAATAAAAAACATTAGATAGCATGTGACAATACCATTTTGGTTGGAGAGAGAAAGGAGAAAGCAGTTGTGAGTTTGAAGGAGTTTTTTTGTCTGAGTTTTTGGTGGTTTCGTGTTTTTTTTTTTTTTTTTGCAATTTTCTCATGGATCCTGACATCCAGAAAGTAGATGAGACAATTCTGCTGATCCTCTTGCGGAGGCTGCAGAGAAGGAGAGAGGCAGAGAAGGAGAGAGGTGGAGGAGGAGAGAAGCAGCAGAAATCGTTGACTTTGGATGCATCCTATGGTATCCCAGCGGCTGTCTGTGGGGCACTTCACCAATATTTACGCCCAACTGCGTATACAATCGGACAAATTCATGAATTTGACTTGGATGTCCGTGACGGTGTTCAATGAGCTATTGGAGAAGCTAAGGCCCAGGCTGATGAGGATGGACACTGTAATGTGGCGCTCGGTGTCACCGGAGGAACGGCTGCTGGTTACACTTAAGTAAGTTAAATTTTATTAATAGGTACACATAAGGGTTTAGGGGGGTAGGGTAGGGTTTAAGGGTGTAGGGGTTAGGGTGAGGGTTATGAGATAGGGGTTAGGGGATAGTTTAAGGTTAGGGTTCGTCATAGGGGTTGGTAGGGGATATTTTTTTTTTTTTTTTACGTTTCTGGCCACAGGACAAAGTTTTGTATCCTTGCACCCTTACTTTCTCCTTGGCATCGCAACAGTGTTCCAAATAACCAGAGAAACATGTGTGGCAATTTGGGAGGAGCTACATGAGGTGGTAATGCCAGAGCCCACTGAAGACATTTGGGAATCGGTCGTTGATGGCCTTTGGGAAAAAAAACAGTTTACTAACTTGCCATCTGATAAGCCCAATATATACATTTAAGGAGGATACGTCATAGTTTTAATGATAATTCTTATCTAATATACTTTTTTAATTCTTGGATATAGTATTATGTGGTTATGTGGGACCTTTAGTAGTATATTTTGTTATGATTAATATAATAGCCGTTTGGTTACACTAATATGGAGCTATTTATGACCGATAGGTGCAATTCATTTTACATATGAAGTGTATAATCACTGTTCACATCACTTCCTCCCGGTTACTTCCTGTTTTTGGAACGCTGGCGTACATATCATTAAGATCGTGTGGATCGCATGCGCTCCAATCCTCTCCTCCGAACTTATTTTTCCTCCTTTTACCTCTCTTGGCATTGCGGAGCGTGCGATACATCACGTCCGGGAGAGACACGTCAGCGATAAGTCACGTCCGGGTTGCCTCAGCAAAACGTAAACGGAAGTGAGGTCGGGTTGAGATGACCCCCCGTTCCGGCTTGTTTTTACCTGGCATTGACCGTGAGATCTAGGCATATTTTATATCTAGAACACATAACACGTCCATTATTTGACTATAATCGTTCTGACATTTTTTTCAGTATTTATATACTTTTGGTCTGATTTGGTCTACAGGAAATGGAACACCGGAAGTGCCATATTGAAACGCACGCCGTTCCTTTTCGGGCGGAAGTGATGTTCATTCATCACCGAGTGTTCACTACTATAAATGGCGCAGCTTTTTGGGGGGTCAGTAACCCCCAGATGACGTCTCCTTAGACGAAACGCGTCGGGAGCGGGCTGACCCCAAATTGCTGCGCCAACTTTTTTTGTTATTGGATAATCTTCTTTGCCGGCTTTCTATGTACAATGAATTTTGATCGTATGGATTTTAACTGAATTTCAATAAATATACCTCGTGGTTGGAGGTTTTTACACTGTATGGAGTTTTTTTCTCCTATACTGTATACCCATTCATTTTTGCCTATCCGGGATATCCGGGCTGTGGAGTGATGAAGGAGACCCCCCAATGGAATTAATATATCAGGGAAGTACTGGATCCTTGTTGGAACATCTATCTACACCAAGAATATCGTACAAGCGATACTTCCGGTTCCTTGATGCCTTCTGGATGGTGTGACATTCCGGGATAGTGTGACGATTCAATTCCTTCCGTACCTGGGGTCTGGAGTTTACTGGCATACACAGGCTTGATTACATGCCGGTTCTGGTAAGCGCTTTATTCAGAAGGTGATGGATTGTACCACATAAGTCTTCCTTCATCTCACCATTAACTTAGTTTTTACCTTTTTCTCATCTGAATGGGAGTGTGTTGAACATTTACGGTTTATATGCTACATCTCTCAAGATCAGACTGTGTGTCCCCATTCTCAACTATAACACCAACTTACTTTTAACTAATTTCAATTTTTGTTTTCACTTTTTTTGGTTTTGGACTCGCACAACAATAACTTTCTAGTCTTCACAGATATATAGTTACCCTTTGAATAGGATTTGTAACTTTCTTATGTATATATATATTTTTCCACTATTGATGCAGTATCAATTGTGTGCTTATATTTTTATGCATGTTATTTATTATTTCATGACTTGAGCACTAAAGCACTTTAATATTTTACACTTATGTTAAAGATTTAAGTGGGTGACACCTACTTTCACTCCTAAACAATTAGGATTCTAGTATTTAAGGTTGAGCGCCGTACCTTGTGTGTTTTTATTCTTATTAACGACCCGTTAAGTCATAGTTTTGGCAGCTCACCCCTTCTTGTAGTATAGCCTTAGCGCAGTATTCCCTTACCTTTAAAGTTTACTAATTGCATAGGTGCCCTAGATGGGAAACACATCAGGGTGAAGAAGCCTCCCCACTCTGGATCATCATATTTCAATTACAATAAATATTTTTCGGTGGTCCTACTGGCATTGTCTGATGCCCATTTCAAATTCTTAGCTGTGGATGTTGGAGCTTATAACAGCCAAGGTGACGCCCGCACAGGGCCGTCTTTAATATTGATTGGACCCTGGACAAATATTTTCTTGGGCCCCCCCATGCAATTTCACTCTCCACCTGCTCTGAGACATACAATAAATAGCAACTAGACTCAAAATCAGTTTACTGAATCAGATCAGCAGTGATTTTGATTGGTTGCCAGAGGTTACAGCATATCATTACCAGATACTGACTGGTTGCTAGAGGTTACAGCACACATTACGGCTCACTGATTAGTTGCTAGAGGTTACAGCACATGCTTTCTGCTTGTTTGGTTGCTAGAGATTACTGTACATCAATACTGCTCACTGATTTGGTTGCTAGAGGTTATTGCACATCATTACTGCCCACAGATTGGTCGCTAGAGGTTACAGCACATCATCTCACTGCCTGAACACCATGGACTGGGGGGCACAAAGTCACTTTCCTGACACCACAGAAATATGCTGCCCTTTAGCAGATACACAGCAGTGGCATCAATTATTAATGATTCCCTCACACATCTGCTGACATGTGCTGTGGATTTTCAAGCATGCCTTTGTCTCCCCAGTGGGCAGCATCCAGTATAGGTGATGGTGAATATGACCTCGGGGAGGGGGCATGATACACATATGAATGCCACCTTTATTTACATATCAGTGCAGCTGACCGCCACTATTTACATATGAATGCTGCCGCTATTTACATATCAATGCCGGTTATTTACATGTAAACATAGGGTCTGCAGGTGAGTCATCTGTACACAACAATAGGGCAGAGTTGGGCAGCTTTAGTAGCAGCACTTAGATATCAGGACACAGCACAGGTCTAAAACTTCAAGGGACAAGGGAATTTAAACCAGGATAGTTGGCAAGTATGAGGCAGCTGCTTTGGGCCCCACAACAATGACAGGGCCCAGGGCAGCTGCCCCTTTTGCCCTGCCTTAAAGACGGCCCTGCGCCCGCATATTCGGCGAGTCGGCCTTAGGACGCCGGTTGCATGAGGGACGATTCAACATACAACCCAGCAGACCTCTACCCTGCACCGAGGAGCCCAGCTTGCCACTGGTCATGGTCGCTGACGAGGCTTTTGGAGTCGCAGAAAACCTAATGAGGCCATACAGTGGCTATGGTCTCCGCCATGAAAAAAAGATTATCAACTACAGGCTCAGCCGAGCACGCTGCATTGTAAAGTGTGCCTTTGGAGTGTGCACAGCCATATGGAGGGTTTTGCTGTCCTGTATGCAGCTGGATGTGGACAGTGCAATTAAAGTGGTTCTGGCATGCTGCGTGCTGCACAACTATTTATGTGACAGAAGCAACGTTGAACCTGAGCCCACTCCCCAGAGTCAACGACTCCAATTCACGGACTTGTCATGAACATCCACAACCAATTTGCTGAATTTTTTGTTTCACCAGATGGAGAGGTGTCATGGCAAGATGATTACGTATAAAAAAACTATTTTGAACATTCATGAATGAGCTCTGGTGTCTGTCTCGTATATATTTTTTTTTAAATAAAGCATGTCTAATTAATGTTAGTCCATTGTATGTCAATTTTTTTAAATATTTTTTTCCACTAGTCCTTTTCATTCTGAGTGAAACAAAGGCATGCTAAGCCTTTTTTTGGGCTTAGCATGCGTTTGTCCCAGGCAGAGTGAAAAGGAGTATTTTTCATTCTGACTGGGACAAACGCATGCTAAACAGGCAGACATAACAGATGGACAGTTACCTCTTGTATTGCCTCCTCTGTTATGCTGGCAACGCTGGTGTTATGAGGAGATACGTGGTCGATGCTGTCCATGGCAGTGGTGGATTGCCCCCCACCCCCCGCGCCTCTTCCACCACCTCCTCCTGTCTCTCCGCAATGTTGGAAGTGGTCCTGCAGAGAATAAAATTTAAAAAGTTAAGTATATCCCTGTAAATTTTAAAACGCATGCACAGCAATCCAAGAAAAAAAAAATCAAAAGGCATGTAATAACATTTAAAAAAAAAAAAAAAATTAAGAACTCATGCACTGTAATACACAGAGGGAAAAAAAAAAAACTTACTCTCTGTTGCTCTTGAGCATGCCTTGTCTCAAGAAGGCCATGTTCATATGGTAAACATGCTGCTTTTTTTTTTTTGATGCTGGTGCTCCACACCTTGCCGCCTTTCCTCCTCTGTGATGTGCCTTCTGACCCAATCCCGTAGGGACTTCCATCAGCGTTGGAGGGTCTTGCCCAAAGAAAATTGAAAGAAATTAAGTGGAAAAGAGGGGTTATGCATTGTTCATAATTACACATCAAACAGATCATTCTTTCAATAATGATAGACTTACCTGTATCCTTCTTGGTGTGTTCTGTCATTTGTTCCCATCCAGGGGTAATTGCTTCTGCTATTAGCAACCCGTTTCTTGTCTTGAGATGATGGTCCCCATACTTAGGATGTGCAAGATCCCATAGCTCAGGGTGGGCCTAACTGCTGAGATGAGCTCTGGCTGTTATACATAGTTGGCCATCTTGTCTCTTAGGACTTTACTACCCACAATCCCAAAGCGGTGCCCAGGATTCTTGGGTAATTTTCAGACAGGAATTTCCTGGTTTTCATGACATACAATAACAAATCATATATTTACAACTTAAAAATGCTGACACTCAAAAACGCGGGTTAACACGGTTACGGTTTGCTTTTACTGTCGTCTGCGTCAAAACAGCTCTAACGCTGCAGCCTTGGTGCACGCTGGTCGTGGGGTTTCTTTACAGCTTAAAAATGCATATGCCACTTACAGCTCAAAAACATTAGTGCGTTTATGAGGCCCTTGAATAACATGGGGATGCATTTTTAAGCTGCAAAAAAAGCTCAAAAATGCGGTTGTAAAAAAGTCAGCGTGTATGAGGCCTAAATATAGAGTTTGACCTGAATTGTTTCACTTCACATAAATAATTGTGTTTTTGTTGGAGTTTTTTAAGTGGCACTTTTTTATTTGTGTAGCTTATTACTGTATTTTGGTATTTTAGTAATATGTATTTTAATTATGGATAATTCTGTGAAGGATGGCAGCGGGTGGAGATGTCTTATATCTGTGATGAGACTGCCATTTAGGTCTCTTATTATTAAACACTTAGATCATTTTTCTATTTTTATTTTTAATATATTCATTTGATATTAGAGCAGATTTGAGGTCTTGTCTTTGCCCCTTCTCTTGGTTATGACATAAATTAGAATATACATTAATGCTGGTGTAGGGATGGGCTGAATGTCTCCAGCAGAGATACAATCGTATGTGAGAAACCGCAGCTTCCGGCTTCCCGCAATCTCCTTGACAACGATCAGTAGATATAAATCTTTGGGTGACGTTGTAGCTCCGCCCTGCTAACGAAGTCCTGTAGGACATAACGTGTACGTTGGAGGAGCTACTTTGCGGATGTCACCCACTGCCATCTATCCATCCATCTTTACGTGGTGCTGTGGCTTCCGTGCCTGTCAGGATTTTATGCTGTTTTTATCAGGGATAACATGTGAGTGTGCTAATATTGTAATACATTTACGTTAGAACTATAGCTGAGAGCACTTAGATTCTTTTTATCTTCTATATGTCCATTTTGTGCTCTGGAACTTCCGGATTGCTGGTTACTATCTATTTTCCCAAGGGGACAAGTGTTTTTGACTTCCAGGTAATTCAGGGGTCCACCTGTCTCGGTAAGCGAGTAATTCACCTGCTGGCGGAGGGACAGTCACATATGGATTATTGATGGACCATCTTTCTCACGTGGACTTTCCTTTTTGACTCTGGGATTTGTGGATTTTTATTCTACTTTCATGAGACTTGTTTTTATTTATCTTTTGGGACTTTTGAATTGTATATTGCACTGCACTTCTTGTATGTGTATTTGACTGTAATAGCTTATATTACCCCCCGAATGCCAGAATATTTCTTCACTTTAAAAAAAATTGTGGCAAAAAGTTAGATCACCTTCGGTTGTCTACTTTCTAAAAAGGGAACATTTTTGGGGGTGTTTGTATTGCCATTATATTTTTATTTTAACAGTTTTTTTCAAAAAGGTTTGGGTTTTCTTTTTTCATTCAAGTAGTAAAAAATAAAAAAGGAGTGTTTATTGAACACCACCAAAAATTAAAACTCTGAATGTTTCAAAAATGATACAAAATTCATCTGAATACAGTGTAATTGTCAGTCAAAGTATCAGAGCAAGGAAAATGAAAAAATGGCCTGGTAAGGAGGTTGGGTGTAACGTGCTGGTACCGAGGTGGTTAAAAAGATTAATGAAAGGAGGGGGAGGAGAGTGGATGTTGGAGCCCAGAGTTGGGCTTTAACTGAAGTCGTCTGTATATTGTGAAATATTGCCCTCATGATGGCAGCTTTAACCAAAGTATCTAATATCCCCTGTGCTCTAGTTCTAAGGAGCTTCTAAAAATTATAGTTTTGCAAATAGTATTAATGATATAAATGTCAGTCTTATGTTATGAACACCACTTTTATTAAGGCATAATATACTTTAGCGTTACTGGTTTAATCTTTATTAATCTTTATTTTCTCTTTTTTTTCTGCAGGTGCTGTATTTGCTACTGAGGTAGTGAATGGAACACTTGGGAGATATGTTTATTTTTATGAGTCTATCTCAAATCAGTCACTTGTATTATTATGGAATTTTAAAGGTAACACAATCGCATCCCGTGTTCCTGGCTTCTCTCCTGGATGTATTTCCCAGTATGCAGGAAGATGTCAGATGTATGAGAATGGAACTCTGAGACTGGATAATCTGACACCTGCAGATGAGGGGAACTACACGTTTAATGCACAGGTGCCCCCTTCTGAAAATGTAAGGGAGGCGGTCTATGTTCTTAGAACCTACCGTAAGTTTTAACTCACTACTTAGTTGCACTATAGATTATTATTGTTATTTTTTAATTGCTGTTACTTAACTCTTTTCACTGTCAGAGCCATTGTTTTATTTTTATGAAAACACACTTAACCCCCCCCCTTCCAAACAGTATATATTTTCTGAAATCAGAGGATCTATAAAATGGAACAATGGTAGTGTCCATTTTTTTATGTTGTTTTTCAGCTCTATATTTTAAGAAAAAATTTTTTTATTTATTTTAGTGCAATAAAATCCATTTTTTTAAAAATAAAATATAGATGAGACCATGACCAAGAAACAGCAAAAAGCTACAATACCCAAAATTCCCACCTCATAGAAGTGATTGGATGTCTGTACAGGCACCCAAACCACTTCTATTACAGAGCACTAATTTGACTTTACAACATGCAGACTAACCCTGGCTGCAGTTTACATCCTGATATCGCTGCACTGTTATATTTATGGTGGCGGCAGTAAAATATTTTAAGTCTTTTACTCTTAGCCCTCATTAAGGCTCTGTTTGAACTGCGAGTGGAAATGGCATGATTCTGCCTGCAATTTCAAATCGTGGGACATGTGTGCAATGCAATTACTTTTTGATGGCACCTTTAATCACGCAATAAATCTCACTGCAATCGCGACAAATCACAACGCTTGTCACTCAAAAAGGAGCAGGAGGCGCAATCGGGGTGCCATTAAGAAGTAATGGCATTGCACACGCGTCCCGAGATTTGTATTCAAATTCAAATTGCCCAAGTGTGAATGGAGCCTCACACCTATGTGTATTATGCTGCTTTCTGATTTTTTTCAGAAACGCGCTACAGTCCTTTTAACATAGTTTCTTATGAGACATGTTCAAATCTATGCTTTTTTCAGCCACTGCATTTTTGGAAAGGGTCAGTGACTTTTTTAGGTGTAAAAAAGTGCTCTTTTTGCTTTTTTGGTTCCATAGACTTCAATAGAGATAATGCTGAAAAGCATGTAGTGCGTTTTTTCTGCAATTTTACTGCAATTTGCATTTTTATCCTTTTTTTGGCCAATTTATTAAGTACATTGCTATAAAATTGCTGTGAAATCGTGGCAAAAATGCACTACCCGCATTTCTGCAGCTTCTCCATTAAAGACAGCTACATACCCATGGGGTTTTCCTTTTCGGCTTACTGCTACAAAAGTGAGGGTTTCGGCCACTCTTCGAGACAAAGAAGTCCTACCACAGTTTCTACAGGCACTCAGCTTTCCTGATTGGAGAGGCATTGGAACTTCACCCCACCTTACTCTGCAGAGGGACTGGCAAGAACCACATTGGAAAAGAGTATTCGGAACCCCCCGGGATCACCCAATGCAAAAGGGAAAACCTGAGGTGCCCTCTTTTTCCTACCATATGGGCATTTTGGGAGGATTTTTTGTTGGCGACCATCGTTTTACTTATAGGTAACTCATTCTTAAGCCAACCCTCCGCTATTATCGTTGTTGTGCCTTCCCTTTATACCAAACCTCAGTCCTGGGAACATCTAAGATTATTTGAGCTGTATGATTTCAGCTGCCAACTGTTGTATTTTTTCTTTGTTGTTTTCTGTTACTTTGCTTAATGTGAAATACCTTGGTTCACAGTGTCTTTTGGGTTGCTGGTTACACAATATGACTTAAAGTGGAGTTTCAACTATTTCTGTGTTTATTAAAAGTCAGCAGGTACAAAAAGTGTAGCTGCTGACTTTTAATAAACACACATTCACCTGTCCCACAATCCAGCTATGCAGCTGCCTGAAGGCTCAGTTCTCTCCCCTGCCTCTTCTCGGCGCTGGCATCACAAGTGTGGGCACCCAGCTATGACAGCTTTTGGCTTTACAGCTGAGTGCGAGTCGCGCTGCACATCCTGAATGGCCGAGCAATATTCTGGGACCTGGGATATGTCCCAGAAGATTGCAGGGAGGGAGAGGGAAAGGAGAACGTCTGCTCGAGTCGCCTAGGCAGCGCGAGCAGAGGTGGGAGCTGGGTACCTGTCAAAACAAGGTACCCACTCTCCCCCCCAAAAAATTACATGCCAAATGTGGCGTGTCAGGGGGTTAGGAGTCCTTAAAGCAGAAGTTCCACTTTTGGGTGGACTTCTGCTTTAAGTTTTGATTGTACTATATGGCTGATGATTACTCCGTTATTTTCTGTGCGGTTTGTAACTCTGGTTGGAGTTGATATAAATGTGTCCCTAAATGCAGCTAGAAGACATACCAATGGTAGGTGTCAGCCCCACAATTTGTGCAGAAGAAGAATCCACAAGGGAAATGGGGAATAGAAAGCACTGGGGCCTCGTGGCATGAAAGGAGAGTAACACATAAGATAAAATAAAGTTATATTTTTATTTCAAAATGTTAAAAATATCCTCTGTAGATATCATAGTATCAGAATAATTATAAAAAAGTAAGCAATGTAAACACATAATAGATAAAAAATAATTATCTATTGTGTATTTACATTGCTTACCTTGCTTATGTTTATCTTATGTGTGTAGAGCCCCCATAGTGATAGATGCTTTTGTAGTGTTTTTTTTTGCTAGGAGAGGCAAAATTTAGTTAGGCCTTACTAAAGTTCAGGCCTGAATGTTTTGATCTGGGCTGGGGGGAGTGGCCCACGGGGAGAGCTGGAGGTTGCAGGAAGGAGCACCCCTCTGATACTCCTCCCCTTTGTTTCCAGAAGACTCTGGAAAAGGGGATGGGAGAGGAGGTGTGACTTTCTGAAGTGTGTTAAGGAGCCCTGACCAATCCCCAATCTGGATTGGCAAGGGGCATGCATCCTTAAATACTGTGATCTGCCCAGCAGGGGGGAGGAGAGTGTCGGGTGGAAGAGTGCAGAATGTAGCAGAGGGAGCCCCCAGTCTGGGGGGTGACCTTGAGGCCTGGAGGCTTGGGAGAGGAGTCCTTTCTTGGAGTAGCACAAGGGAGCAGGAAAGCAGCAGAGAGGCTACATTGAGGGCTCTTTAAAGGATCCACCGGTGTCGGTGAGTGACAGACCTTGGGAGCTGGATGAGAAGGCTGGAGCAGGCTGGGAGGAGACAGTGGACAGTCTGTGGAGGTCAAAGGAGCCAGTCAGGGGAAGGAGTGTCACTGGACAGTGAGGTAGGCTGTAGAGGACTGGAAGAAGGATGGACTGGGAGTTGTAGTTCATCCAGGCCCACCTAGCACCAACGTACTTGGCTACACAACTGAGGGCCCATGGCTTCACAACTGGGAGCCTGTGGCCCTTACCTGTAGTGGGTGGTCCAAAGGTCCTACTAGCAGAAGAGCAGACCTCACCATGTGCTAGCTGCAGCGGAGGAAGAGGTGTCATGGAGGCCTGATAAATTGCCTTTCAGGCCTCTAACAGCAGGTAGTGAGCAGGAAAGAAGAAAGAGAAGAGTGACAGTCATCAAGTGTTTGTGCTGGAGGAAGGAGTGTATATACTGCAGTGTATATAGAAGGCCCCGTGATTTGATCTTTGGGCATCCCACAATTATATCTTTCCCTATCCAAGTTTATCCCCTAAATAAAACAACAAGACAAAGTACGAACCTGTTTAGTGACTCCGGGTGTGTGGAAAATTGTGTGATTGAGGACAGTGGACATGTGGACCACAACTACCAACCACCCCCAAGGGGGAACATGGCAACATCTGTTACTCTCCTTTGGTATCAGAAGGCCCTGGAGCTTTTTATCCCCTATTGGTGGTACACTGTCTGTTTTGTTTATTCTTACATGATGTACTCACATATGTTGCTGTTTTGTTGTCGACTGACTTTTTGCCTCTTGTAGGTTTTTTGTTTTGTTTTTGTTCTGTATGGCAGAATTTGCATCTCACAGACATTGCATTTGATTTGCGCAGCAGTGCACAGTGCATTGAAATCCCTAATTGGCTGAAGCACTATCAAAGCCATGATTGGACACTGTCATGATGACTATATCCAATCATGGCTCATTGCTCTTAGTCCCGCCCCACACTAAAAATGTATTCTTTCAATAGTGGCCATTTTCAGTGTGATTTTGGCGTGGAGAGAGATAGAACACGGCTCTGTTCAGTGCTACCAGACAGTTAGTGTGCTATTGTGATTCTATTGTCAGTGTAGAATATTACTTTAGTGTCAATCTAGGGATAGTGTGAGTGCAGTGAGGAGCATCATTCATCTTTGCATTAGTGTGCAGCTAGAGTAGGGACATTTCAGATAGTGTCAGTGTAGTGTAGTGACGAGTCATTCATCTTTACATTAGTGGATATCTACAGGGTGGGCCATTTATATGGATACACCTTAATAAAAAGGGAATGGTTGTTGATATTAACTTCCTGTTTGTGGCACATTATGTCTCACTTCTCTTTATCTTCTCTTCTATGTTCTAGCCTTCTCTTGATTCTTCGGTTCTTTCAAGCCTTTCCTCATCATTTTGGCTCTTGTCGTGGTGTTAGTGCATTACCAGCGTTATCAAACCCCAAGACTGAGGTTGGGTACTAATGCAAGTACCTCTACTTAATAAATTAATAGTCTGGTTTCTTCCCTTAATTACTGGGTTTTGATATTAGTTTAATGGTTTACCAGGCTGCTCTAGGCCTACAGGATTTTATGTGGCATTACATATCTTCTGACGCAGGAGGAAATCTGAAATTTTTTTATTTTTTTTTATTGTTAGTTTATTTTTCGTACCTCTTAGCCCACAGCTTGTTCCCGTTAGGGTTGGGTCTGGGGGTATCTTAAAGGGGGGGAGAGGGAGGGAAAGTAGAATGTTGCTTCCTCCAGTTTGTCCTTGCTTGATATCTGTATGTGATTTTGAGTCCTACCATGTACACTGTTACTTTTATGGCCCTGCGAGGCAGAGGTATACTCAATTACATTCGCCAATATGTTTGAGGCTTGTATTTTTCTTATGGCGATTTCTGTTTTTTTCTGTATAAAAACTCAATAAAAACTCTTTAAAAAAAAAATCTGAATACTGTGAAGTGCAAAGGAGGGATTTTAGACCAGTGGTTCTCAACTCCTGTCCTCGGGACCCACTAACAGGCCAGGTTTGCAGGATACCTGAAATACATTACAGGTGATATCATTTGCTGCTCAGTGATTTCAGTATTCTAGTCTGCATCTCCCTGAGGTAATACTTAAAATCTGACCTGTTAGTGGGTCCTGAGGACAGGAGTTGAGAACCACTGTTTTAGACCCTCGATCCTTCCATAAAGAGTACCTGTCACCATATATTACTATCACAAGGGATGTTTACATTCCTTGTGATAGCAATAAAAGTGATCAGATTTTTTTTTTTAAAGGAACAGTGTTAAAAATAAATAAAATAAAATAAATAAAAAAATGCAAAAAATTTAAAGCGCCACCATCCCCACGAACTCGTGCAGCAAAGAAAACGCATACGTACGTCACGCCCGCATATGAAAACGGTGTTCAAACCACACATAGTTCTAGAAAAAGACCTCCTCTGCACCTCTATCCTGGTAACCGTTAAAATTTTGGTTTTGAGTTTGTCGCCATTCCGCACGTATGTGCAATTTTCAACCGTAGCATGTATGGCATCTATTTACTTTGCGTAACATCCTCTTTCACAATATGCAAAAAAATTGGGCTAACTTTACTGTTGTCTTATTTTTTAACTCAAAAAAGTGATTAAACTAATTTACAACAGCAGAGCCCGTTCCTGCGACCAATAAGAATAACTGCAAGGGGTTACAGTGTTCTGGCACCGCCAAAACCCAAGGCCTAATTTTTCAGCACCTGTTTGACTGGGGCATGTCATCACAATTTTTAAAATAATTAACTACAGCAGGGCCCATTCCTGCACCCAACAAGAGTAACTGCAAGGGGTTACAGTGTTCTGGCACCGCCAACACCCAAGGCCCAATTTTTTAGTATCTGTTAGACTGAGGCATGTCAATTTTTAAAATAATTTACAACAGGGGGGCCCGCACCAAAATTTAAAAAAAAATGCGTAAGGTCCCCCCCCCCCAAGTATGTAACAGACCCTTCAGGTCTGGTAGGGATTTTAAGGGGAACCCGCACCAAATTTTATTTTAAAAAATCATGTGAGGTTCCCCCCCATAATCCAAACCAGGCCCCTCAGGTCTGGTATGCCTTTTAAGGGGAACCCCGCACCAATTTTTTTTTTAAATGTCATGGGGTCCCCCCAAAAGCCACACCAGACCCTTATCCAAGCACGCAGCCCTGGCATGGCAGGAGGGGGTGGGGACGAGGGAACGTCCCCCCTCCGAACCATTCCAGGCCACATGCCCTCAACATTGGGAGGATGCTTTGAGGTCACCCTCAAAGCACTTTGTCCCCATGTTGATATATAAGGGGGCCCCCAGATCCCGACCCCCCATGTGAATTTTTTTCTCATTTGGGTCAGTGTTTTTATGGGTTTTTAATAAAGGACTTGACAAAAACTGTACTGTTTGGTGAATAAGTAGGGGTACATACTCATTCACACGGGGGGGTTGGGATCTGGGGGTCCAGATTCCGATAAGTCCCCATCAACACGTTGAAGGAATGTGCTTTGGTATGATTCAGGAGGGGGGGCAAGTCAATAATGAATCAATGGACCAATTCGTTTTCAGAACTTCAGAATTAATTTTGTATTTTTAGCATTGTTTACTCAGAATAGCATTACATAAAAAAACAAAACAGCATAGGGCCCCCCCATCCATACCAGACCTTTCAAATCTGGTATGCATTTTAAGGGGAGCCCGATGCAAAAATGTTTTTTAAAAAATTGCGTGGGGCCCCCCAGAATCCATACCAGACCCAAAGCCACTGGTATGGATGGGGGGACCCCATGCTGTATTTTTGGGGGGGGATTTTTTCATTGCCAGCATTCTTTTGTGTACATTTCAGCTGTCAGCGGGAAAACCCACTGACAGCTGATGAGACATCAATTGTTAAGGACGCAGCAGCCGGCTTCCTAGCCCACTGGAACAAACAGCAGAAAAAAGCCGGCAACACTGAAATCCTTGCAGTGTAGTTTATTGGTACATCGGAGTGACAGTAAAACAATGCCGCTGAACGGTTTCAGCAGACGCCTTAGTCGTAGCTAGTTTAAAACAGATATGACAAGAAATATGTGTATGTATATGTAAATACAATGGTATTATTTGAGGAAAAGGTCCACATTCCATCTGTTGTTCATGTCTGTAGGGGAGCGTGTCCCCAACAGAAAAATCCACTTGACTTCCTGTTCCAGGGGCCTTCTGTGCATACCTCATCCACGCACCGACATTCTAATTTTTGTGAACTGCAGAGAAAGAAAAAGAATCCATTTTACCCTCATGTACAGCCCTAAAATTTTGCACTCGCCTACTCGCATTTTGTGAGTGCAAAATGAGGGGTGGCGAGGAGCCGGGCTGCCTGGGGGTGAGGTGAGCAGACGGGGTCTCCCAATCCTGTGCAACAATACACTAATTCCCCGCTGTGCAGCTGTGTGTATAAAAAAAATTATCCCCGGGTCTCCTCTGTGTTCAGCGGTGCCAGGTGACAGTCAGTAGACTATTTTACCACTTTCGGCTTTGGCGGATTAACCCGCCTCACGCGCTACACAGTTGGAAGCCGGCCTGTGCTATATCAGTACACTGGCCGGCCGGGGCGCACGGCGGATTAATCCACCAAAGCCGAAAGTGGTAAAATAGTCCACTGACTGTCACCTGTCACCCGGCACCGCTGAGCACAGAGGAGATTTTTTTTTATATACACAGCAGCACAGCGGGGGATTAGTGTATTGTTGCACAGGATTGGGAGTCCCCGCCCGCTCACCTTGCCCCCAGACAGCCCAGCTCCAGAGGAACCGACAGGCACTGCACCCAGGACCTAGGAAGAAGCTGCCCAGACCAGGTACTGGGGGGGACTAACATTAATGGGCACTGGTGTGGCTGCACTGATGGGCACCAATCAGGCTGCATTAATTGGCACTGCTATGGCTGCATTTAATTGGGGGGGGTCGGTACCAGGGGGTCGTGGGTGAGGCTACTGTGGTGGGCACAGGTGAGGCTGCAATGGTGGGCGCAGGTGAGGCTGCAATAGTGGGCGCAGGTGAGGCTGCAATGGTGGGCGCTGATGAGGCTGCAATGGTGGGAACAGGTGAGGCTAGAATGGTGGGCGCAGGTGAGACTACAGTGCTGGGTGCAGTGAGGCTACAATGCTGTGTGCAGTGAGGCTGTAATGGTGGGCGCAGGTGAGGCTACGATGGTGGGAGCAGATGAGGCTACGATGGTGGGCTTAGGTGAGGCTACAATGGTGGGTGCAGGTGAGGCTACAATGGTGGGAGCAGGTGAGGCTACAATGGTGGGCGCAGGTGAGGCTACAATGGTGGGCGCAGGTGAGGCTAGAATGGTGGGCGCAGGTGAGGCTACAATGCTGGGTGCAGTGAGGCTGTAATGGTGGGCGCAGGTATGGCTACAATGGTGGGTGCAAATGAAGCTACAATGGTGGGCATATGTGAGGCTGCAATGGTGGGCACAGGTGAGGCTACAATGGTGGGCTCAGGTGAGGCTACACTGGTGGGCTCAGGTGAGGCTACAATGGTGAGCTCAGGTGAGGCAACAATGGTGAGCTCAGGTGAGGCTACAATGGTGGGCACAGGTGAGGCTACAATGGTGGGCTTAGGTGAGGCTACAACGGTGGACCCAGGTGAGGCTACAATAGTGAGCACAGGTGAGGCTACAATGGTGGGCATATGTGAGGCTGCAATGGTAAGCACAGGTGAGGCTGCAATGGTGGGCACAGGCGAGGCTGCACTAATGGGCACTGAGAAAGTTGTTGTTAATATGTATTTGTGCAACTTTATTCTGCATAAAACATTTAAGTGTCATTTCATGAGAATTTATGAGTGCATGTATAGAGGTAGGGGTTGGGTAGGGCAACTGGTGGCAAGAAACCCTTAAGGCCTGGCTAGTAGCTTAGGACTTTAAATATGTACATGAGCAGGGCTCAAAATTCCATGTGCTTTGATACATTGAACATCTTTCTCTCATTATTATAGGCTACTCCATTGTAATGCTCGCTAATTCCTGTGAGAAGGGACCTGGTGGTACATCCCACATACTGTAATTTGCACCAATAACACACTATAAATTGTAGCACAAAATATGTGGTTTATGTGATAGAGTGTGATCAGTGCATGTATGTGGGATGTACCACCAGGTCCCTTCGCACAAGGATTAGCGAGCTTTACAATGGAGTAGCCTATAATAATGAGAGAAAGATGTCCAATGTATCAAACATGAGGGTAACATGGATTCTTTTCGTTTCTCTGCAGTTCAAAAAATTATAATGTTAGTGTGTGGAGGAAATATGCACAGAAGGCTCCTGGAACAGGAAGTCAAGTGGATTATTTTGTTGGGAGCACACTCCCCTACAGACATGAACCACAGATGGGATGTGGACCTTTTCTTATACCATGATATATATACATACCGTATATACTCGAGTATAAGCCAAGTTTTTCAGCACATTTTTTATGCTGAAAAAGCCCCCCTCGGTTTATACTCGAGTGAGTAACTGTAACTATAATGAAACTGAAAGCATTGCGTGATGTGCTCTGTCTCACCCTACAGTGCAGTACCCGTCAGGAAGAAGGTAATGCTTTTCTAAAAGGCTTTCTGTACTTGTACTTGTATATGTGTGTCTGTGTTTATATGTTTGTGTGTGTGTGCTTCTTACTGCTGCACCCTGTGTGCTCTCCAGCCCCCCTGTACTTTTTCCTGGGCCCGTGCTCTTTCATGGCCTCTCCCCTTGTCCCCACAGAT
>BLSH010343045.1:433429-450669 GCA_018402905.1 Glandirana rugosa
AAACTCACAGACATAGCCCTATATTGATCACAACTTGCTTGGCCCTGACATTGCAAACCCAGGCATGGCTTGAAAGCCCACAGGCACCGTGCCTGGGCCTGGGCCTGTAAAGTTTTTAGCAAGCCCAAGCCAGGCCACAAGACGATAAAATGAGGTGCACAACTCTTCGACGTCCCGTCGGTTAGTTGTTCGCAAAGTGACCAAACGGGAATATTCGGTAGTGTTGGTACGGATGATTACCGTACCGACACTAACCGGTCACGTAGTACACTGGGTCGGAGAAATATTCGACCTCAGTGTCACGACGTCAGTGTACGAGGAACCCAATCACATCCCAAGGAGCATGTGACTGCAGCACTGTGACTCCAGCTTATAAAGAGGCTGGGTCACATGATGCACTGGCCAATCACAGCCATGCCATTAGTAGGCATGGTTGTGATGGCTTATAAGGGCAAACCAGTGAAACGCTTGTTGATTGGCTGCCCTGCAGCTTCTCAACACGTGGAGTAAAATAGCAGAACACCGGACCGAACCCGAACGATTTTTGAAATGTCCGGGTCCGGGTCCGTGCCACGGACACCCGAAAGTTCGGTACGGACCCAAACGTTACAGTCCCGGTTCGTTCAACACTAGTTATATCCCGATACAGACACTCAAATGTAGGTGCCGGGGCTGAAGTGGTTAAGATACAAAGGCAAATACCCCAAGGGTGGGATTTTGAAAAGTTATGACACCACCAATATATGTAAAATACAACATTTTATTAAGTGTTCTAAAAATTTTTCTTTCTTTTTTTTGTCACCCAAATGACAGACATATATAAAAAATTAGTTTATACAAATATCAAAAGAAGTCAGTTATTCTGGAACATTGTACAACCATACAGTACATAATTATACATCCAAGTATGCATATATACAAAGTTTTACATTCCGTTGTCTGAAGATGGAATTCGGTGCCCAGCGTTTTAGGTCCAAATGCCCTTCATCAGGGGTATACAACAAGAAAGTAACAAAATGGTAATTTCAGGAAGAGGTATCGTTTCAGACCGTGGTCCACCACGTCTAAGCGCCGTGCTCCTAGGCAGTGTACGGTGCCTAGGAGGATGGCGCTTAGATGTGGTGAACTACAGCCCGGGATGATCCCTCTTCCCAGATTGGGAGGGGACCGGAGGCAGATCCCCGGTCTTTCGCTCACCCTGCCAATGTTTAAATTCCCTATTGAATTTGAGAGATCTCCTTTCGTGGTTCTCCTGATCTGCCAGGACTTTTTGCACTCTGAGTTAGCGGTATATACAGATACAAATCCAGGGAACAACTCCCTCTTGACCCAGGGCTGCGCAGCGTCAACCTCCTCCTTTGCCTTTTCCATCACACCATGACTGGCAGTGATGCATGTCTGTTTGATCAGCATCTACAACCGTTTGGTTTATGTTTTTATGTGCGCTGGATTAAAAATGACCATTTCGTTACTTTCCCGTTGTATACCCCTGATGAAGGGTATTTGGACCCGAAACGCTCCACGCTTGTGTGCGTTTGTGTGTGTGCATCAAACCGGCTATTTAAACCCTGCTAGCCCTCAGAACGGGTGCTGTCTAATCTACAGCATTACCTGCGATCACCTGCTATCCATTATCTGTTCTTGTTGTTACCTGACCCGGCACGATTGAACTACTCTGATATCCGCCTGCACCCGAACCCGGCTTGTCTCGACTACTCTTCTGCCTGACCCTCTGTACCTTGGTGCCAGCCCGTTGCCAAACCTGCTTTTCCCTGACTCTGCTTCTGTGCCTGTGACCGCTCTGAACACCAGCACCCTTCCAGCACATCTCCTGACCACCTGCTTACGGATGCTCTTGGACTTCTACAGGCACTCATACCTCACTGTGCTCCTGTGGCCGTTGTCTCAACTCCAGCGGTCCCTCGAACCAGAGTCGTAGGAGAGGCCATCCCCTGACCGTCAGGCTCACTACCTGGTATGTGACAGGCTGGAACGGTCTGGGGGAGAGAGAGAGAGCAGTCTGTGGAAGCCAGGAGGAACCAACCAAGGGGAAGGAGAGCCATTAGACCGCAGGACAGACCGGATGGGTCTGGAGGATGGTCTGGGAGTAGTAGTTCATCCAAGGGCCTGGCTAGCACCAACGTACTTTGCTACACAAGAGAAGCTGCCTGGTTTCAGTGAGAGAAAACTACAGCTCTCACCCACAAAGGGTGGTTCTGAGGCCTTGCCAGCAGCTGCAGCAGGCCTCACCATGTGCTAGCTGTGGTGAAGAAGAAGTATTGTAGAGGTCTGATAAATTTCCCTTCGGACCAGGAGGACAAGTATAACGGTCAGAAACTAGTGTACTGGAGGTGAAGAAGTGTATTTACTGGAGGTGTATATAGTATGTCCTATGTTCAATTACTGGGCATCCCACAGTCATCCCTAATCCCAAAGTTCAAACCCCTAAATAAAACAACAAAAACAAAATGCCGGCCTGTTCAGTGACTTTGGATGTGTGGAATACGTGTGATTGAGGGCAACAGGCGGGTGGGCCACAACTTTCATCCACTCTTAAGGGAGCACAGGGCTACACCAATAAAAAATTAGTGCAGTGTACCAAGCATGGCAAGTGCCCCCCCCTGGAATCAGGGATCGCAAGGTGTCTGCGCAGATTGTGAACAGGTGCTGGAACACTCCATGTACCAGCTCCTGGCACAGGAAGGAAGATTACACTGTGGATGGCAGCCAGCAGGGCTTTCCATCGTCCGGTGTTAAGACAGCACTGACCTGCAGAACCTGCAGAAGCCTGTGCCAGGAGCCTGACCTGCCAATGTGAGTTATAGACAATTCTTTTCTGTGGGGGGAAGAGAGCTCTGTGCGGGGGATTGGATATGTATACTGGCATAGCACACTCCTGGAATCTGAACCCTGTACATAGCACATGCTAGGAATTTGCACCCTGTACATAGCACATGCCTGGAATCTGCACCCTGTACATAGCACACTCCTGCAATCTGCACCCTGTACATAGCACACGCCTGGAATCTGCACCCTGTACATAGCACACGCCTGGAATGTGCATCCTGTACATAGCACACTCCTGGAATCTGCACCCTGTACATAGCACATGCCTGGAATCTGGACCCTGTACATAGCACACTCCTGGAATCTGCACCCTGTACATAGCACACTCCTGGAATCTGCAACCTGTACATAGCACATGCCTGGAATCTGCACCCTGTACATAGCACATGCCTGGAATCGGCACCCTGTACATAGCACATGCCTGGTATCTGCACCCTGTACATAGCCCACACCTGGAATCTGCACCCTGTACATAGCAAACGCCCGGAATCTGCACCCTGTACATAGAACAAGCCTGGAATCTTCACCCTGTACATAGAACATGCCTGGAATCTGCACCCTGTACATAGAACACACCTGGAATCTGCACCCTGTACATAGCACACGCCTGGAATCTGCACCCTGTACATAGCACACTCCTGGAATCTGCACCCTGTACAAAGCACATGCCTGGAATCTGCACCCTGTACAAAGCACACGCCTGGAATCTGCACCCTGTACAAAACACACGCCTGGGATCTGCACCCTGTACATAGCACATGCCTGGAATAAAGTCTGCCCTTTCCCCCTTTAAAATAAATAATTGCGAGTCGCGGCTAAGCCCCTCCCTGTCATGACATTGTCGAAAGGGGCGGAGCATGGGTGACCTTAAAATGATGCCCCCCCTGAAAAAAGTTCTGGTACCAAGAGACAGTTTTTGATAAATCCTTTATTAAAAATGTCTTCTTCTTCCTCCATTGTTCTTCTTCTTTCTCTAGTTTTCTTTGTATGGAGTTCTTCCTCTGCCACTGACCCGCTGAAAAAAAAAAAAAAACCCTGTTCCTCTGCTGTGTCCCGCTGATCTGCCCGCCTTGATGCCAGACATTTCTTAGATAACTATGGGTAGATACCATCATTAAGAGAAGCCGCTCCCTTGTGATGTCACCGCCCGGGGCCCCATAGTTATATAAGTATTGTCTGACATCGAAGTGGACAGATCAGCAGGATGCAGTGTTGGAGGAGGATCACTTTTTATTTTCAGCAGGTCGACGATGGAAGCGGCGGCGGAGGAAGAAGACCGGACAAAGACGAAGAAGACTGGAGAAAGAAGAAGACCGGAGAAAGAAGAAGAACAGAGAAAGAAGCGGTGGTAGAAGAGCGGTGGAAAAAGCAGGGGAAGAAGAAGAAGACATTTTTAATAAAGGACTTGTCAAAAACGGGCTCTTGTCTTTTGTCACACTATACTACTCTTTTTTTTGGTGAATGGGTATGTAGGGATACAATGTACCCCTACTCGCTCGTCCCCTACCTTTCCTGACCTGCCGGGCTTCATGCTCGGATAAGGGTTGGCATGAATTTTGGAAGGACCCCATTTTTTTTAAAATTCTGGCATGGGGTGTCCCCTGCAGATCCATACTAGGCGTACTCTTTGATCCTTTACAAACCCTTTAGCAGCACTGAATGTCCATTCAAAAAGCGCACTGGATGCAGGACAGGCCAGTAGCTTGATTGCATATTCAGCAAGTTACGGCCAGTGGTCAATCCTCAAGACCCAGTAACTCAGTGGATGCTCAGGTGGAAAGGTCTCCAAGTCTGCTCTTGCCCCTAGATATTCCTGCACCATATAATGCAGACGCTGATGATGGTTGCTTGAACCTATCAGCCCTGGGCTCTGAGGACTGAAAAATTGTTTAAAGTGTACAAAAGATAGATGTAGTATGTGTGGCGCTGTTCAGAAACTTGGGATGATATGTGACTACCATATGTGTTAAAGTGCTGGTGCTAGGGGGTGCTCAATTTTACCATACAATCTAAGGTACATGATAACAAAACACATATAAAACTCAAATAGATGTTTCCAATCAAAGGCAAATATAAAAATCAATATTAGAAAAAAATTTTTCATATAAAGAGCGAACCTCATAAGTCACTCTTCAGCACTGTTTTTTGCAAGTATGGACTCCCGGTGCTGCACAGAGACCTAGGATGGTATGTGACTCCCACCAGTGTTAAAGTGCTGCTGCTATAGGGTACTAAATATAACCATATATTCTGAGATACATAACTCCAAAACACAGATCAAATTCAAATATGTGATTTGAATCCATAGCAATATGAGACTCAATATAGCCGATATTTAAAAATCTTTTCTTTTCATTTTCTTTTTATATTTTTCCATATAAAGAGTGATCCACATAAGTCGCTCTTCAGTATCGTTTTTTTTGTAAGTCTTTCTAGACTTCTGAAATTTTCTTGGTTCATATATATGACTCAAATATCAAGTTTCATTGAGAAACTTTATCAATAGTCTTTATGCAAGAGTGTGAGGATGAAGAAAAACATATAAATAGGTGACTTGTTGTTTTCCAGGAAGGGATTTGTGACCGTGATGTTCCCAGTGCGTGGCTGCACTACACAGATAAAGTGACTAATATTTCAGATGTTGTTGTGCTCCTTAGCGTGCTCTTAAGGTGTGCACTTACCAGAATGAGTCACCCCTTGCAGGGTACAAAGCATCTACAGTATTTGCCACTGTGCAGTGGGTCTCCAGTTGGACCTCTGTGGCTTCTCCTTCCTTCTCCTTGTTGTCCATCCCTGTTTTACATGTGTGTGAAGAGAAAGCAATCCCCATAGAGTGATAGCGTTTTAAAAGGTGTTTATTTCCAAATAAACCCAGAGAGGTTATTACAAACTCATAATATAACACAATAAAACAGGAGACCGCATGTAAAACATTCAACGGTTCCTACACAGGAAGTGATACAATGATGCTGGTAAGCTCTGTCCTACGTGTTTCATCTTGCTCACGTCATCTGGAGCGTCCTTGTATAAAGGCATCGGTCAGCTGGCCACTTTCTCCACCTCTCTTCCTTTGACTGAAGGAAGCCTCAGAAACACTTTGTCCAGCAGCAGGAAAAGGTAACCTCCCAGGGTCTGGAAAGGCATTGCATAAATGTTTTCAAGCTATCCTGAAGATGTTTTATCCTCTCCTCCCTCTGCAAAGGTAAGATGAGCTCTGCAACTTTACCCTTGCAACATGGATCAAGAAGGGTTGCCACCCAGTAATGATCCCTCTCCTTGATACCATAAACCATGGGGTCTTTTGCAGGCTTTGCAGGATCAGGGAGGCCATGCAATGCAAGTTTGAGCATACTTGAGAGTCCTCTAGGTCACTGAAGATGACATTGCCCTGAACTACCTCCTCCCAGCCACGTACAACTCCTTTGGTTTCTGGGGACTGAAAACCACCCCTTGAAGTTTGCTGTGTGTTATCTACATGCATACTGACACAATCCTCCTCCTCTTCCTGTGTGTTTGGTGGCCCTGCAGGAATGCTATCTACATAAAGGGGGCCTTGGGAGGAAAGGCAGTCCTCCTCTTCCTCCCTCTGTTCTGCCTCAAGTGCCCTGTCCATGATTCCACAAAGCGTGTGCTCCAGCAGGAAGACTAGAGGCACAGTGTCCCTGATGCATACCTTGATGCTGCTCACCATCCTTGTGGCCTCCTCAAATTGTGACAGGACAGTGCGTGCATTCTTGATCAGTAGCCACTGGTGTGGTGAAAAGAAGTCAAGCTCCCCTGAGCCTGTCCTGGTGCCATGCTCACAGAGGTACTCATTGATGGCCGTCTGCTGTGTGTGCAGTTGCTGCACCATTGGCAATGTTGAGTTCCACCTGGTGGGCATGTGCAGGGCCGGATTAACATAGGAGCTTTTGGAGCTGTAGCTCCAGTCCCCTACCTCAAGATAGGCCCATGCCAGTGAGTCCTTAATGTTGTGTTTATGTTATGTAAATTGCGGACGGCCGACAAGCACTATTGTTATGTAAATGGTGGGCGAGAGGCAGGCAGGCTCTACTGTTATGCAAATTGCAGGCAGCAGACACTATTGTTATGTAAATCGCAGGTGGCAGGCGCTATTGTTTTGTAAATCGCGGACGGCAGGCGCTATTGTTATGTAAATCACGGGTGGCAGGTGCTATAGTTATGTAAATCGCGGGCGGCAGCTGAGTTTCACACAGTGTAGCACAACATAGAGGCTGACTCTTGTTCCTTCCCCACAGCTTTCACAAAACGCCCATTTCCTCCTAACTCCCGCCCCTACAGTAACAGTCTTATTTGCTGGGCACTCACGATTGTCTTTGCTGGTGGAGGGAGTGTGAGGAAGGATACACACACTCTGATTGGCCGAGGGTACCATTTGTCAATTACACTAGCTCTGCCCCCTGTATTTCGCCATTTTATGTGGGGAAGAATGGCTGGAACAAACAAAGCTGCACCCCACAAGTGATGGGAGAGGGGGCAGTGCTTAGTCTACTTCTCATGCAATCAACAGATCTATCTGTTCTATGAGCAAGAGCATTCTACCGTACATGCTGGTGAGCCATTTATGATGTTGTTACTTTCTCACACTACAATGTAAATGATGTGTCTTGTGCAAACATATTCTAGCTGAAAAGGTGACAGCAGCAAGAATCAACAACCACCATAGTAAAGATATAAGAAAATAAAAATCATGATATCTAAACATCCTTCAGCAAATTTTAAGTGCATTCCTCCCTTACTATATTGGCAAGCTTTGCAGATATTTTTTTTTACCTTTTAGGAAGAAGGATGCACACTCACCATAAGTACAGAAAGAAAACCATTACTCTGTATGTGCTGTGTTCACACCATGCATGAGCTGTGGCGTGTTGTGTAAAAATGCAGCATGTCTACATTTTTATTGCAGCACAACACACATCATGATACCACAGAAAGTGAAATGAATTGTCTTTCATTAATTTTGACTAGATTTAAAAACAGGAAAAATTAAACAATGCAAAGCATTTTACCAATTGCACACAACAGAGGTACACGTCAAATGGACCATAACACACGCCCAGTGCTGTGAACGGACCCCAAGTGCTTGCAGTTGTGTCAAAGTTCCTCCTTCCCAATGAATTGATTATCTATATAGCAAGTGTAAGGCAGGCCAGACATTACTCTTTTTTTTTTCATTCAACCTGCGTGTTGAATTAAAAAAAAAACACCTTATTCCCCAATCCACACAATCACTCCTGTTGTGCTTTAATTATTCTGCTTGTGGGAAGCCTCCCCTGCCATCAGAATACAATGATCAGTGCTCTGGCTATAGCTGGCAGCACTGGTCATTTGGGAAAACACAGACAGGCTGGTTGCACGCAAGACAATCGATAGAGCAATTTGTGTACTACAAGCTAGCCTGTACAGTGTACATGAATCGAAATTCGTCTATTCCCTGCGGAATTGGCCAAATTTCGATCCATGTATGGCTGGCTTTAACCCCCCCTCCCCCGACCATAGCTATATATACCAAAGCAGAGGAGAACCACTGGTCAATGAGCTGAGGGGGGCTGTCATTCGGTATGGGGTCCCATGACCACTGCAGGCTGCCTGCTGCAATATCAGTCCCTGCACTGTGCAACTAAACTGTAGGAGGAGAACTATGTATCCAAAGACATTTTGTTAATGGTGTCTAGTGATAGCAAGCTCCCTGACAAAGGTGTGCTGTCAGCAGTTGTGACATCAGTTTAGGCAGCTGACAGCACAGTGTCACTGGCTCTCCATAAATGAACCCGCTACACACACCTACTGAACCCTTTCCCAAACTTTAGCCACAGTGCAGGTAGTGATATCACAGCATGTGGGACAACAGCAAGCTCTACCACTGGTCCAGGCTGACCAGAAGCACTAATTACTGCAGGAGAGGGTAGTGAATTTGCTGGAATTCTCTGTGATAAGTGGCCCTGGATCTGGAGGAGGAGCTCCTTGAGTCAGGAGTCTGCTGTGCAAAATATACCTCTGGAAGAAGCTAGTGGTAACATTGTAAAATATACCTCTGGAGCAGTGGTTCTCAACTCCTGTCCTCGGGACCCACTAACAGGCGAGGTTTGCAGGATAACTGAAATACATCACAGGTGATATCATTTGCTGCTCAGTGATTGCAGTATTCTAGTCTGCATCTCCCCAAGGTAATACTTAAAATCTGGCCTGTTGGTGGGTCCTGAGGACCGGAGTTGAGAACCACTGCTCTAACCCCATTTTCATTACAGTCCACCCTCTCTCCTAGTCACAGCAACTCCCTGCCACCATAACCCTCCCATACCAACTAATCTTCTCTACACAGTTACAGCATCTCCCACCCACCTCTCTCTGGTCACTGTGCCTCTCTACCAACTACTTTACTTTACAGATCACAGCACCTCTGAATGCAACCCTCTCCTCCTTATGCTACCTCCAGTCTACTCATCTTTTACCTTTTCCAGAACTTCCCTCCTATCCATCTGCCATGACCCTGTTTCATTACACTGCCTTTGTGCCATGTATCTTTCACCCTCCAGGTCACAGCACCTACCTTCCACCTCATACGCCCCATCTTACCCACCCCAACACCCACTTGCCAACCCTTCCCCTTTCCCTATGGTGTGTGTGTGGGGGTGCAGCTTGATATCTTTGCCTTGGGTATTGGATGGCCTTGTCCCAGCACTAGTGGCAGGCGGCATTGATATGTAAATCGCGGGCCATAGTCATAGGTATATCATCACCACTGCTGAATGCCGCCAACATTGGGGATGTAAACATGCTCTGCCTTCCACTCACTGATCCTGCCATCAGTCTGTACTGAAAAGGTGAGCAGCAGATGGGGGAAGGGGGATGTCCAGAGGTAAC
The DNA here is from genome assembly GCA_018402905.1 of Glandirana rugosa. Lineage (NCBI taxonomy): Eukaryota > Metazoa > Chordata > Amphibia > Anura > Ranidae > Glandirana > Glandirana rugosa. The sequence goes on from BLSH010343045.1 coordinate 443,162, forward strand.
AGAGGAAGGATTACAGTTTGGAGTGATATCTCTCTATTTTCAGTGTACATAAAATCATAAGTAATGGCAGGGTTTAATTTTTAAAATAATGATTGTGCTGAGGTATGTCTTTGAGACTCTGGCTTGCAGGGTGGCAATTTCAATGTTATATACTGAGTACAAGAAGTACTTTGTTTTTTTTAACCATGGCCCTTTAAGCCCCTCCCACTTTTACCCCATTTTGGACCCACCCAAAGTTTGCCATGGCACACTACAAGAGCCACATTACTACTTTACTTAACCAGTTCCCGACCGGCTACCACATATTTACTGCGGCAGTGTGGAGCTGTCTCGCGAATCGCCATATATAAGCGGCGATTCGCATGTGCGCAGCTAGGGGGCACGGTCTCCTGCCCGCCGCACTCTGCAGGAGTGTGCCCGAAGCTCGGATGGACCCAATGTCCACCGGTGAACAGTGATGACCTGCCAGAGGAAAAGAACAGGGAACAGCCGATGTAAACACGGTAGTTCCTCGCTCTGTCAGTGGGCATGTGAAAGATCTACTGATCCCTGTCACTGGAACCAGTTAGATCTCTTATACCCATGGTAGCCTAGCCCCCACCCATTAGAACACGCCTAGGGAACACCGTTAACCCCTTCACTGCCCCCTGCAGGTTAACCCCTTCACTGCCAATGGCATGTATGCAGTAATCAGTGGATATTTACGCTTCTGATATGTATAATTGTATAACTGTCATTGGTCCCAAAAAAGTGTCAAAAATGTCTGACATGTCTGCCCCAATATCAAAGTCCCGTTAAAAATCGCAGATCGCCGCCATTACAAGTAGAAAAAAAAATGTAAAAAACGCCAGAAATGAATTCTCATGGTTTGTAAACGCAGCAACTTTCCAATCAATAAACGCAGATTGCGATTTTTTTATACCAAAAATATGAGGAAGAATATAAATCGGCCAAAACCAATAATTCATTTTTTTTTTTATTTGTATTTTTAGCAAAAAGTAAGAAATTTTTTTTGCAAAATTGTCGCTCTTTTTTTGATTATAGCGGTGATCAGAAATGACGCAGAGGTGACCAAATACCACCAAAAGAAAGCTCTATTTGTGGGGGAAAAAAAGATTCAAATTTAATTTGGGTACAACGTTGCATGACTGTGCAATTGTCAGTTAAAGCGACACAGTGCCGAATCGCAAAAAGTGCTCTGGTCCTACAGTGGGGAATCCTTCCAGGGGTGAAGTGGTTAAGCTACCCAGAGGCACCCTCTCTCTCCCCGTCTCTTACCCTCCTCTATCTCTTTCAAATCCCCTCTCTCATCCACCCTTACCCCATCTGTATTTAATTTAATGTGTTTTAATAATTTATTTACTTTAACCACTTACCAGCTGGAAAGTTTTCCAGCTTTAGGACCAGAGCACCTTTTGTGATTCGGCGTTGCATCGCTTTAACTGACAATTGCGCGGTCGTGCGACGTTGCACCCAAATTAAATTTGTGTCCTTTTTTTCCCACAAATAGAGCTTTCTTTTGGTGGTATTTGATCGCCTCTGGGTCATTTCTGATCGCCGCTATAAACAAAAGAAGAGCGACCATTTTGCAAAAAAACCCAAATTTCTTACTTTTTGCTAAAATTCAAATCCAAAAAAAAATATAAAAAAACATTTTTTTTCACCGTTTTTGGCCGAGTTATATAATTCCTCATATTTGTGATAAAAAAAAAATCGCAATCGGCGTTTATTGATTGGTTTGCGCAAAAGTGGCCGCGTATACGGATGATGAGAATTCATTTCTGGGGTTTTTATTTATTTTTTTATTTTTTACTAGTAATGACGGCGATCTGCGATTTTTAGCGGTAATGGGATATTTCAGCAGACATGTCGGACATTTTTGACAATTTTGGGACCAATGACATTTATTCAGCGATCAGAAATTTAAATGTCCACTGATTACTGTATAAATGTCATTGGCAGTGAAGGGGTTAACCTGGGGGGGAGAGCTAGGGGTTAACTTTGTTCCCTGGGTGTGTTCTTACTGTGGGGGGGGTTGGGCTAACATGGGCATGAGAGATCTAACTGATCCCAGTGACAGGGATCAGTAGATCACTCATGCCCCTACTAACAGAGCGGGGAACCGCCGTGTTTACATCGGCAGTTCCCCGTTCTTTCCCTGTGGCCACTCATCGCGGCTCGCCGGCGGACATCGGGTCCGCCCGAGCTGTGGCACACTCCTCAGCTGATTGCAGATCGCCGTCTTATTACTGCGATTCGCGCTCAGCATCCCGACTGCCGCCGTGAAAACATGGTGCGTGGTCGGGAACTGGTTAACAAAAAATGTTTGTGTTTTCATTTTATTTATTCCCAAAAAAGGCCCAAAAAAATACTCAGCACTAGAGCTGAGCGAACACCTGGATGTTCAGGTTCGGCGGCTTCGGCCGAACTTCGCGGAAACGTTCGGGTTCGGTACCGAACGTTACCCGGACTTGACCCTGGACTCTGAACCCCATTGAAGTCAATGGGGACCCAAACTTTTCGGCACAAAAATGGCTGTAAAAAAGTCCTGGAAAGTGCTAGAGGGCTGCAAAAGGAAGAAAAATTGGAGATGTTATTAGATCTGCAATCTGTCCCTCAAAGCAGTAGTAATCTCTACCTAGTCCAGTATCAGATCGTTCTGTAATCAAATTGTTCTTTAATGCAGGATGAGAGATCGTTCTGTAATCAGATCGTTCTGTAATGCAGGATGAGATGTTATAGATCTACAATCTGTCCCTCAAAAGCAGTAGTAGTAATCTCTACCTAGTTATTATCACTGCAATCTGTCCCTCACAGCAGTAGTAGTAATCTCTACCTAGTTATTATCACTGCAATCTGTCCCTCACAGCAGTAGTAGTAATCTCTACCTAGTTATTAGATCTGCAATCTGTCCCTCACAATCTGTCCCTCACAGCGCCGGCAGCATCCTCTCCCTACACTAACCTGAGAGCATCTGACATGCAGCACTGTGACTCCAGCCTCATATAAAGGCTGGGTCACATGATGCACTGGCCAATCACAGCCATGCCATTAGTAGGCATGGCTGTGATGGCTTCTAGGGAAAACCAGTGAAACGCTTGTTAATTGGATGCCCTGCAGCTATTCAACATGCGTGATAAAATACCAGAACCAGAACCCGAACCCGGACTTTTTCTCAAACGTTCGGGTTTGGGACACGGACACCTGAAAGTTCAGTACGGTCAACTCTACTCAGCACCAGGCCCATGATGCTCTTAATCTGGTCCTGGGCATGTCACAAATGAGGCGGTTGGTGGGCAGGTTCAATTCCCGCTAAATGTCAGTCAGCCGAGCACTGACATTGTATGACCGGTGGAAATGACCACCGACTTTTCTGGCATGCCTCAGACTATCTAGTAAGCCTGGGCACCTGGTCAAGAAACGCTGCACCATCAAATTCAGAACATGTGCCAGGCATGAAACATGTGTGCAGTGTCCCTGTCGGAGGGCAGAGAGAAGGTTGGTGCCATTGTCACATACAACCATTCCTGGCTCAAGCTGACGTGGCGTCAACTACCTGCCAGCCTGTCAACCACATTTCAGCCTGCCCCCACAGAGCTGACAGAATCTCTGCCCCTGTGTGCCTCCTGTCCCCTAGGCAGACTAACTCAAGCACTGCATGGCATCTTTTAGCCTGACTGCTTGCGTAGCCCCTAGAACACTTTGCGAGCACTGCTGGTTCAGAGGACACTGCTGCAGAAGAGGCCACAGAGGAAGAAGAAGAGGAGGGGGTGGAGGAAGCAGATGTGGCAGAAACAGCACCATTTTTTTGGAGGCGTGGTGGCGGAACTAGCTCCAACAGCTATTGGCTACGTATATAATACACTGCCTTCAGTTTAGATTATGTATACAACTCATTCGGTGTATAATATATAGAGTCAGTTTAGGCAGTGTAAGAATATACATGTACCATACATGCATTTAGTGTAGACTATAAACAGCTCATTCAGTTTATAGTACAGTCAGGCCCATAAATATTGGGACATCAACACAATTCTAATGTTTTTGGCTCTATACACCACCACAATGGATTTGAAATGAAATGAACAAGATGTGCTTTAACTGCAGACTTTCAGCTTTAATTTGAGGGTATTTACATCCAAATCAGGTGAACGGTGTAGGAATTACAACAGTTTGTATATGTGCCTCCCACTTTTTAAGGGACCAAAAGTAATGGGACAGATTAATAATCATAAATCAAACTTTCACTTTTTAATACTTGGTTGCAAATCCTTTGCAGTCAATTACAGCCTGAAGTCTGGTACGCATAGATATCACCAGATGCTGGGTTTCATCCCTGGTGATGCTCTGCCAGGCCTCTACTGCAACTGTCTTTAGTTCCTGCTTGTTCTTGGGGCATTTTCCCTTCAGTTTTGTCTTCAGCAAGTGAAATGCATGCTCAATCGCATTCAGGTCAGGTGATTGACTTGGCCATTGCATAACATTCCACTTCTTTCCCTTAAAAAACTCTTTGGTTGCTTTTGCAGTATGCTTCGGGTCATTGTCCATCTGCACTGTGAAGCGCCGTCCAATGAGTTCTGAAGCATTCGGCTGAATATGAGCAGATAATATTACCCAAAACACTTCAGAATTCATCCTGCTGCTTTTATCAGCAGTCACATCATCAATAAATACAAGAGAACCAGTTCCATTGGCAGCCATACATGCCCACGCCATGACACTACCACCACCATGCTTCACTGATTAGGTGGTATGCTTTGGATCATGAGCAGTTCCTTTTGTTCTCCATACTCTTCTCTTCCCATCACTCTAGTACAAGTTGATCTTGGTCTCATCTGTCCATAGGATGTTGTTCTAAAACTGTGAAGGCTTTTTTAGATGTTTGGCAAATAGTAATCTGGCCTTCCTGTTTTTGAGGCTCACCAATGGTTTACATCTTGTGGTGAACCCTCTGTATTCACTTTGGTGAAGTCTTCTCTTGATTGTTGACTTTGACACACATACACCTACCTCCTGGGGAGTGTTCTTGATCTGGCCAACTGTTGTGAAGGGTATTTTCTTCACCAGGGAAAGAATTCTTCGGTCATCCACCACAGTTGTTTTCCGTGGTCTTCTGGGTCTTTTGGTGTTGCTGAGCTCACCGGTGCATTCTTTCTTTTTAAGGATGTTCCAAACAGTTGATATGGCAACACCTATTTTTTTGCTATATCTCTGATGGGTTTGTTTTGTTTTTTTCAGCCTAACAATGGCTTGCTTCATTGATAGTGACAGCTCTTTGGGTCTCATATTGAGAGTTGAATGCAACAGATTCCAAATGCAAGTAGCACACTTGAAAAGAACTCTGGACCTTTTATCTGCTCCTTGTAAATGGGATAATGAGGGAATAACACACACCTGGCCATGGAACAACTGAGCAGCCAATTGTCCCATTACTTTTGGTCCCTTAAAAAGTGGGAGGCACATATACAAACTGTTGTAATTCCTACACCATTCACCTGATTTGGATGTAAATACCCTCAAATTAAAGCTGAAAGTCTACAGTTAAAGCACACCTTGTTTGTTTCATTTCAAATCCATTGTGGTGGTGTATAGAGCCAAAAACATTAGAATTGTGTTGATGTCCCAATATTTATGGACTTGACTGTATATAGAGTCCATTCAGGCAGTGTAAGAATACATATGTACCGTATATAGTATATACAGTATCTCACAAAAGTGAGTACACCCCTCACATTTTTGTTAATATTTTATTCTATCTTTTCATGTGACAACACTGAAGAAATTAAACTTTGCTACAATGTAAGTAGTGAGTGTACAGCTTGTATAACATTGTAAATTTGCTCTCCCCTCAAAATAACTCAACACATAGCCATTAATGTCTAAACCGCTGGCAACAAAAGTGAGTACACCCCTAAGTGAAAATGTCCAAATTAGGCCCAAAGTGTCAATATTTTGTGTGGCCACCATTATTTTCCAGCACTGCCTTAAACCTCTTGGGCATGGAGTTTACCAGAGCTTCACAGGTTGCCACTGGAGTCCTCTTCGACATCACGAAGCTGATGGATGTTAGAGACCTTGCGCTCCTCCACCTTCCATTTGAGGATGCCCCACAGATGCTCAATAGGGTTTAGGTCTGGAAACATTTCCTGAGGTTTCATAATCGCGATCCCACGGGTCTCAAGTTCTGGGGGGTAGAACACGTGTTATCACCTTGGAGAGGATCCAATCGTGTACGTGATCTATCCAGACGTGAGACCCAGTGGATTTATTTAACCGACTCTCTCACACCTAAAGGCCTGAACGTAGAATTAGACATCAATTGTTTTATTAATGATTATTGATCATTTTGTGTAATCCCTTATATCTTAAATTATATATATATATATATTAATTGGGGTATATGTTTTATTAATTTTAATATATTCTGATCCATTTTGCCTGTTTTGGGAACTTTTTATAAGTTGTGTAGTCCAAGTACTGTTTCTAAATGCCATACATGATTGTGATGATTCTAATGCAATGGTTTTGGGCATTCGACTCCAGGCAGCGTTCCCTAGTTTATTATACATGTACCAATTTTGATGGTTGATATCTAGAATCGGGCATGAAACTAGCTGCTTGGCGGTCTTATATGTGCATTAGAAGATCAAACTTATGCATTTTGTAATTTGGTTGTCCAACTGATGACTTAATTACCACCGTTCGTAGGAATCTGTTTTAAATTGCTTTCTGTCTAAAGAGAAGTGGTTGCCTGGAGACGGTTAGATGCCACAGCCATGGGGGCGTACACTGCCCATTGCCTCCGCTGTATATATGTTGCGTCGCGCCGCTCGGCCACGCCCTCTGTCGAAGTCGGATGTGACAAAACGCGCCGAGTGACGCACAGGCGGATGCAATTGCCGGCCAACGGACAAAGGGTTCTATGTCAGATCGGGCTGGTACCGGACTGGTCACGAACGTTGAAACCCGGAGGCGGTACTTTTGACATGCGCTGATATCATTTATACCATGTGAGTGAATTTTTAAATGGGATTTGGGTTTCAATAAAAGACGGTTTTACGCTATGAAGGTGCATCTGCTCCTTTTTTCCTCTTTGTCATCCTGAGTTCATGAGGAGTTTATACCTGTGGAGCGGACCGAGGTCTATCCAACTAGTGGATTGGGGATATCGCAGGAGACCCACTTCAGATTATTGAAACCATATGTTGTTGTATCACCTAATTCTGGTGAGTGCATCCCCAAAGGGGGACTAACATTTATTCTCACGAGGTGACAGTGTGATGGTGGATGGTATACTACACCTATGTACGAACTGAACTTTTATGACACCGCCCGATCACAATCTGGTCGATCGGCAATTTATTATTAGCGCTGCTGCAGGGACTTCTCTGTATGTTGGTTTATCTATTTGCTTGAATTCAAGTATTTCCAGCAGCTGCTTTCTATTTTTATTTGAAAGGACGTTTTATAAGGGGAACATTGCCTCCTAGGCGCTGAGCAGAGATTTG